>JAUYWH010000026.1:11244323-11266616 GCA_034779795.1 Ctenopoma multispine
CACACACACACACACACACACACACACACACACACACACACACACACACACACACACACACACACACACACCAAGTAAAACCAAAGTACCAAAGCCAGGAGAAACTCATCAGGTCATGAGACAAATTTAGAAGCAAACATCAGCAAGAACAAAAAGTCTAATCTGTTAAATGTATGAGCTTTAGCTCAACCTGTGACTTGCATAGCTTGAAGGACACTGCATAAACCACAGCTCCACCCCTAACCCATACTGCTGTCTAGCTCCAGAATGCACCAGCAGCAAGCCTCTAGCTCCTCCTGTGGTTGATCATGTCTGCCTTCTCCACTGCTTGTGTCCCCTAAACACGGCCCAGCTCGGTGAAACAGCCTTCCTGCCAGCCTGTGAATAACAGACATCATATAAGGCTGGAGGGAGCCAGCTGATAGCCGGTGTACAGTCTTAACACTGCAGTATGTCTGGATGGTCTAAAAAGTGGGAAGTCCAGAATATGTGATGTGGCGCCTGGAAGGTTACAACTTCAAGCTACCCTGACTGGCTGTGTTCTGTTTATAAGGCAGTAGAGGCAACAACCAACTGTCCTGAGCCTGGGCTGGACCTTCCTTGCTCCTTCATTTCCTGCTGCAGTTCAGTTTTTGTCCGCCCTTCTTTCTTCCTGTGGGCCTGAAATCAGCTTTGTATACGAGCATTGGCTCCTCACTCATCTAAACCAGACTAGAGGATGCAGAGCATGTGCAACTCAACACTCTTTTCCTCTTCCATAGAAACCAGAATAGGCAGCCACAGTTTCCTTAATCTCTAACTTAAAAAAAGTACACTCCGGAGTTTGGGCTTTGGGCCCCTGCTCTGCACCTGTCTCTGGGGTCAGGGTGTGCCCACAGCAATCAGGCGAATAAGGATGTGAAGCATGGCATGTGAACAAACCTTCCACCGGCAGTATCTTCTAGGTCTCTAATTTAAACCTACAATTCCCCTCGCCCCCCGTTTTATTATTAAAAAAGGCATTAAAAGAACATACCTTTACGCTGTAACACAAGTGTGGCCAATCCTGGTCCTCAAGGGCCACTGTCCTGCTTCCCTCCCTCCCTCCCCAGCCATCCCCACGCTTTCAGCTTCTAATTTGCTGATAACCCCTTATCTGGGTAATCAGCAGTGGATAGGGTTGGGATAGTTGGAAAACAAGCAGGACAGTGGCCCTCAAGCACTAGGATTGGCCAACCCTGCTGTAACACCTGAATGTCATGGGCCATATTACAGGGGTTTCCAGTGATGAGTTCACATTACAGCGGGACTCGAGGCCATTCTTCACATCTACTCTCTACCAGCAACAAGTAACTGACACTTATTTTGCAGATACCTGTTCAGACTTTGCACACTTGAGTGTCATTTATGGTGTCATGGATAAAAACAGTAAACAGTGTCCTCTCAGGTCAGTTAACAAGCTTCTTATTAAGAATAGAATTTTAGATAGATTAAAATTTTGCAGCTGAAACACAAGGTTTAGGCTGTAATTACCCAACATTTATCTTTTCTGCATATGCATATGTTGCCATTTGCCTTCTTATAACTATAAATAATGATACCTTATAATTAATGAAAAGTGAATGATGAACAAAATAAAGAGTTGTGGGGAGCAATGGCCGACAAAATGACTGCTGAGAGCAGAGCATCTCTTCTTCCCTGTCACACGCACAAACCTGAAGGCACACAAACAAACACACTCAGTGACACATACAAGTGCCATTGTTTTAAATGCTGCTCATCACATGATGTTCAAGAGACTTCTCAACTCCAAGTTTGTGCCTGGAGAGGTTCACCCTCATGCATCATATGACCCTTTTCCTTCTCTGATAACAACCAACTCCACTCACTGTCAAATACAGTGTGTCTCAATGGCCACAACCATTTAACATTAACATTTTTGCTTCAAATATATGCATTTCTTACACAGTAGTTTTGTCCTGGAATAACTGGATTATAAAATACACATGAAATCAAGTCGACACAGGGATTCAAGTTTACAATGTTTAGCAGTCTTCCATTTCCCTATAAGAGGGGAAAACATCAGAAACACATAAACCACAAAGAAACCTCTAACTGTTGTGTAAAGCTGTTTGTTGTCATCTTCGCTGGTACCTCTGAATACAACCTGAGGCTTTTAATCACGAGCTTTCCCACAGAATCTGCAGCGATAATAAATAATCTGCTGTTCAGTTAAGCTGAAAGCAGTAAAAGAGCCTGGCTGAAGTTCAAATGTGGAAGTGAATGGCCAAGGATACCTTTCACTGGGTTTCAGGACATGTTAATAATAGAGTAAAATAAGCCATATTATGCTCAGCTCTAAATATTATAATGAGGTCTCCCTGTGGATGGTCTCTGGGCCTTGATGCATTAAACATTTGTTAAGCTGTGCTTTTTATTTTGCTGCCGTCGTGGGAAACAGGAAATGACTACAGCAAAACGAATCAACGACAGGCGGCATGTTGTAGCTAGCTGCTGCAGCTACGGGTAAAGGGTACTCACCACTCTCCATCTCATTGCCCTTCTTTGCGGTGGGCGTGTTGCCCATGGTGGCAGGCTGAAGGTGGAGTCCCTGGGTTCGGACTGAGCTTTCTTTTGCAGGTCGTTAAATGATGCTAACGCAGTCACTACACTCAATGAAGCTGAGGGCTAGCTACTAGCTAACAGCAACCATTATTGACTAATAAGTGCAAATATACTTGCTCCAATACTTGTCCGTTGTCACTTCGAAAAACTCCAGTCAAGCAAGCATATCAAAGTCTGCAGCAAACACTAATTTATGTTGGCTAGGCTAACACGGTAGCTAACTTTAGGAGAAATTGCAAGTGGACGTTTGTTTGGTCGCGTTAGCTCCCCAATTTCCAAGTGAGCACGGACAGCTTAAGATGCCACTAGATCGTCCTTTATTTCCAGATACGACTTGAATTGTGCAACATCCAGTCCGAAACATTAGCTGGACCGTCAAAAGCAATTTTCTGTAGGTCTAGTGAGCAGGCTAGCGTTAGCTTTTAGCGTCCCTCGTAGTCGTATCCTGGCCTGAACTAACCAGGTGTTATGTCAGTGTAAGCAGGCCTTTTCGGCAGAGACCTGTATAACAAAAGTGGTTCCCAGAATATTCCTTTTTTCCGTAGTTGGATAATTCAAATTGATATCTCCTTATTAATTTCTAATTCACCCGTTTCCTGGGACCGACCTTCTGATGGTCGATTTCTAAGATCAACAGACCCCTTCCATTAATCTTCAGACGGTAAGGGAAACTCCAGTCATCCATCCATCGGGTCCCGCCTCTAATCGGGTCTGATTGGCTACAGACACTTGCCTGACAAATATCGCAGCTCAAGCGTCGATTGGATAAACACTAGTATAGCCAATCATTGCATTGATCCGATTCTTCTGTCAAAATACTTTGTCCCTCCTCCCAGACTTGCTAGTACCAAATACGCCCAAAACTGTAAAGATGTTGTATTTGCTTTTTTGCTTTTAATAAATCCCGTTATTTGTTTTGATCCAACTGAGTTTTGTCCTGGAGAGCAATCAAATGCAGTCATTTTTGGAGTTGAATATTTTCTAAAGCCATTTTGGCTGCCTAGCCACCCTTTTTACCCGACCGATCTGATTGGATGTGACGTTAACACAGTCTATTTTTAGTAAAATGTAAAAATATAAGGGGATACTCACACTGATGTGTTACAAAAATGACACGCTGTTGTGTTTATGCTTACAAAAAATTTAAGTACTGGTGTGTCACGTACTTACCACAGACAATAATAAAAAAACATTAAAAATGCATTCAATAGTGTTTTCCCACTTTTGCAATTAAAATAGCTTAACAGATCAAGACAAAGTCACCCCTATAATTACAAGGAAGATTACTCAATTATGACACAGACACTTACAGACAAATACATAACAAATACAATGTTATTTTATTTGGAACACAAAATAGCAAACAGAAAAAAATGGAGTAAGTGACAAAGCTGTACCAAGCCCCGCAAAACTCCACAACGTAAGTGGGAAAGGTTTAAGTGCAAAATGAATTTGAGCACAAATATAATGTCAGATTATTTAAATTCCAGTACAGCAACATATTGCAATTTATTTACCTATTGCTTCAGTGCTGAAATCCTCTTAAATTGATACAAATCCGCTTTGGACCACCAAAAGGAAGGAAGGTAAATCACACCAAAGCTTTCTGCTCTATTTCAGTTCAGCTGCTTTATTTTATAGTTACCATTTCCCTTCCATGAGTTAAACTACTTGAATACCGCATACAGCATCATACTGAAGGAAGTCCCCAGGTTTCTGTGACGATTACTCCACTGGGATGTTCATAATCTTCCTTGAAACAAACACTCGTTTGAAGCTCAAGGTAAGAGTTCTTTTTGACAATGAGCTTCGGGGAAATAAGGGCAGCTGTAAGGCAAAAATCTGTCTGTATATCCAGGAGAATGTCCACACGCATTCTTCGTCTGTCTCGTGCTGTAAGTCATCACCTTTCATGCTGTCTTTCAGGTCATATCTATAAGCAGTCCATGGAGTTATCTGGTAGTATCCCCAAGGGAGGGGCTTTGCCTGGGAGACAGGATGGAGGGAGCATTGAGTTTGAAGTTGGATCTACATTTTCTGAATCTTCCATTCGCTCTGCACAGCCCTCCCAGTTTATATGGAATCTTGTAACACGTGGGTTTGATGCCAGAATATTTCTCTGAAGCTGAAAAGGAAGGATGAAAACAAAGGTATTTTTTGTTTAGCCATGAAGGAATACAACTTTACAGCATGCAGTTATATCTAATAAAAATGTTTCCATTATTTTTACAAGTTAATGTAATTTCTTAGTGCAACATAAGATTTTAGACAATTTAACCATTTGTGAACTTGTTTCCTAGCAGCAGTATTTGCTCATTACAGTGAATATGTAAACTAACAAGGTATGGAAACAACATAGAATGCTCACATACCAATTTTGTAACCTACATGGAAACAGGCATCAACATTTTCACTAGATGACTGATAACCTTTCATTTAGCTGCAGCTATTTTTTGCTAATATCAATACTAGTGCTACCAGTTAGCAGATCAAAATGAGATTTAAATGACCAAGTTATATTTGTTGAATAAAGAACTGTATTATCTACATTAAACTACAGTTCTACAACTGAAGTTGTACTCAAGTCAAACATTCCAGTATTTCATTTTTCACTCATAAGTGAAAGGTTTTATTTCTAATGTCAGCTACCTTAAAAATGTGACACCTAGAAACAAATTCTTATGTCATAACAGGAAAACTCACAGTGGCTTACTACTGAAGTTACCACCAGAATGAACATAATTGTTTACAGATTAGTAAGACTTGTGCTTCACTAGTTACATAATCGGGGGAACTTAAGAGGATTATTAGGAACTTTTGAAAAAATCCAAACAACCATTTATGCAGATTAAAAAGTTTCAGTTTCAGATTCAGCCAGCTTCCATGCAGACTACCATTGTTCTTGTTATTTTATGGCTAATACAATAAAAAATGTTCTCAAAAAGCAAGGATTAAGTGTTTTACATCTTTCACTTATTAAAATATGGTTATTAATCAATGTGTTTATGGTGTACTTTTGAAGAACATTTTTAGATTGCTATTCTCTATTCAACCTTATGAAATATTATTTTCCTGAATATTACTTCAAACCAGGGAAATGAGCAGTCACACGTAATCATGACAATCACAACTATTAGCCTGACCTGTGTGTAGTCTGGCTTGATTGGAGGATTTTCACGAAGCTCGGGGTCTGTGTATTCATTGTTGACATAGTAACCAATCCGAATAAACTCCTGGCCACGATATGTGCAGGTAATCAGAACTACAGTTACACCAACCGCATCACTCTCAGGAATTAATCCAGTGTTTGGGGCATCAGCCTGTTGGGAGGGGAAAAAAAACAAGAATATACCTTGTACAATAATTACAGAACATGCTATGAAATAACTAAAATGAAAACTACATGTTCAACATGCTGATTACTTGTAGAAATGATGAAATTAAAGCCTCATCCATTAACTACAGGGCTGTGAAAAAGTAATTGACCCTTCTTGATTTTTTTTTTTTTTTGCATATTTGTTACACTTAAACGGCTCAGATCATCAAACAAATTTAAATATTAGAGAAGGATAAACCAAGTAAACACAAAATGCAGTGATTTTATCTATTAAGCAGGAAAATCTATCCAAACCTACATGGCGCTATGTGACAAAGTACTTTTTAAATCATGAAGTAACTGGTTAATTGAATTTTTTCGACAGTTGAGTTCAATTTCACCATGGCAGAGTTCCAAGGCAAAAACCACTGCTGAGAAAAAAGAACAAAAAACCTTGTCTCATTTTTGCCAAAAAAACATCTTGATGATCCCCAAGACTTTTGGAAACATGGTTTGTGTTCTGAAAAGAACATTGGAACTTTTTGGAAGGCATGCGTTTCGTTACATCTGGCGTTAAACTCACACAGCATTTCATAAAAAGAACATCATACCAACAGCCAACATGGTGCTGGTAGTATGATGGTCTAGGGCTGCTTGGCTGTTTCAGGACATGGACGACTTGCTGCGATTAATGGAACTGCGATTTCTGCTCTCTACCAAAAAGTCCTGAATCAGAATGTGCAATCAGATTGTGAGCTCAATCTGAACTACACTGACAGACGATCCAAAACACAACATGAAGTCCACATCTGAGTGGCCTAGTCAAACTCTGGACTTGAATTCAAATAAGACGCTGTGGCATGACCTTAAACAGGCTGTTCATGCTTGGAAACCCTCCAATGTGGCTAAATTACTTTGTCACATAGGGCCATGTAGGTTTGGATAGTTTATCTTACTTAATAAATAAAATCAGAAAGGGGGCAAATACTTCACAGCACTGTACACTGGTGCCAAGTTTTTAAGTTCTTTCACTTGAAATACAATCATTGATTTGGCTTAAAAAATAATTTATTTCAACTATAACATAAATGACGCATATAAATTTATATCACTTAAACAGTGTTTCCATTGACTGATGCATGTCTGAATAATCATACACCATTCAGGTGTTTCAGTTTATGTTCCTCTATAGTCAAGTCAGTTAAGATGATCCGACTGACAATGTGCTTTTATTAAGTGGCAACGAAAGAAATATCCTTAACTATTGCCACATGGCCAGATGAAAAACTAGTGAGAGTCATTTGAAAACTGCACCTGTTACAGTATCTGATCATAAAATCTCTTTTTACAGGCTGACACATACAGAGACAGACAAACATTTCTTCTCACATTCGCACCTATGGGCAATTTAGAGTCACCAGTCAGCCAGAGCACACCGGTAGCCAACAGTTAGTGTGCATACCATGTAACCACAACATCCCTGGTTCAAGTCCAGCTTGGACCCCTTGTTGCATGTCACACCCTGTGTTTCCTGTCTGCCTCTCTGCTTGACAGCAATTAGATAAAGCCTAAAATGCCTCAAAAATATCTCTTAAGGCAAAAGGAAGCCCTACTTTAATTAGTCTGTTCCAACCAAACACACCTGAAACACAAACATATGTCTCCCAGCAGGTACTGGTCCAACCAAGACCGAGTCAAGAACTTGGTCATACTCTTCACTCTCTGCTGAGCCAACATAGATGATTTTCCATTCCAGGTCTAAAAAACAAAAACATGTCAACTGAAGTCATGTTACACAGCCAGAATTTAGGAAACAAACATGTGTACAGATTAGCTCACATGCACAAAATTACAGAGAACAAACCACAAGTTGAAGATAATGTATTATGAACAATAAAGTAGACTGCAAAGTTGTCTGTATAGTCACTTACAATGCACTAAACACACGACAGTTCACCTATACCTAAGAAATTCCTTTTAAGGAGCCAAAGTCTCTGAAATAGTGGCTGATTAAAATAGATATTCTACTACAATGTTTGACAACATATATAGTGCACTCACGATTAGTAATGTAATTTGTATAGTTACATTACACACAGTTCTTTCCACAATGTTAATGGCTTATCAGCACAGAGGCCTGCATGACTAAGTTGAAGGTAATT
The DNA here is from genome assembly GCA_034779795.1 of Ctenopoma multispine. NCBI lineage: Eukaryota > Metazoa > Chordata > Actinopteri > Anabantiformes > Anabantidae > Ctenopoma > Ctenopoma multispine. Next base: position 11,252,406 of record JAUYWH010000026.1, read on the forward strand.
AATAAGGTGGTGCACTTTTAAGGAGAGAATAAGACATTTTAATAGTCTGTATTAAAAAAATTGTAAGTTGTACTGCACGATGCGATGTGAGTTCAATAGCTTTAAGCGTGTCAGGCTGTGTAACGCTGCATTAACGTCACTATAGCTTCGTAAGTAACGCTGCCTCTCACAAATAATGACTAAAGTTAGCCAATGTAGCTAATACTGCGTTAGCTGTTAGCAATCTTATACAGACTGAAATGGCAACAGGTTTACGGCTTTTATTTACGATAGTGCCTTGCTTACCTTCAGGGAGGTCCTCCATACACTCAAACGTTATTTCAAACTGAAAGGGGTTTCCAAAGGGACTCGGGTTATCCAGGACAGCCACATTCAACACCTGCACCTTCGCCATTGTTGCTAGAGCGCTAAAAACGGGGCAAACCAAAAACAAACGTTCAAATCAGTTTCCCGGGGAATGCTATAAAAGCAACACTGCAACACTACAACAACACAAGCAATTAACAAGGTGAACAGTATTATCTGCCAAACACCTGATGTTTTACCTAATTTAATCACCATCTATCCAACTAAATGTACGTTACTTACTTTGTTAATGCTGTGAATAACCAGCTTTCACTAAATTTGAGAAAGATGTGCCGCTCTCCCGCCGCTCCGACTCCCCTACCCAAGAACCACTGCGTCTACGGCAAGCGGAATGTGCATGTGGAAGAAACGTCTGCATCACTAGAAACGCAAAGTTTTTCTATCGCCTCCTAGTGAGACATGATCATGGCATTACAAAAACAACCGGGCATTACTTACATTAATTATCACAATTAACGTGCTGGAAGCATCGTAGGGTGGCTGCTGTTTTGCTTATCAACAGTTCAGCAAGATCACTTTGGAACTAAGTACAGTAAAATAAAATTGTATGGCGCTTCATCATAGGAACAGTGAACAGGTACATTTTACAATACAGCTGATAGCAGCTCAGTAATGTTCAATATTACAGTAGCCTATATGTGTATGCCCCATGTCCAGAGACCTGAAGACAATAATACCAATACAACACTGCAGATACCCAGTCCTGTCATACAGTTAAATTGTTGGGAATATAAATACAATAAAGCTGAAGGCTTATTCTATTGTGGCCCACTCAAGAGGAAAGTAAGATGATAAGATGGTAAATGTACAACTCAGGCAAGACAGGGCAAAACAATTTACTATTTCAGTTCTGCCACCTTCTTGGCTGCTTGGAGAGGAATGTTAAATAAGGAATAATGTTGTTTACATAAAAAAAACCTTGACTTGTTTTGTTTGTCGGACAGCTCAACAAAATTCTCATTCACAAAATTGTCTGTATTTCTTTAAGCAGCTCAAGCTCATGCATACCACAAGGGGAAAAATGACAACCACACAATTTAGAAGAAACACTGGATGCGCTCTCTACTGGCCAGTATGTGAATCATGAATATGCCTGACAGGTAATCCACCCAATCTAAAAATATGCCTCTTAGCACCTTATCTAGTAATTATTTACGTATTACATTTTTAAATGTATTTTAATTAATTTATACTAAATTTGACAACCAAATATTCTTAACTATTTATTAAAATGTAAAATAAAATACTGAAGTAATTCAGTTCACTGTATTGTTTATTAAAATAGTATACTTATATACTATTTCACTAAACATGACCCAGGATAGATTGGCTTTACACCAAAGTTACTGTAAATCCCACAGCAAACTATGATTGTTGAAATATTTGTAATATTAAATAATGTCAGTAAAAAATGGACGAAAAACATGTGCTCAGAGGAGCCACCATACTAACTCAATACCCAAAAGATTTTTCATATCAGCGCTGTGCTTTTCAAAAATGCTTCAGTCCATCCACACACATAAAAAGTATCTGACCACCACAGATTAGGCCTGAAGCAGCCTCCATTTCTTTGCCCCTGTGAGTCCGTGAAGAGGAGATTAGGAGAGGATTAGACTCCACTTGACCAGCTGGCTGCCCGAATTCATCCTTGAAATATCCCAGGAATGTTCATATTCCTTCACATTGTTGGAAAATATAAAACCTGATGGAGGCGCTATATTGTGCCGCCTCCATCAGCCAGGTTGCTAGGTACGGGGGGGTGGGTAGGGGGGGGAGTGAGTACAGTCAAACGTTGTACTCCAACAGGTTGGAGCATGTGAGAGCAACCTAGGAACATATTGTAGACTATTCAAAAAGGTTCATTTGAAATATCCTAACAGTAACTAACTAGGCAGAATGTGACAGAAATGTCACTGAAGTGATTTTTTTAGATTGCGTTGTATAATCTGGGGAGTTTTTTTGGATGGTAACATCGGGTCTGATCTGCTTCAGTAAACTGCGTTTTTCTTTGTACTTTGTCTTTTGTTTTTTCTTTTGCCGTTGTACAAAGGAGGATCTGTCCGCTTTGCTGCAGGTAGATAACTGCTCTCAGGTAATGTAACATGAAACTGAACCATGTGACCAATGGCGATTTGAAGAGTAGACGAAAAAAAAAAACTGCTTTACATAAAACTCCAGCTGGCAGTGCAGTCGATGCTGTAGTTTGATACCGGATAAGGATTTATTAAAGTATTTTAGTTTTAGCGTGTGAACTGTTATTAATTAAATCGGCTGAGCCATTTGTTGCATTTTAATTTTTGACAAGGTGAGGCGGAAGCACCATGGTGCATTCGTGAGGAATCAACCTGCTCGATGTTTCCCGTTTTGCTTCGATCACCTGAAAACAGCCGGATCAAGGGTATGACAATGTTTCAATTATACTTATCAAAAAGTAACTGAATTTGTATTATTAATTATAACTAGTCTAATTATTCTTGCAAAGGAGACGGTGTTAAACTAGTCTTCATGAGTTATTAATAGCATATTATTTCCATGTAGCCTGAGTAGAGCTGATGGTGATTCAACATCAGGCTCAATGTGTGACTCAGTGGCTGTAATGTTGCTTCCTGACTAAACCTCAGATTAAAGGAGCCTGTAGAACATACTGTATGTCTTTACTGACAATGATGTCTCTTCAGTTATTTGAGTGGCTGATTAAACCACACAGTGAACGCTGGACCTGATGAAATGGACCAGAGCTGATGCCCTACAGTCCCCGTCTGCCCTGAATTGGCCCTGCTGGTCACGGGTAGAAATGGCAGTGTGTCCGGATGTGCTGGCCATTCGTGGATCTGTGGTCGGGAGTGTTTTACTGCTGGTGCTGAGAAGTAATCCAGTGTGGGGTGAGTCAGTGACCATCCCTCCATCCTCAATACTCCCACACAAATAACCCATCTTTGTGACCACACACACACACACACACAAAACCCTACAGTGATAAAAAAAACAACAACAACATAGGAGACATTCCACACCAAATGTGAAACATGCACATACCTGTCAGCGTGTTGTAAGAACATTGTACTTTAAGAATTGAGAAATAGATGAGAAACAGGTTTGGTATATTCAATCTTTGTTTATAATAATAATGAGTAATTTTATAAATAGAATAATTCCATTTAACAATGCTTTGGGTTTTCTCTTTAGAGCATGGCTGCCCCCTCCTGTGACCCTTGTTTTTTGTTATCAAGTTGCACTTGTGTCCTTTCATAGTTTGCTATTTGCCCTAGTGAATGATTGACTCCAAACATGAGAGCTATGGGAGCTGGTTTAAGATTCCAAACTAGTGCTTTATTATTAACGTGATTCAAAGTAATTTTGTAACAAAAATAAAGAGATATTTTTTAGATATATTTATATTTCATATTATTGAGCTCAGCTGAGTGTATAGCTGCAGTACATTCAGCATTCCTTAGCTTCCCTGCTCCCCCATACACACTCCTCTGCTCAAGTAGTTACTTTGTAGTTTCATGATGTCACTGTAATCACATGGCTGATCATGGATAAACTGTCTGGGAACAGCACTGGCATTGTGTGATATGAGCCTTTTGGGTTTGTTACCTTGAAAATGTGCAGAAGGCTAAAAACAATTTCTGCATATTGTTTCTCTTTTTTCGTACTTGTGTAAAATAATGTCGTAACAGTGTTACAAAATGAATTTCACTTTCATGTGAATAAATCACGTAGTTTTTTAAGGTCATAGTAGGTTCAGAGCTGCTTCTGGTTACGCACTTTACACAATGATTGCTGCATTTGTAATGAGTGGAGAGTGACATATATACAGTAAATATATATATATATACATACACACACACACACACACACACATATACAAGATATATATATATTTTCTTCTTACAAATTTTATGTGTGTATATGCTGTATATATATGTATATACACATAATATTTGTAGATAACCCAACAATTCAACTTGAGCAAGCACTAAGCAACAATGGAGAGGAAAAACTGCCTTTAATAGAAGAAACCTCGAGCAGGATCAGGCTCAGAGTGGCTGGTCATCTGCCTAAACCAGTTGGTGTGAGTGGAAAGAGGAGAGGGAAAGGAACAACAGACAAATCAAAAACAGCAAGAGTTGGATACATGTGGTAATGTGATTACTGAAAAAGCACCACGATACATATATATTTTAATGGTTACTTCCAGTGCTTAAGAGTCAAATTTTCATTTGTAGAACAACCACAGAAAAGTGGTGATAATTACTGTTAAAATAGGCTGCAGTTTTACTAAAGAGTGCCTGATGTTTATGCTCTTTTCACAGGGAATACCACTTATGCACCAAATACCAGCTCACCTGTGAGTTAAAAATCTCTGTCCTGTCTATCATTTCCAATAAATTACTTCAAGAAAGTAACCACTGTCACCGTACTGATAACTGTTTTTTTTTCTATTTGCAGGGACCTAACATCGCGGCTATTGTGGCCCCTACAGTGACCCTCGGTGTCCTGGCCATCGTCTTAGCTGTTCTTGGTTGGCTCTTCTGTGTGGTGAAAAAAAAGAGGCAGACTGAAGGGACGTACAGACCCAGTGCCGAGGAACAGTCTGGTGCACGCAGTGTGGCGACACCAGATGCACTAAAATTACCAAAAGAGGAAAGACTCATTTGAGATTTTGTGCTTTATGTTTGTGCAACATACTGTAAGGATGCAAGCTGCAAGCATGGGCATGGCAGCGTTCCCATGTGACAAGACTCTCTCCCTTCAGCTGATCATTAAAAGAAAAATTCCTCAGGAAAGAGAGGGTAAATTGACACATGTGAGGCAACATAACGTGATGCATTTACTTACTGCTTCATTTCAACAAACACTGAGCTCTAGTTTCTTCATGGTGTGGCACAATTAAGACAAGCACCTGGATGTATCTTCCAATGGAAGAACTGAACATTTCAAGGAGATTTCGAACATTTCTCCTGCATAAGTCAAACAGGAGCTACAGTATTTTACCACCACTATTGCTTTTAGTTAAGAGATATTATTCTTCTTTCAGTTGCCTTAACATAACATTAACCATGTACATACCCCTACTTGATGTGATACAGTTTAGCAAAATCAATACTGATATTTTACCTCAATCTCATTTCTTTTGCTGCCAAGTGTCTGATGACTCAGTTGATTTTGAACTGAAAAAATGTTTTTTAGCCTAATAATGATTGATAGCACTGTTAAAAATAATTTTATAAAGCCTGCTGTATATTAAAAATGAGGATAAACAAAGAAATTGAAATATTGAGAAAAATCAAGCAATTGTTTACAGTATACTCTGAGTAATCATAATCCAATCCAAATTTAATGTCATATTATTTAGAAGTTTTTATTACAACCATGCAGTGCATAATGCATCACAATTAAGCAGAGATGTTTTGTAATGTCATGGCATATTTATTCCCTTTTTTATGAAATAAATAAACAGAAAATAGTTCAGCTTTACAAAGCAGAGTCTGTGTGACTAGAAAAATACACTGTTTACTACTATAAAGGTATGACTCTATTCACTGTTTATAGTCCCAGTCAAATAAGATTTTCATATGAAGCCTTTAATAAGAAGATTATGAATCATATCTTGACTCATTGAAATTCCTTTAGGGACAGCAAGCCAAAATTGTGTAATTGCCAAACAATCTGTGCAACATGCAAAAATGTGACCACTCCATGCTTGGGTATTGACACTAAGCTCTCCTGGTCAGCAGTGTGTTAAGTTCAGCCCTTCACAGCATTTGACTGGCTGAATTTTACCTGTAATAAAATGAAAAACGCTAGAATGAGCCTAATGTTTTGGTTGTATTTTCTGAATGAAAATATATGGGGACAAGAGGAAGGATGCAACATCTAACAAAAACAATCTTATTTTGTAACGTATGCTTTTAGGATCTTATTAACAACACTAACGTAATAAAATGGCTGTACATAATTCGTATAGTTATTAACATTAAGCTAAGGGATGGTAAAAAACTGTTATCTAGCTGATTGCTGCGCATGGATGCGCATAGATTAGGAATGTATAGGAAGTTCTGAAGTTCAGTTTGCCCTTTTTTAAAACTAGAGAACACATCAAGCAGGATTTAAAAACTTCATTCATAAACCATTTACTTATAGCTCTGGATAAACCATTCTTATTCAATGATGCTGATAATAAGCAAAGGCAATCTATAAATATGCTGATTAGGAGCAGAGAATTTATAGAAACAAGAAAAATGCAGCTGTTATTACCCAGATGCGACTTCCACATTCGTTTTGAAATTAAAACTGTTCAAAATAACTTCTGCTTATCAGTGGGAGCTGTGTTATAGAGTCATACAGATAAATAGTTCCTTTTGTAGTGTGCTGTATCTACATTACAGCACAGTCTGTTTCCTGACTGTGTGTCTTTCAGCTGATAGAAAGTTCATTGTGGGGTTTCATGCAGTATCTGTTGCTTTTATGCTGAATACCCTCCAATATATATTCCTAATCTATGAGTCACAACCAAAACTGCATTGTGGATTTATGTTTGGAATTATTAGTATAGAATTTAAAATGGATCCCAATTATTATATCGTGACACTCATAACTCATAACTTGAGAGCCAGACAATGAAGTGCTGTTTGACCTTTAATAGTTCCAGAACTTACATCAAATTAAGCAGTAAAAACTCAAGAGACAGTAAAAATGGCCTTTTAATCAGACTTTAATAATCCTCCAATTTCAAGGCTTCACAGTTAAAATCACCTGCTTTTCAATATGGCAAGGCAATGAAGGGACAGATGTGAGGGCGTCAATGATTCAGTGCATTCACAATATACGAAAACATTTTAACCGAAACCATCACTAATATCAGTTCACATCAACGTCTAACAACAGAGCAACAGTTATCTAGATGGTGACAGTTTTTCAGTGTGGTGGACTGTTCAAAGGGATGATGTTAGGAGATGGGTAGGATGATATGAGGTTTGGCAGTTGAGTGGGATGAGCTTTAGGCGACTTCCTCCTCTCCCTCTTCCTCAAACTCGCCCTCTTCAGCGGTGGCATCCTGGTACTGCTGGTACTCGGACACCAGGTCGTTCATGTTGCTCTCGGCTTCGGTGAACTCCATCTCATCCATGCCCTCACCAGTGTACCAGTGGAGGAAAGCCTTACGACGGAACATGGCGGTGAACTGCTCGGAGATGCGTTTGAACAGCTCCTGGATGGCTGTGCTGTTGCCGATGAAAGTGGCAGCCATTTTGAGGCCACGAGGTGGGATATCACAGACGGCGGTCTTCACATTGTTTGGGATCCATTCGACAAAGTAACTGCTGTTCTTGTTCTGCACATTCAACATCTGCTCATCCACCTCCTTCATGGACATGCGGCCCCTGAACACTGCAGCCACAGTGAGGTAGCGGCCGTGACGTGGGTCACAAGCAGCCATCATGTTCTTGGCATCGAACATCTGCTGGGTGAGCTCGGGCACAGACAGGGCACGATACTGCTGGCTGCCCCTGCTGGTGAGGGGGGCAAAGCCCGGCATGAAGAAGTGAAGACGGGGGAAGGGCACCATGTTAACAGCTAGTTTACGGAGATCAGCGTTGAGTTGGCCAGGGAAACGCAAACAGGTGGTCACCCCGCTCATTGTGGCCGAGACCAAATGATTGAGATCTCCGTAGGTGGGGGTAGTGAGTTTAAGTGTGCGGAAGCAGATATCATAGAGAGCTTCATTGTCAATGCAGTAGGTTTCATCTGTGTTCTCTACCAGTTGGTGGACAGAGAGGGTAGCATTATAAGGCTCCACCACAGTGTCGGACACCTTAGGAGAAGGCACTACACTGAAGGTGTTCATGATACGATCAGGGTACTCCTCACGGATCTTGCTGATGAGCAGGGTGCCCATACCGGAGCCAGTACCACCGCCCAGGGAGTGAGTGAGCTGGAAGCCCTGAAGGCAATCGCAGCTTTCAGCCTCTTTCCTCACCACATCAAGGACAGAGTCCACCAGCTCGGCTCCCTCGGTGTAGTGGCCCTTGGCCCAGTTGTTTCCAGCTCCACTCTGACCTATGGGCAATCAAAGTATCACAGTTTATAGAGCTGATGTAGCAAAGAGGCAACGTGTACTAGGTAAATGTAGATTAAATGTGTTCATAAAGCTTACCAAAGACAAAGTTGTCAGGTCTGAAGATCTGCCCAAAGGGACCTGACCTGACTGAATCCATTGTACCAGGCTCCAGATCCACCAGGATGGCTCGTGGCACATACTTTCCACCTGATATCAGGAAAAATATATAATGGGTTTAATGTCATCCCATGTAAATCTTAGAACTTGTTAAGCGTAATGTAAAACAAGGATGTGCATACAAATCGCTGTGCATAGCTGGGTAAGTTTGCTCGGTTGTATTTTAAAGAGTAATTCGTAGCCCACCTGTGGCCTCATTGTAATAGACGCTGATCCTGTCTAGCTGCAGATCACTGTCTCCGTGGTAGGTACCGGTGGGATCAATGCCATGCTCATCACTGATCACCTCCCAGAACTGAAAAAAACAGGTGTGGTAGAAGAAAGAGAAATGTTAATTTAGGGCAATTTACATGTTAAGACATGTCAATGTATGTAATGTTTATATATTTATAAACCAAACAGTTCACAGTAATGCTGTAGGACTATTTAGACAGGTCATTAGTGCAGTTAATTAGTCTGAAATACAGACTGTCTCAGGAGCTATCAAACAGATGGCAAGAGTCTGATAAGTAATAGTGTCTTCGACGCGATACGGACACACCACGGTGTCTTTAGCACGTCTAATGTTGAAATAGAAAAACAGAAAAATTGAATATGTTAAAAATTAGGACGTTCACTGGCAAAATGGCTTGAAAAGAATCGTAGTTAAAAATAGGCCATGAATGTGAAGGGGGAGGGGAGGCTGCTCCCACACTGGCAATAACGTTACGTTACTACTAAATCCTGTCCTTTATGTAATTACATTTACCACTCGACAAAAAGCTAGAAAATTCTGCACGCAGTTATTAAAACATTTAGTCTGTTTCACAGTTTGTCCATTGCATAAATTACCGCGTACAAGCATCTTGACCAATGAAAGTGGTGCAGAGAATATCAATGAGCAAATCATCAGTGATTTCAATCTGAATTCACTACACGGAGCTTTAATCAGGAAAATACATCGCATTGAGTTTCTTCTAGAGAATTCGTATAGGATGGATTAGAGAGCTCCTCTCAGCACCACTGAGACGTGCCCGCCTGCACAAATCTTCCCAGAATGCAAAACTGAACAGATGAAAATAGAAACATACCTTAGCTCCGATCTGGTTTCCGCACTGACCGGCTTGCAAATGCACAATTTCGCGCATTTTGGAGAGATGTAAATGAGTCTGGTCGAACTGGAGAAGGGAATCTGAGCGGCAAGGACTCACGGGATGATGGCTCCTGCAGACGGCTGCTAGGGATTTGTTGCACCGGCTGGAAGACCTTCTACTGGGCGGAATCAGTGGTGCAACTTGACGTCATCGCCATGGTAACCAAAGACAGGAGGAGAGAGGGAGGAACCAAGTGCCGTGGAAATGGCGGATAGGATACGAGAAGCTGCATCAGTCTTCCACACGCACACACACACTATCATCAAGGTCACTATTGAACTGAAACACCATTGGAACCATGGTGTCCATTCACTTCAATATTTTTACGTTACTTACACAGTATCAGTCAGCCATGAAAGGACAAGGACAGTGAAATATAAAGTGCAACAACTTTAGTTTAAAGATTAGTTAATACTGTTGAACAGTAACAACTTGACGTTTTCCCACAGAGTTTTTGGTGCCATGAGGTCTGCATGTTGAAACTAACTCTGGCAATGCCAACCGTCCACAATATTAATTTCCCAGGGTGTGCAGCCAAACAAAGACCTAAAGCCTATTGATTTTTTTCGCTACTTGATTTCATGGTTATCCCACTACATCTGAACAAAGTGCATTACTCACTGTTTTGTTACTTATCATTGCAATAACCCAATAATAATTAAAATACATTTTATTTCAAGGCCTCTGTCTGAACACCCAAGGACGCCGCACAAACAGTAAAATATTAACACACAGACATATAAATTAGTGCATTAACAAATTAAAGCAGTTATGTGAAGAGATATGTCTTAAGATGGGATTTGATAACAGGTAGAGAGTCAGTCCAGAGTCGAGGGGCAGCCAAACTAAAAGCCCTGGAACCCATGGTGGCCAGGCGAGCAGAGAGAATAGCAAGGAGACCAGATGGAGTATGGTTAGATAGGCATGCAAAAGATCAGAGAGAAATTGTGGTGCAAGGTTATGTAGTGCAAGACTTTACTGGTAACCAAGGAAGCTGTTAAAGAAATGGCGTGATGTGTTGATTGGAGGGGATCCGAGTTATAATACGGGAAGCTGAGTTCTGCACCAGCTGAAGTTTTTGAAGACGTTTATGAGGGAGTCCAGAAAGGATAGAGTTCAATGAGTAATCAATGTGACATGCGACCAAAGCATTGATAAGGATGGCAGTATTGTTTGAGGCGAGTGAAGATCGATCACTTTCACTGTTACAATCAAAATCAGACAAACAGCAGAACACCGACATGGACTACATAACAGAAAACACCAAACAATATAAAACAACTGGTGGATCGACAGACACAGGTCCATCATCAATTTCTAGTAATTGGTCAGTGACCTTAAAAAAACAAACCAGCTTATGCAGCTTAATAAAACAATATCTGTGACTGACAGAAGAGTCAATGCTGTGTATGTGAAAACTAAATTTTCACTATCCCAGAGCCTAAAAACTGATATTTTGCTGCATATTTTGTGGTTTTCAAGGTTAGAATCAGTGACATGACTACCAGTATAATACTCATACTAAAAATGTGTCATTTGGGATAATGACCTATATCCACACATGAAAGTGCCTCTTCATCATCACTGTCAGTGGCTTAATCTATTTTTGGATATTACCTGTTCTGTATTTTGCCTTTCTTTGATCACAGTATTCTGTCATGAAAGGAACATTCTGAGGACGAAAGCATATATCAAACATTGTCCTGTATCATAAAACACTTAATGTGCATTTCCAGGCATTATTATCAGTGTCTGAACTTGTGTACAGCACATTTATATGGTTGTTTTTAAGTATTGATTAGTAACCTGAAAAGTCCTGTTGTTAAAAAATACTGCTTTGAGCCAGTTTCGGTCAAAACCCACCTGCTTAAAAAACACAACAGGTGGTTTGAGAAACAATTCTGCAGTTCTTAAATTCAGAAATATTTCAAGTTAGTTGCAGTATTATATCTGAAATAATCAATGTTCAATTGCTAAGTGAGTTTCACTGTAAATTAATAAGGTTAAACAAATATAGACTATTGCTATTCATGTCAACACTGACACATTTACATGCATATCCTGAATGATTACATTCCAAACATGCAGAGTTACCAACCAGGTTTAAGCTCTGCACTAGCTGGCCAATAGAGCTTTATTTCCTGTTTCCCGGTCCTGCTACATAAAGTGTTTTCTCCACATTGCTGCATGATTTAAGTTACTCACAGGAAAGCCATGAGCATTTGCTACTTTGTGTCAAGGACAATAGACCAGCAGAAAATACCTTCTGAGAGAGATTTAACTCTGTGTTCTAAATAATGTTGCTGTTGGCAGGAGAATCGTTCAGGACTTCTGAGGACTGTACACTATTTTAAACTCTGTGGATTTACTTGATTCTATGCGACAACGTAATGATCATGTCATTCCCAGAGGAGGATCTAACATGCCCAGTGTGCTGTGATATCTTTACAGACCCTGTTTTGCTGTCATGTAGCCACAGCTTCTGTAGGAGCTGCCTGAAGCGTTGCTGGGACTCAGGGTTACGTGAGTGTCCAGTGTGCAGGAAAAGAGCCTCCAAGTCCGGTCCTCCTTCCAATTTGGCTCTGAAAAATGTTTGTGAGGCTCATCTGCTGGTTAGGAGGCAGAGTTCAGTTTTGGAGGAAGAAACGATGAACTGTAATCTGCATGGAGAGAAGTTAAAACTCTTCTGTTTGGTTGACAAACAGCCTATGTGTGTGGTGTGTCAGTCTTCCAAACTGCACAAAAATCACGACTGCTCACCTATAGATGAGGCAATGTTGGACTGTAAGGTAAAAGAAATTATTTTAACAGAAGGTACAACTTGCTAAACAGACTCTGCTTTTGTCGTCTTTAAGTTTACACCTAACACTAGAATGCAGTTCCACGAGTTTGTCTTGATTCCCATTGTCACATTGCTTTAAGTGATGAATTCAAAACTAAAATAATGCCTACTAAACTTTCAGGATGAACTTACTTTATCCCTAAAGAGCTTGCAAGATAAACTGGAGAGCCTCCAAATAATTGAGAGGAACTCTGACGACGTGTTTAAATACATCAAGGTAAGTTGCAATGAGATGGCACACCTTATGTATTTGTTAAGAATACAAAGTCAAAATGTCTAATAACCTGCCTTGTAGAGTCAGGTCCTGAGCACGCAGAAATTCATCAAGAGCCAGTTTGAGCAGCTCCATCTGATCCTCTACGAAGAGGAGTCAGCCAGATTAGCAGCTGTGAAAAAAGAAGAAGAGGAGAAGACTGCAAGAATGAAGGAGAAGATTAAAGATGTTTCTGAAGAAATGCAGTCCATCACAGAGACCATCCACATCTTACAGGAGCAGCTTAAGGAAGACGATATGGTTTTATTAAAGGTCTACTCAGCCTGTGTTAGTTCAGCTTTTTAATCAGTGTTTCCAAAAACCTACTGTACCATCATAACACTGTGTTTTATCTTACAGACGTTTAAAGCCACTCAGGACAGGTAAAACATAATTCATTAAATTACTTTCTTGCTTTGTTGTGGCATGTTCTCAGCGTAAGAGATGTCTTGTTGTCACAGGTGCAAAAGCATAGCGTTTGGTTCAGACGACATGTCCGGGTTACTGATTGATGTGACCAAGCATCTCTGCAACCTGAAGTATACAGTTTGGGAGAAAATGCTGGACTACATTGACTTTAGTAAGGGCAATTCATAGTTATTTTCCTTAGGTTTGTTGTTTGGAAGAGTAAATACAACCCAAACCATGTTTAATACAAATATTTTTGGCTTATTTCCTGCCTCTTAGATCCAGTGACTTTGGACCCAAACACAGCGCACCCCTGCCTCATCCTGTCTGACAACCTCACTTCCCTCCACTACTCAAAGCAGCCCGGCTATTGCCCTGACAACCCTGAGCGCTTCCACATGAGTGCTGAAGTAGTGGCCATGACCGCATTTGGCTCAGGAAGTCACCACTGGGTTGTGGAAACGGGAAGTAATCAGGATTGGCTCCTGGGTGTTGTCTCTTTGTCTGTACCTAGGAATGTTGAGATCTCTGCTCGACCTGAAAATGGCTTCTGGACTTTGTGTTTCCGAGATGGAAAGTTCAGGGCAATGACGTCCCCACCCACTCCCCTGACTCTTTCAAGAACACCCATACAAGTCAAAGTGCAACTGGATTACAACAAAGGGACGGTCTCTTTTTTTGATCATGTGAACGATGCACTTATTTATACATTTAAACATACATTCACAGAAACTTTATTTCCATACTTTTATACACAGAGCAGTTGTCCACTGAGAATAATGCCAGAGAAGGTACTCGCTACAATGTTGCGTCAATGAGCAGATGGATCATTTATTGTCTTCTTAGTTCTTAGTTGATTGATTTTTTTGTCAAAGCATCTAGCACCTTTGACACACACACACACACACAAACACACACACACACACACACACACACACACACACACACACACACACACACACACACA
>JAUYWH010000026.1:11266716-11338307 GCA_034779795.1 Ctenopoma multispine
ACACACACACACACACACACACACACACACACACACACACACACACACACACACACACACACACACACACAATTGTGAAACTGTTCATTGTGTACTTAATTTCCAGTTTATTTCAACTGAGTAATTCACCAAATGCACTGGTCAATGGGCTCTTTGAAGGAAGTTTGTACATTCTGTTTATTGGCCCACTTTGTACACATGATGGCGCCAAAGTCAAACAAATATTACAGATTTCATTCCAGGGGAGACAGCTGCTTTGAGGAACACTTAAATCATGAAATCTGATTTTCCACTTTGTTATTTATTATTGGTGCATTTTGATTGAAGACAGAAAATAGATTAATATACCACTCTGGATGAAATTGTATTATTTAAAGGACACATTTGGAAAATGAAATAAACATGAATTCAGTCAGATTATAAGTATTTATTTCCTACTAACAAAAAGCCTCTTTTAAGCCCAAATTTTAGATTCAGTATAGAATCTCAATATGTGTTTGATTTTTTTTTTATGTAAACCTAATCAGGTAAGTTTTGTGCCGGCAGGTTTTTTTTGTTTTCTGCAGAGACGCAGGTGCAGCACTTCTTAACACAGGTGTCTGAAAGGAAGAGGACCTTCTCTAGACGTGACAGATAGACTAGTGGCTGGGTGGTGCTGCTGATGTTGAGGAAGGCAAAGCCTGTGGGCTGCACGTAGCAGCGAAACACATCAGGGGAGTAGTGATCTTCAAAAGGGAAGAGCGCTACAGGTGGCAGGTAGTTAAACACAATGATACAAAGAATGGAGTACACAACCTTAAAAGCCTTCTTTTTCATGGGGTGCATCTCATCTTTCCCTGAAGCACGGGAATTCTTCAGGGTCCATAGAATGCTTATGTTACACACAACCATCCAAGAAAATGTTGCCAGGACCTCACTTGTGAACACCTTCTCAAAGTTGGGAAGACCTCCCACGGCCTTGGCTCCAGAGTAGGCAAAGGTGAAGCAGAACACCAGCACTGAGAGGCTTATCCTATACTTAACATGTTTGTGCTGACCAAAGGCAATTGGAAAGAGCACAGCCACAAAGCGATCCAGACAGATACAGGAGAGAAACAATGGGCCACTGGTGTCCTTTATACCGTAGGAGAACTTAACTGCAGACCACACTGCTTTGCTGTTCCAGTAGTAAAGATTAAGGAAGTTGATGGGGGTCATTGCACCAAAGTAGGCATCCATGAAGGCCAGGCAGCCCAAGTATACGTCTGAAGTGGAGGGCTCTCTATGATTGCGGATGAGGATTGCAATGACAAGTAAGTTGGCAGGGATTCCAATGAATATGTTGATGCACTGCAGGGTCAGGTCAAAGAGAATAGCCTCAGCCTGATGATCACACCCATCAAACACACTGAAGGGTTTTACTGTAGCATTGATGTCATCCACAGTAATGAGAAGGAAGAGAGTCGGGAGAGAGGTTGAGTTCAACAGTGAAGGTACATTTCTCTCCATGTTGAAAAAAATCAAAACAGGACACTGATGGAGAAAAATAATAATAAGGTTAGAAAACATCTCATTTACCCTCTGGGCAGCAGAGTTACCGAAAGCAAATACCACAATCTCTCATTAAAGCCAGGTGTTAATTGAGGGGACTTAGAATTAATCTTGTTTTCTTGGTCAGCACCTGCAATTCAACCTGTGTCATGCCAAACATACTGTTGTTCTCCAGAAGCTTCTCATTAGAGAGAGAGTTAAACGACAGAGTAAACTGAGACGGTCCCAACAGAGAAAAAACATGTTACAAACATTGTTGAGGCCTCTCCTTAGGCTGTTATCTTGTTACTGTATCTGTGTGGACTTTCCTCTGGGAGTGATGAGTCCCTATATGCAGGGACATCTAACTTACTTAAGAGACCCATAATAAAAGCACCGCCCTTTCAGAGGAGAATAAAAGGGCAGCTATTGCCAAATTAAAAAGTTCATATTCTGCACATAGACGACTGCTTGAGATCATTGTTACTAAGGCTGGTGTAAAGTTTCTAATTTCCTGCAGCTCATAAAAGCTCTTTTCTGACCTTTAACTATTTGTAAAGTTAATTGCTGACCAGAACACAGGACAATATCCTGGAAAAAAAATTAACAATGACTGTATTGACTGGATAACAACTGGAGTCAAACATGAAGCAAACTCTTATAGGTGTTCTTGGTCCTGAGCTCTGTGTCTCCATCTTTAACTCCTACAAGAGGACTACAAATGGAAACGTATTGAAGTTTTTCTAATACAGGCCTTAAAAATCACATTCTGGTCTGGGCCATGGGACTATTTACTGCAGCTCAGAGCCAGGCTGATTTGCACAACCTCGTTGAAAATGTAAGAGTGCAGTACACCCAAGCTCGCTCAACTGAATGGACAAGAGCCAGAGGCTGTGATCGTTCCTTGTACAGTCATTAAGGGACCTATTCTGGTTTAACATGGTGTTGTTCCCCCTGCTCCCTCAGTGGATGGTGTTCCTCACCTCCCTCTGCTCCTGGCTCTGCCTCAGGTCACACACACTCCTGTGGGGCTAATCACTTTGATGAGGACTGAAGCTCCTTAGCGAAGAAACTCGTCCCTGGAGTTGGCAGACTTAATCAATTGTGGGTTTTTTTAGGCATAGTAAAAAAACAAAAACAATAATAATTTCTGAGCATTGAATTTGGTGTTGGAGAAACTATAATATAAACAGATTTACATAGCCTGTAGTCTTAAAAATATTGAATGTGAGGTAGCTTGTTATTGGAGGGAAAAAATATTGTATATGTATCTATAGATCTATATATCTATAGATCTATATATATGTATATATATATATTTAAAGTTTTAAATCAGTCAGCATTTAGATTAATGCTAAGAAATATTCAGTTTTTTATTTTTACAGCTAAAAATGTATTTAAAGCTAAAACCCTTTACTGAATGTAGTTTATCCATGTATTAAGACCTTCCGTGAGAGTCAAATGTTTTCAGTCCCATACTTTTTTAGTTTTGATGGACAGTACGGGGAAATATGTAAATTCAATTCATTCACATTATCACATCCACGTGTTTGCAAAAATGCAACTTCAAATCACCCTTCAAAATTGACATAAGCGAGTATTTTAAGAGAACACGTGTAGATCAAAATTGATTAATTATTCATTTAATTGAAAGTCAATTTAGAAGAATATAATTGACTTGAAATAGTTCAAACAATATTTACTCACCAGTCTTCTGTGCTGTGTTGTAAATGGGATGTAGCGTATATCAAAAACAAGCTTGTGTATCAGGCATTGATTTATAAGTTCTCCAAGGTGTCGTGGATTTGACGTGGCCAGAAGGGGAGGATCTTGTGAAGTTTTTGATATCATGGAGGAATAGTGACTCTGGTAGTTCTGAGGTGCCTCCAAATGTTCTCAGGAGACCTGACACAATAATCTGGCATTGAATTGTCCTGATACATTACAGGTTGTGTATGTTACAATGTCTACATCATTCTGCTGGGTTGTCAGTCTGTGCTTGGCATGTGTTTCATTTAGCATCGTTCTCACTCAGTCCTTTGTTCTATCCCTCTCTTAGTGGAGAGTGCTGAGCTAAGTTGTACAAGAACAGTATCAACATCCAAGAGCAAAATACTAATAGTATCTAAGCTTGTTTGGTTTTAGTACACTTTCACCATTATGACACAAAACATTGGCTTGTCTTCCTTTTGCTCTTTCAAAGAAAACAGTACTACTAATGAAGGCTCTGTAAAGTGTTCACTGTTTAACAACTGGATGGGGGGGAAAAGTGCTGTTTTTAAGTGTGTAAAGGCTGTGTGTGAGTATGTGTCAGGGTGTATTGGGATTGATTGTTTCACAGTGTGGTTAATTGCATTTGAACCACTGCTCGGGTGAGTTGAACCCAATGTTCTGTTCCCATGTGAACACAAAGACAAAACCAACATTGATCCGTTGGTCTTATTTATGTGTAAAATCACCAAAGAGATGCAGAGAGAAAGACTAGAAGAACAGGACAGTGTAAATTGATTGCTTTACCTCTTTTTGGTCTAGGGGGCAGTAGCGATCTGCACTTCATACATTTGACAAAGACATCGGAGTCTTTCCAAAAGGACTTTGCAGAGAAGATACAATATTAACACTATATTAAACTCGCCTAGAAAGTCTGAAAGTCTTTCCAAAACAGGTAACGAGGGATGAATGTCCCACGCGTCATCCTTTACAAAACAGCTGCAGGTGTATGTACTCTAGATTATCTTTCTCTTTCTGTTTCATATTAAAACATCAACCGAACATCATCATTTAGAGTGTCAGTGGTACAAGGTCAAGGGAGAACAATCCACAGCTAACACAGTTAGATTTGTTACATATCCTGCAGTCGATGTGTTTGTGCACAGCAAAATAAATAAGACAAAACTGATGAAATATAATCTACTTTAATCTGATATTCTTAGGACTTAATCAAGAATAAACCATTTGTATGAAATGGCACAAGAACACAGAACATATTTTGGGCAGCTCTAGTGGTTCATGTAATTGTACCTGAGTTGACTCATGTCTTACATAAACACATTGTAAAATGATGTTGTTAGGAAATCACTCTCTTTCTCTTATTTCTCGTCTCAAATGCATCATTGCAGAGGCGACTGTGGTAGCAGGCAGCAACAAGCAATAACAGATAGTGGGTGACCAAGATGCCAAAACCAAAATTATGATATGAGTTGTTATTCACACTGTGCAGAAACCACCTACACAAACTGGACACCCAGACAGATTTGTTTAGCTCAGATGCTAAAAAACCCCCAAAACATACAGTGATAACATAATCTGGAGTGAAGTTAAAACAAGAAGCGGTAATAGTAGAAAATGTTTGGAAACAACATATGTGTCATAAGTGTAATGCTTTAATGATAGAATGTACAAGTCATGACAAAAGTCATTTCTAAAAATATCCCATGTGCAAACATGATTTTCCACAATACAAACATTTTAGCTTTTTTGACAACCACAGTTCAACTGAGCTCTGCTTCCCGCCTCATCGAAGTGAAAGACATGGAGGTTACTTCCATAGCGGGTTTGATTGATTATGTGCTTCCACAGAGAACTTTCAGTCCTGTGTCTCACAGCACCTCTGTTACTTCTGTTTGTCTTACAGCCAGTTTTAGTTTCTCACCAAAGCATTACAGAGAAGTACAGACAACAATGAACACAGAAGTACTGTCAAATGCAGTATATCTGACCAAATCACATAATTATTATTCCCCCTTTCTGTTACTGTGTTTTTGGAGTATGATTCCAGTCAACACCAGAGGATACAGTTGTGAAAGAAAGAAAACGTACACACATCATGAACATGTCTGTCATGCCTTTAAATGATTTAACAGAATTTCTATTCACCCCAAGAATCTAGTGCGGAATTCATTTGTGGTTTCCTGACATCAGCATTGGCTCAAAGCTAAACATATAGGGTCAAACTATGCATACGCTCACTCAGATTGTTAATTCAGTAGTGAAAGTTCCAAAATGTTTTTTTAAATTGCCAAACCCAAGGCCTCTTAACTTCCTGTTAGTGATAGTGATTGACTACAGCTGGTAGCTTCTCTATGCCAACATAAAAAGGGTTTCTTTAAGTGCACTCAGTGGATTGACCAGCACATTGTACAATGGCAAAGTCTGAGGAGCTCAGTGTAGATCTAAGAAATAGGATAGCAGATTTACAGAAGTCAGGAATCCGTCTTTTCGATTGCTAAACAACACTGGATTCTGAGATTATCAGTTTAAACAATTTAGTTGAACTCTACCAATCTTGCTGAGAGTAGAGGTTGAATATTCAGCCAGAATTCTGCCACAAGCTTGTAGATGGCAACCAAAAGTATCTGTAAAAGGGAAAAGTGACTTACTGTGCGTGTCGTTTGACCCTGTCTGTCTGTGATGATTCTCAGTCATCCAGGTGAAGTTGTGCAGAAGTTGAATCATGGCAAATGAATTTTTTTTGTAAAGTAGATACATTTCGCTATTTTTCCAAATAGCTTGTTCAGTCAGAGGGAAGTTGGTTAGTGGCCACAAATCTATCCTCCAGGTTGGTTTTATTTCACACCTGCATTGCAGTGATTGTAACAGAATTATATGTGCATAAAGACAAACAGGAGAAAGAGAGGTTGAAATAAGAAAGAGGATTTAAACTTCTCTGTGGACGCACATCATCAATCAAAAATGTTGCCACCTCAGATGCGTGGAAGCAGGAAAACTAAAGCAGAAAGACAACGTAAGAGAGGCAGGATAAAGAGAGACAGAGGAAAGGACGAGAGCAAGGACAACATTTCTTTTTCGCTTTTGTTAATGTACAATAAGCGCGCTAACATTTCTTTTTCAAGATGTAAACAGCACGAAAGCAGCAGGAAAATGCCATCATTACATATGTGCAACAGATTGCCTCCATATCAGTGCAGCAGTTGTTTTAATTTCTATATTAATATGGTTGTCGACATTAATTTGCATGTGCTGTGCTCTGGAGGGCGAATGGATGTTTGTGTGGGGTAAGCAGCTGGTAATCAGATGTCTACAGTTGTAACTAACTGAATGGCCTGTAGCCAAAATAGGAAAGGGTGTCCCACCAGCTTTCCACCCATTATTACAATTATGCCACTCTAAACATGCAGTAATCACCATAATTATGGCCCCTTAGTCTTGGGGCAGCTAATGAACCAGCAAACAAGCCAGAGTTTCATTTAGCAATCATTTCTTAATAGTGTTAATTCTGGAATCAAACAACAGGATGTGATTAAGCATTTCTTAGGGTGTAAAACACATACAAGAGGGGACAGGCTTCTAAATTTGACCGTGTGCAGGTGTTTTTCATTAACACCTGAATCCAGTTGGCTGATTCCTTTCAGAACAATACAGACAGACACAGTTTTAATTGGAAAAACACAACATTGTACTTGACACAGACAGTTTAGTTTCAAGATGATGAACAGCTTTGTGTTGGCAGCAGCACTCAGTCACTTTGAAAACTTCACAAAGCACAGTTTTACGTGAAAATGAAATTGGAATCTAAAGGAAGAATCATGTCAAGGTTGTATCAAGGTTATGAATAGGAATTTTATATAACTCACTGTATGTATTGTATTTTTCTTTATAAACTTTATTGGATGACAGCATTAATTGGTTTATTATAGAATGAATTTTACATGTTATGACTGTCTGTTCTTTCCTCTTTTCAAAAACTCTCACTAATCCCTTTTGCACAGAGAATTGGTTCAGTTAAGCCTACATGTGTCTAGGTAAATTAGAAATTTATGACCAACTACAATGCTCATAATTTGAGTCAATACAGTAGTTATGGAATCATTTTTGGATGTTGAATAGAGTATTTTGTTTTCTTCTTGCTGTGATGACAGGGTAGCTATTTGTAATGTTTTGCAGAATAGCAGCATAACATGGTAGGAGTGGTTACCTATCACCAAAGCAAATGTTCTTGTCCATCCGAGACTCTAATGAATCTGTATAAAGCCATTTTTGCAGACAGGCAGAATTTGAATGAGCCAAACCTATTTGAAAATGCTGACATGAGATATAGTTTGCCAGTTTTGAATAATATACTGATTTGTCTAACTTTCTTTCACCCTTTGCTGTACAAAGTACAATATTGTACAAACTAGGAATGGATACAGCAGTATAAGCTATAAGTGAATATGGATGACAGTGTTTCATATTTATGAAAATACATGGCTTGCCTAATAATTTATTAGCAGATGCTTATTTTGTATCTTGTCTGCACATTAGTGTCAGCTTCTTTGCGAGACTAAATATAAAACGAAACTCATTGTGTTATTAATTAATGTTTGCTTTGTTCTTCGTAACAGTAAAGAAATTGAAACAAACTTCTTAATTATATTCTGCACTGCAACTCTGCCAAATGGCGCCTTTTGTATGAATTTAAGAGGGAAAATCCTGCTGAGCTGCCATCTTATCTGTGTTTGTATTATTTACTGGAGACTAATAAACCACCGCTGTTATGCGGACACATAAACGTGGTTTGGATTGTCTGTCACTTGGCTTCAACATTGTTCGTGGATTTACAAAAATCTGTGACATGAGCTCTGCTTGTTGGAAGTGACAGCCGGCAGTTTGAAGGAGGGACATGAGGAAGTAAAAGACTTTGTTAGTCTGAGTATGAAGAGAGAGATAACACTATCTTCCAAAAGGTCACTTTTACACTCAGGCACATGGTCAAACTTGGACATGACATGAGCTGTTAGGTTATATTGTACCTCCATAATCCACATGAATAAACACCTGCCTCTGTTCTCAGAATAATTATACACACTGTGTGCGGCATCTTATCACAGAGTACAGTACATGTACATTACACTGTACAGTACAGTGCTTTCTCCATTTAAGAAAACACTGCATCCAAACGTTGACTGCTTTTCACATTGTCTGCTAAGTTTTAATTTAATATTTACTAATATTATAACTACAGACAAAACCCTTGGTTTGTGGGGCTAGTAACTGCACTCTGGAAACACATAGCATTGAGGCTGAAGATATCTGCAGAAAGGTATACAGAGAGAGGGAGAAAGGATGAAGCACAACTACATGAGAGAGAAGGCACAAAGTTAATGACAATGAAAATGGGGGCATATGAGTGGAGAGAGGAGAGGAGCTCAGTGTGTCATGGAAGACTAAAAGATGGTTCAGAGTCACCTGAGCCAGCACTGACTATAAGCTTTATCTACGTCTATAGTCTTAAATTTAGAGAAGGTGTCTGCTTCCCAAACTTTAACTGAACTTTATAGCTAAAGGCGCTGCTTCCCATTCTACATTTACAGACTCTAGAAACCACAAGCGGACCTGAGCTCTCAGAGTGAAGTGTTCGGCTGGGATAACTATAAAATCTTTAAAATATGTTGGAGCCTGATAATTTAGTGCTTTGTATGTGAGGAATTGTGTGAAGGATTTTAAACTATATTCTAGATTCTATACAGAGCCTATAGGATGAAATATGATCTCTTTTGCTCCAGTCCACTCTAGCTGCAGCATATTAGATTAACTAGGTTAAGGTTTCTTAAGGAGTTACTGGGACATTATATCTATAATGAATCACAATAGTCCAGTCTAGAAGTAACAAGTAGTAGTAGTTTTTCAGCATCACCTTGAGACAGGATGCCCTTAATTTTAGCAACATTCCTCAGGTAGAAGAAGCTGTGCTCTTTCTTGAAGTCCATTATCCTAAATTCAAATATTATTAAAAATAGTCAGACAACAGAAAGTTTTGGGTAAAAACTATTAAAATATTAATTTCAACACTGTATGTAAGACCAATATCAGGTAAAAGACTAAAGGGCTGTATACAATAACACATAGAACTGGTTTTTGACTTTTCCAGTTTGCATCAGAAAGACTAATAGTGAGGCTCGCAAATAAATTATAACTATGATTTGAGAGGCTTGACTCATTCCAACTGACATATCCTTCCTGCTGCAGCCAGGTTTCAGTAAAACAAAATAAATCTATTTGATGGCTACTTTTCAAGTCATTTACTAACGGGGATTTAGACTAGAGAGATGTGACACTTTTTTATTTTTATGGGGTTCTTATGAGTCACCCCTTTTGAGTTGATTTTTTATTTATATAATTTTGGTGGTTCAGGAGCAGTCACTGTCTTTACGTGGTTTAAATAGTTTTAACTCTTATACTTCTGGATAATAGAGCCACACCAGTCAAAGTGACATGGACGCCATATCTATATCCGTTTCCCGGTTGCTCGGGAATTGCCGGAGGACACCTAACGGGAGACAAATTACTTGGCTCCGCACCGGCTACTGGGGTCTGACTAGCTGGTTTAGTTTCCATGGTTTCCAACTCCGTCAGTCATGCCTCAATTCTGCAAATAACTTACACTTACTTACAAATATCATTATTACTAAAGGAGGCCAGAAACTAAACCTAAATAACACTGAGCAGTTGAGAGCAGAAATAAAAGTGAAAAGTTAGCCATAGCTAAAAGATGAGCTAAATACTAAGCCAATGAACCTAAGAAAACAATTACTAAATTACTAAATGGCATCCCTGCAATGAATGTCTGAATTTAAAATGCTAATATCTGAATTTAAAATTGCAAGTGATTTAACAAAAAACACCTACAAAGTGTATTTTTAAAACCTGAGACTTCTTCTGATGCCAATCTCTCAGAAGAGAGCTTTGTAGCCTATAGAGAGTACACTAGCGTTTAAAAGTAGTTAATAATGTTATCTCAAATGTTTAGCGATTAAAGGTTATTATAGTTAGATTGCACAAACATAGGAGAACATATTCTCAATCAATTACATCAATAACAATGTGTGTTTGTGACAATACAATGGAACACACTTGCTGTTATACAAAATATACCATTTTGCATTTTTTTTATTCAAGCAAATCGCAAAGCTGGGTAGAAGATACTGAAAGCAAACTGCCACGAGAAGAACTTAGGAAGTTATACATATTTAATGTTCAATAAATAAACAGACACTTAAAATGGGCATAATATCTGCTTACAACTACTTTATATGCTCTAAACATTTTATGCTTACAAATGATAATAAATAAATGAAATACAGAGCTGATAGTCTCTCAGCATGTCTGTATCTATCAACTCATCTCTGAACACCTTGCCATTATTGCTGATTGATGATTACTGCTGACTGATGATCAGTAGTAATTGGATGGAGGCAGAAGTGGCACCAGGAGTGCACAGAACTGCTTAAATGGAAACGTGCACAGATTGACTTAAGTCGTCTGGTTTGACCTGATTAAAACAAAATTATCATTTACTTTTTCAATAAAGTCCTACTTGATGGAAGATGATGTATTATAAAAAAGGGCAAGAGAAGCACAAAACATTCATAGATATTGAGTTGAATTGTAAACCCAAATATTTTTTCGGCCAATCGCTGTGTATGATGATCAAAAAAAATCCTACAATCAGGTTAAAAACTGTGAGGACATTTTTGTATGCCATAGCTCACTGATCTCAATGTTTGACATGGAAATATCCAATCCTGCCAAATTCTAGTTGGATGGCAAGGCTCAAAGAGCGTGACCAGACTTTGAACACAACCTTGTCTCCAAGGGCCCAGAGGGACCAGAGGCCAGACTACCGTTGATCCAAAGGCGTAACACATTGCTATGTTCTGCCCTCAACACCTGTCTATTCCCACTGCCAGCTTGCTTTTTTAGATTGTTTTTAACACAGCACAGAGTGTTGCCAACACTGTTCAGGCACGTTTTTGTGGTAATAAACAATGTGTAGCAGAAATATTTATATAATGTAATGTCACTGTATATTATATGTACAATATTTTTTAAATTAATATAATATTTGTGTTTATAGATTATCTCTGCAGCAGCACCATCGCCCACTGGTTAATATATATATTTATTTTACAAGCTAATACAGTTTTTTTTACTCCTGATGTGTTTAGATAAGACATACAACATGTTAGTTGTTTCAGTCACATAAACCTGTAGACCTGCTCTTCTATCCAGCGTACAGAGTCTGTTTTTGTAACTTAGGCATGTTTCACTACCAGAAAAGTCCTAATTATCTCAGCGGTTTAACCGATTGAACTATACATACAATGTTTACGTTGCCTTTTGCTGTGGGGCTAATCACTCTGCAAATATTTACCTTACATACAGTTGCTAATATACGTGTGTGCTGTAATGTGACTAGTGTGCAGACAGCAGTGGAGATAGCAGCCTGCAGGCCCAGCAGAGAGAGCGGAAGAATGAAGGTGAGGTAATTTTGAGGAGGAAGACACCAGGAAAATGTAAAAATCATCAAAATCTCCGTATGGATTTTTATGCAGAAGCTAGTTGTTATAATGTTACTTTGGCTTCAGTTTTGTGTTGATGGTCCAGTGTTCCCTCTGTTGGATGATCTGAAAACTGCTCCATACGTGTTTTTTTTTTTTATTACTTAAATTTATTTTAAGGATAGTGCTGCATTATATAAATAAACTCATGCTTTTCATTTCACATCCTGAGGGTGTGTTGAAAAAATTGTAGATGCTGGTATTTAATTGTCATTATTAATTAGCATTTCTCCTTTTATAGCTTATGAAGTGCCAAGAAAAAAGAGACAAACGGTGCCATGAACAAATAGCAGTTCAGCAAGAGGACATTATTATTTAGAGAGAAATAAAGTCTATAAACAGCCAGTAGAGTGTGTCCAACCAGCTCAACTAAACCTTTTAATTATTTCCCTACTGATTTAAACACTTCAGTGATGCCTGCCTGATGGACTCTATCAGACTATTTTATGTGACACAAGATCTAAAGGAACTTTAATCATCACAGCTCAGTAAAGTCTTATTCTTGCATATCTCATATTTCATATTAAGAGGACAAAAGTTACAGTAGCTGCTGCTTCACACTTCTTCTCCCTGTCAATGTCGGGCACAGCAACAGCTGCTACAGTACATCGCATGACTGATTAAAAATTGTGTAGGTGGAGAAATTGGACCTGCTGACACAGTCAGTCCACTAATACTGACAATCTATGAGTTTTCTTATCAGCACAGTAAACAAAGAAGAAAGATTTTTTAACAAAAGGTTAAAGGGTTAATAGGTCAAAAGCAACATGTGCATGTTTTGTTGTAATGAGCATGATTGAACAGTGAAATCATAGAGGATGACATTAAGCATAAATGCAACAAGGTTCTCCTATGAGATAAGCAGAAAATGACAGCACATACTGCACTGTCTCTATGACAGAATACTGCATTTTTATAAATTATAGTTTATGCTGCAGTTTAGCTCCCAGAGTTTATTGACACATGCAGAAGGTCCTTGAACTCTGTTTATGGGCAAAGTTCACGTTAAACATTGTGTGTGTGTTTTGCAAGAAGAAACACAGGAATGTTGTTCAGCGATTCACTGAAAAAAAAAAAATCAACCTATTGTTAATATATCTTTTGGAAAGTCAGGTTCAATTTCACTTGCCACACCCAGCTAACCACAGTGAGAGCTATTATCCACAAATGAAAACTTGAAAACAGTGGTGAATCTTCCCAGGATTGACCGACCTACAAAAATTACTCTTAGAGCAAAATGACTCATCCAGGAGGTCACAAAAGCACATGTAAAGGACTTTTAAAAGAAATAGTTAGATTAAACTGCGATGGACTGGCTGTACCCCGCCTCTCGCCCGAAGACAGCTGGGATAGGCTCCAGCACCCCCCGCGACCCGAACTCGGATTAAGCGGTAGATAATGGATGGATGGATAGTTAGATTCAATTCCCATATTTTATCCATCAGTGTAATCGATATTTACTTTTAGAAAAAAAAACAGCTAAAGAACTGCAGTAGACTAATTCAACAAAAACTGAATGTTTTGGAAAGTTTGTGTCCTGTTACATCTGGTGTAAATGTCACACAGCATATCATGAAAAACAGTCAAACATGGTGGTGGTAGAGTGATGGTCTGGGGCTGCTTTGCAACTTCAGGACCTGGATGACTTACTATAACTAAAGCTTAATGGCTCTGACAGTGCATCAGCGGAAACAGGAACTACATCTACCTGTATTTTTAATCAGTCCCTATAGGAATCTTGCAGAGATATTGCAGGTAGAGGATGCCTTACATACTCAACCCACACAAAATCCCAATTTGTGCAGTTTATTATTCAATATTATGAGTTTGACGGTTAAGGAAATTCACTTGTTTAGTTATCTATGAAAAATTCAGAATTTTGATTTACTGCACTCATGTCTGTATAATAAATATAAAGGTACAGGTACTGTATACTATAGCAGTAGTAATAGTAACTAAGCACAAAGACGGAGCGGAAAAAGCTAGCCTGGCTCTGTGCCAACAAGTCATCCAATCTAAACAACTACAGAGACTTTGTCTCCGTCATCTCATATGACCCACAGGAACCTCTCTTGAAATAGTACCCTTGTGATAACATGCGTCTCTTTAAATAGCATGCTGATGGTGATATACTGGACCTTTGCCATCACAGAAAGACAATCATATATTTATGGAAATGTCATGATTTGGTTGAAGCACAAAAACTAATTGGTTAGGCACAAAGACTGTGGTTTGGTTTAAAATACTTCCTTAATGTTACATGACCTTTGTTATCATGTTCACAATGGTAAATTTTGTGGAACAAGTATGGATAAAATGGCCAAAGTTTCACACTGGAATTGAATGTCAGCTTCATGTGGGAAAGTCCAGTGTTTTTTCTGACCCACCCAATCCACCCTGAACTCCTCCCTATGGGGACTTTGTCACTCTTCATCTTTGCTCATGCCATAGTTACTATGACTACTAGAGGTCACCTAACTATAACACATTACTGTTGTTCACACATATGAAAAATTTACATTTATTTTACAGGCAGATACTAAAATTAACACTTTTTTGGACTTAGGCAGGCTATGTACTCTCCAGATGTGAGTCTTTATGGTAACTATAAATACAGATTTTTTTTACTTTAAAAACTTGTTCAGGGAAGGTTTGCTGAGAGGCTACCTCTATTTTCCATGAAAGTCCAGATCACATTCTTACAGTTACATTTACATCTGGAAGAGACCCAGTACAACCACAATCTAACCTGCGGCCACTGAACAACAGTTATGGACCTTACTCAAGAGCGCTACAGTGCTGTTGGTGAGCGAGTGGATCTTTGAATCTATGTACTTGACTCACAGGAATTAATAACCATTTGGTCATGACAGTAGCATTAATCATCTAACTCTCAGCATTTAAGAAGTGGAATTGTGTTACCTTTGGACAGCTGTTTTCCCCTGTTTCCAGTTGTGGGCTGAGCTACGGCCAATTTATGCTTCAGCATCCATGTAGTTGGGAGGGTCCTTGAAATAAATTTTGTCATCTAGCCAGTGTGTCTCTTGTTCAGACCAAAATGGAATCATGGAGACTGTCTGCACTACAGGTGTGTGAACTGTGCGCATGCTAATAAAGTAAACTGGGTGCTCATGTAATTTACTACTTGTTCAGAATTGACTGTATTTCCCATCCTTAGTGCTGTTCTGGTTGAGCAGTGTTACACAACATTTTTTAAATTTTTTGACTTTTTAAAACTGTCCAGCCAAATCCAACAAACAGGAGGTTGCCTTCATGCTTTCTTGCACTTATGTGTTGAGCACATCCACGTACACACAGACGTAACAGAATAACCATTATGAAGTTTGACACCAGCTTAAACCTGTCTTGGAGGATGGATCTGCATTTTTCTAAAACACATTTTCTCATTTGGTGTTTTGATGATTGTGGTAGATTCCAAAACCTCTCATATGTGTTTTGGGCTGAGATGTGGTGATTGTTAGGCCCACAGCATATGATTCACATCATTTACCTACTCATCAAACCATTCAATGACCCCCCTCACATGGATGGAGATATTGTCATCCTGGAAGAGACCACTCACAACAACATTTATGCACCACTGAGCTGTCGAATTTTTTATTTCTCTTTGTAGTGAGGGGTTTATCTCTCTCTGTAAATGTTCACTTACTGACAATGAACTGACATTTTCTCCTGAAGAAAAGTCTCTCTTATGTTTTTTCTTTACATATTACACTAATGCAGAAGCATAACGGTCATCAAATGTGAGCTGCTGACCATGTTTTCTGTCCCTGGCGTCAGATCTAAATGCATATGTCACTGTAGCTACTGATTCTATAAAATCACAGCTGAGTGTCGACTGTAGCTCCTGCCATCTGTGCCTCTACAAAGAATCTTCCTTCAAAGTCACTTTGATCTTGTCTTCCTTGTCATCACAATTTAGAATCAGCTGGACAGGCTAAGCGTTTTTGATGCCACAGAGCATGACTGAATGTTAATTGTTTGTGTACCACAAGGTGCACCTGCGTAGAAGCTTCTGCGTTTTTTAGATTTTGGTGGTAGCTTAACTTACTTACAGACCTTAGAGACACACAGTTATAATTGATCCCCTTCCATGATCAGTAGAAAACAACCAAGGAGGCACACAGTAAATATTACAATCCCAAATCAAGACAGTGACTGTAAGCTATGTTCAGCAACACACACACACACACACACACACACACACACACACACACACACACACACACACACACACACTAGATCTCAGTCCCAGGTTAAATACACCTCCATCTATTACGTCACATGGAGGAGCAGTGCGGCTCGCGCTCGCTCAGCCACCGGTGCCAATAACACCCAAAGAGCTGAATCGTTTACTTTACTTTTGGTTCAGCTTTCTTTTTCTTTAAAATCTGAAACAGTTAAGTTATTTGCGGTCACTGAAAGGACAGAGGACTTCTTTTGCTCCTTCTTCATCGTCTTCTCCGGTAGTTTATTTTGAAAGTTGGAGCGGAGCCACTTGAACTGAGAGGAATATTTTTCTCCACCAGTTGCGGCTCAGAAGATGAGCAGCAGAGACGCACAGATAGGGAAAATCAGCGGAATCTCGTCAACGGTAATTTTCTTTTTATTTACTCTATTCCATGTAGTTTATCCTATTAACACGCGTTTCAAATGAGCACAATGTCATCACATTAAGTAAAAATCAATTTGTTGTTAAACGGACGATCAACACGACAAATACTAAATGTTACTGTATTTTGTTGGAAATGCGCTTTGTACGATTTACAAACTCCCAGAGCCACAGACAATAAGCCTGTCGCTCACCACATGCTTGTGTATTTTTGTTCAGTACATTTTGGGACACACTGGTTTCTGGAAAACTGTAGTTAGTGTCACATGCGGTCTTCTCTAAACCAGCGAGTGGAATCTGGCGCCCGGTCTGTCAAATCCACCAGCGTGTGTGAGTCAGCCTGGACACGCTGTGCACAATACAGTAGTGCATATAATGATGATGATATCTTTCTTCAAACACAAGTGCACAGTCTAGGATTCTTGAAATTCCAAATGTGTTACTGCTGCATATACATGTATTGTTTTTATTAAAGTCTAGACACATATTTTATTCCACTATGCATCCTACCTCACCTTACTACATGTGAGTAATCTTGCTTGTGTTTGGAGCAAAAGTAACTCAATTATATGCAACTATACGTACATTATAATATAAGTCAGGAAATGCTACCTTTTTTTGAACAGACTATTTCAGAGAAGAGATTTCACTTTAAAATCATTTAACATCGTGCAGTATTGTGTTATTGTGTCCAAGCCGGTAGCATACAGACACAGTCGACACTAGGAAGAAACACAGACTGAAATCACATTTTCAAAATCAAAATGAAGAAAAAAAAAGAAAAAGAAAAAAGGAAGAACCTCAAAACCTCAGCTCAGTTTAGGACAAGCAAACCAAAACATTGTTTAGAATAACTGAACTACTGCTATTGTGTGAATTGTGTGTCTTATGGACTAATGCAACGCATTCAAGCATAAACAAACCGAGGGCAGGATGTGTAAAACAAATATTTAACATGAGATGTTGAATGTTTTTTCATATATTAAGTATTTATGTGATTTTTAAAGGCAGAAAGAAATGAACTATGAGCATCTACATTGGAAGAAATCTCTTATCCTGTACAAGCCAGAACAAACTCATTAGTGCCTCTCTGTGTACACTTTAACTCAGAATATATACAAAATTAATTGTTAGGGGAATTAATTGTCCATGAGTGATTTTGATCCTAATTAGAGCCACTTGAGCAGCATCACGCAAGTGAGAGAACAACATGTGGGCCCTCACTCCCTTGTGAGTCTTGTATTCCACTGCACAGAGTCTGGCTTATAAATGTGCCTATTATTAGGTAAACACCTCTCACACATAACCTAAACAAACATATTCATTACTACCCTAACACATCTGTTGCAGTGATATAAGAGATGCATGCTCTGTGCAGGTGCACTCTGTGAATGAGCGCATCAATGTTGTGTCTAGTGGTAATTTGCAAACATTAGTGGGCAGTTCAGGTGATTTAATGCATACAAAATTCACATTACTGGAGTTTTGTGATGTAAGTAATCTTGTTTTCTATAAGTGCTGCTATAATCAGATGGGTGGACTTCTTCTGTGGTTGCAAGTTCCTCTATGTATGTGGATGAAAAAGAGGATTGAAAATATAGGGTTAGGGATTGCACTTGTTTAAAGGTTACATATATAGTTTAGCTTGCCAGCTAAATAACTCAGACTGTTATCTGGCCTTATCCCCCACCTCCCCCCAACACACACATACCATATGAGACTGTTCTCTTGCATCAACCTTTCCCAATCTTCCCAGTATGTGTTGATAAAGATTAAATTGCAAATAAGAGGATTAACATTACAAACAATACAAAATTAACTTTCTATCTTGTAGGGCAATCATGTGACTTGAACAAAACAGCATAAATGTGGGTAGCATAAATGTGATCTGAAATGTGACTTATCATTAATGCTTGATTGATCTTATGTGGTATGAAACCAAGGCCTAGCTTTTCTTCCTGGAATTTTCTTCTTTAAAAGTATATTAAAAGCTTTTTTTGTAAAGTCAAGGACAGTATATTATGTCACATTGTAAACTACTATGGAGAGTAATTGCTGTACCGTGACTTTGTGAGGGTGAGGCATTCCCATAACAAAATGTGGTTATTTCAGTGAAAAGTCACAGAGATGAGCATTAACAGATGGCTACCTCTGATTTGTGTGGATGTCAGAGTTAAACGACAGTTTCAATAAGTCATTTAGTCTAACAATCAGCTGTTAAGGCACATATTTAACCTAAAGAACAGCAATTATGTACCAATAAAGAAAATGTTGGTGTTAGGGTAAGAAGATTTCTAACAGAAAAAACAAAACAATAAGGAGCTGTAAGATAAATGATTGCAACAATAAATAACTGCACTGAACCTTTAAGAAAGCATTTCAACCAAGTGCACTTGTATGAATTTTGGTGCAGGTGAAAACTGCCTTTTTGATGTAACTCTTTATATAAGTACTTGCAAAGAAAATATAAATTTAGGATGAGAACAAATATGGTAACATCTTTGTACTTTTGGAGCTACACCCGCGATACACATTTCCAAACACACATATATTACAGTGCTGTCTGCAAAGCACTTTAGGGCTTTCATTATTCACAAACATTTGCTCGTCCTGTATGTCTTTGATCTGTAACTTGCTGAGTTGAGGGTTGGCTGCTCAGGCTGCCAAGACAAGAGTTATCCTGTCTGTAAACATTGAGCTTTCTGTCTGTGGTAACTGTGGACAGCTGGTGAATTATGGTGAATACATTCAATTAAGGATAAATCAAAGATGGGGAGGACATATGACTCAACTTATTCTCAACTTTGAACTGAATTGTATTGTACATCTTCACAGTCGATGGACACTGACTCATTGTATCGTATGTGACACATATTACATTGACCTTTTTGATTTGGTATTTTAGGATAAACTGACAAGTATTTAACAGCAAAAAGATGGAAGACTATAATGTACAATATAAAATGCATTAGGTTGGACTACGACGGTGTAGTGTGATACATAATTGACACGTTGCAGGACTGAGGTTAAAGAGAGCTGACAGACATGACTCCTGAGAAAGGAAGACGGAGCACAGCCTCAAATATCTGTGCCTTTTGTGGTTTCCTGATTATGTGCAATCTAGCAAGGTGAAAGCGAGAGACAGTAGAGATCAATTCAGTGTCTTTGCTTCCTTCTTGCTGTGCTCCTTTCCGCTTTTTCTTTTGCTACAATACAGGTAATAGAGCTAAGAGACAATGAAATGAAAGAGACAAGGCAGAGGCAAAAGACATGTAGATAGAAGCAACTTAAATTGTGAGAGACAGACTGGCGAGCAAACAAAAGGGGCAGAACTAAAGAGAGAGATGGTCAGTTCAGAAAACCCTCAGCTGGATGATGGCCCATAGTGGTGCGGAATACAGGTGTGAGTAGTACGTGTAGGTGTCATCACCCATCAAGTTACCACAGACGTCCTGTGTAGCTCTACAAACTCCAGGTTCAAACAAACCCCCATGATGGACCCAGGGGGCTAAGAATAGCTTTCACTACAAGGAGCTGTCACTCTGGATTGTAATGGAGTGGTGATAACAGTCTGTCTGGATAGCGCCGCTGGGCTGCGCTCACTCTTGTGAGCCATCCAACTCCTTGTCTGCCAAAACACAACACACAAAGACACACATAAATGGAAAGACACAATAAAAAATCCCAGATGGTCGAATCATAATATCATACAAAAACATAATTTTAATTGAGGCATTCCTCAAACCAAATGAATGATTGTAATGAAAGTAAACAAACACTGGACAGTGTCCCTTCTTAGGCCAGTGCTACTCTATCAAAATTCTGTACATTATATTTGAATACATTCACTTTAGGGTGCGCTTCCAATCAGCTTGATTTACCCTTGTTTAGTTGAAGACTCAATGACTTGCTGAAAAAGAGATTTTTTTGAATTGCAGCAATTTACAGAAAGCACATATATGCGTTCTTTCTCTCTCTCTCATATTATGTACTTTCAGATACACAACAATTATATACACAATTGAATGGGAAGGATCAGAACCAATCCCTTCCTGTCAGTGGCAGGAAACATTTGCTGCTTATTGAATAGACATCGACTTCCATTTTGCTTGGAGCAACAATTTGACTTTCAGGCACATGCTAGGTTAAACGGATAAGTTAAGAGTTTATTAAATGTTCCCAAGTACACCCAACAGTGTGCATGTAGCAGAACAACTATTAGTTGCTCAAAGTTAAAAAAAACTCTTTTAATGAAACTCTAAAGAAAATTTGAATCACTCGTTTGTTTTTTAGAGCAATGCTGTACACGAGCTGGTGAAAGGCTCAATTCTTTTATCTAGTACTAGGTGTTGCTGTACACCTTTCAAGCCACAACAGTATAGGATACACTAACACAATATATGTCTGTAACAAGGTGAAACAGAACAATATTCATCAGTCTGATAACATAGTTTGTTTGAGAACATGTAAAAGATAAATGGGCAGCAAACGCTACAGTGTTGGACTTTACAGAGCATATAGCTATTTCCTGAAGGCACCACTTACTGGTGTGATTTGTATCGAACTTTCTAAAACATTAGTTGTACATAGTTATTCATTCATCTTGGACCAGCACTCGTGAAATTGCAGAATTCACACAATGTTTAGCTCACAATTTCATATATATGAGAAATGTTTTTATTGAAATACATCATTAATAAAACGAAACATAACAATGTTTCTTCAGTTTGTTTGTTGTGCATGTTTTGTTTAAGTACACTGTGCTCTTATTTCCTGTGCATATTTAACACATTTGCCATATTTGCCCATCTTGAGTGGTGTCCTGATGTGGCTCTGTGGACTCTGGATACCGTCTGTTTCCTCTTCCTCTATGTTCTGTGCTCAGCACCAAGACTAGAATGAGATACAGCACATTCTACCACTTACTAGGGTCTGGGTGGCTGCCAGCATCTTACCTTCCTGCCCTTGTGAATAAATCCAGACAATGTTTTGATGATGCCTGCTCGGCAGTGGGAAAACTGTGAGACCAATCAGTCTGCTGAAAGAGTCCGCTCACGATGGACAGGCTGAACTATTACTGCATGAGTCAAAACGGATGAGTACTCGGATTTTAGCTGTTCAAATGTGTGTTTGTGTTTTAATTTACAGTCATATATAAATTTATGTTTGGCTTTCCACATTTAGAAAACATTTTGAAATTATTTTTTTCACTTTCACACACACTGGACATAAGAAAACTATTATAATTTACTAAATAAAGCAAAACCAGAGATGTGGTGCTCTGGAGAAACCCAAGGCATCTTTTCATTCTTGGTTCTGTAAGAGCTTTGCTATTTCAGCCTCACAGCACGGAGATTGACCACATCCCCTTTGGGAATCAGCCAGATGCTGAAAACCGTAAATCATAATGTTCCTGTCTTCACTCAATCAGTCCCACAAGGAATAGTTTAAAGATTAGAGGTTCCCAGTGTGAATAAGGTTCATAGGCGGCTGTCTGATACTTGGCGCTGATGCTGTTAAAAGAAGATGAATCTATTATTTTAAATCAAAACCTGCTCACTGTTATTGCTGATGTCATTAATGGTGTCTTTTTAACCTACTCTAGGAATTATTTAGATTTTATTTCTCACTCTAACAATACATATTTCCACTTTTCAGGTATCATTACTGCACAAAACCTCAGTAATGGTTCACACATAGTTAACCTTACTTATTTTAATTAAACTGAACAGTTTTTGCCCCTGGCGTTTTTTTTTTAAGTTTTCTTTTCTGTTTGACTTTATTTATTACATACTACCATTTTTGTGGATTGCTGGACACACATAAATGATAATGCTGGGGAACCTCAAACCAGTCTGCTAGGATTGCATAAAAACTATAATTTTCTTTGCAGATTTAGAAAAGTGATGGATAATGTCTCAATGAAAATCAAAACAGCATTTTTAAAATACATATATTAAACTGTCAACACCCTTTATTTTGTAAGATGAACAAGGTATGCAATTGAGAGTGAAGAGCCAATAGTCTTTGATATTTGAGCTCAACAGATGTGAACCGAGAATAACGTATTTCCATATGTTCTTACTTACCTTACTAGAGTCTCTGGTAAATAGCATGCTACAGACCTGATGATTAATTAACTTAGAACCTATGTGTTGTTGACGGACTGATATATGCAGAGGTCATGACTGATTATCTTAGATAAGTTATGTCTATGTGAGGGATGTCGGAGGGCTGTGATGATGGAAAAACATCACCTTTGTTGTCTTTTTCAAGATGAATCACACAATCAGGTACATTGTAGCTTATTTAATTACTCACCAACCTACATGCTCCAGTGCTGACTGAACATGGTCGACAGGTTATAATTTGCCTTGTGCTTCTTTCCTTGTGTGTTATGACCTCTTTGGCTTTCAATAAAACAGTGGCCATGTGCACACAGACCTAGGTCTCACTACAGGCCAAGCTGGTGATCAGATTTGAGTTTGAAAGATGGCAGTTGTCTGGCTCACTTTGCACTCAGTAGCGAAGATAACCAACCAGTCCCGTGGGAAGTAAATTCTTCTTCTGTGCACACGGAGGCATTTCCATTGAGGCTGGAGACTAGAGAAAAAAGATTTATTACAGAAGAGTCAATGCCAGCAGCAATGCAGCAAAGGATTACCAAAGATAAAAGAAAACAACAGGGTTTTTCTTTGCTCTGAACATTTTTGCAAACCCCAGAGGAGGCAACGGTATTGAACCTTTTCCTATGTGTTCAGATGTGCAGTGCTAAAAATATCCCCTCCTCCCTTACAACGTGTGTGGGTCAAGGGTCAAGTGTAGGTCTTTCGCTCCCCAACACAGCCTATTATCACAGTACACAGCACAAACAGTAGGCGCTTTATCTCAACAGCAGCTCAACTGGAAACTGTCGCAGCCATGCCTTTCGCTTTGGGTCGCACGTTGTCCGTCAACTCACAACTTTTATCAAGCCCCAAAAAAATTAAAAATTGTAAATTCTGGTCCACTGAGAATACAAGATTTGTTGTTTAAGTATGTATTCTCCTCTGTCCTCCAGTATGATTCTTTTTTTCTTTTAACAAAATGCTTAAATATGAGGGGAGAGATTTATTTGTGTTTTCCACAAATGTATGTCTCAAATCCCCCCCGGTATATACAGTTATAATAATAAAATATATATCTTTAGCTTCATAATATTATAGATTCTTTCTTAAAGTTATAAAGGCTTCCCCAGAGGCATGCAAACAAAGAATACTAATACTAAACAACAAAAAAAGTGACTTGGTACAGATGTAATGGCCTACAAGCCTCTACTGTATATAGTATGTGTCATATGTTATATATGCTGTATGTGTTGCTTTTCCATCTGAAAGAATGCAATAAATCTAATTACTATAGTTTACTCATTTGCAACAATGTCGAAAATTTATGAAACCAGATAACCCTTCCACTAAACCATTGCTCATGAATTGGAAAACTGTTATGATTTTTGCATCCAACAAAGTTTTAAATCATTATTTTTCTAGTCAGTCCTCATACAGAACATGTGACAATGTCCCTCTAGCTTTGGGGGAAGCATAAGTTTAGAAGCTATGCATGGTCGTTAGAGTGGGATGTGCATAATGTAGCCCATACAAATTTTGATACAAGCTACAGTATGTTTTATCTAACTGAAAAGCGCATTTCATCTGATGAACTACTGCAGCAGACAATGAGCCTATTTACATGCACTCTAAAAATCTGATCATTATCCAATTTCTGGAGCTAATAGATTATTAAGTGAACTTGTAAACAGCCTAATCTGATAGGCTTCATCAGATAATGACAGCTATCTTACTCCAAAAGATATCAGATAATGGACTGAAACATCTAAATCGGGATTTTAGTTTAGTAGAACTGGAAAAGCTTTTTCATATCAAGAAAAGCTTTGGAAAGCAACACACCACAAACTTCCACAATCCCAGATATTCTCAAATGCAGCAACCAGCGCTGCTTGTTGGTAGATGTAACAGGTAGACAAACACAAGGAATTTACAGCCTTTGGAATGAAGGCTGGGCTGAAATGAAAGGTAATGGATTGTAGACAGTGCCAGGCTAATATCTCCCAGAAGCATATGTTTCTTAACATATCTTAATTTTTCGGTGCTTTGTGATTGTTAGTGGGAGTTGAAGAACAACTTGTCCTCCTGCGTCACCGAAGAGACTGCTGATGTCAGTGTGTTTTTGCCGCAGGGGGCTGGACATGGACATCCACACGCTGTGTACACACTGGGAGACATTGACCTCCATCCACATGTAGCAAACACTGACACACATACTTTGCAGTTGGCTGTCAGAACACAGAAAAGCACCCATAAGGATTAGGATTGGTTTCAGTGACTTTTTGAAATTGGCTTGCTTAAATACATACTTACCAAAAAAAGTTTTTAGCCAACTGCATGTGCTGCATGTTATATAACTCGTATTCATCAAGTGCATTTCCTATTGCTAATCAAGAATATATTGTTGAATTATCTGAATGTTTTTGGCATTCACTGGATGTTAATGCCACATCTCCCACCTAACATTTCAGTTTCTGTAGAAAAAAGGAGACAAAAACAAGAGTCACGGCTTCTTCTTTCTGAAGTGTGATTCTTGCCTGCCACCTTGGCTGTACACCTTTCGCCTGTCAGACCTCATCTCCATCTCTCCTTTAAAGAGTTGCCATTATGTTCTTCCCTTCTTTCCCCGAGCCACGTTGTCATAAGCTAAACACATCAAATATTCCTTACACACTAACACAGTGCTGCTGTGGAGAATTATTCATGCTCTCCACAAGCTTGTGTTAAACTGTTCAGCATCTTTCAAGAGCTTGACAGTCTCATACTATATCCACCCGGCGGCTCTGTCAACCTTTGACTATGAGAAGAACAGATCTCATTTCAAAACCAACAAACAAGTAGGGGATAGACAAATCCATTTCTTTTTTAACATTTCTCCAGAGTACTGTAAAATAGGCCTAGGGAAATCTACAGTAGTGGTACTATGGACTAATCTTAGCTGTTCTGTGTGCTATTTCTTCTCATTCCTTCACTAAACCACATCCAAACACAGGCCAAAATATGCTTACAGATGAAGATAAGAGAAAAGAGGGCATGTATTAAAAGTAACAACAACAAACATGAGTCAAAACAATATTACTTCAGGATAAAAAGATACATTTAAATAATATTTCAAGCGAAAGTGGCATAAAAATCACTGGTTCCAGCAAATATATCGATTTTTCCTCTTTCTTGTGTCTATATTAATATGAATACATTAAATGCAAGTGGGTTTGGGAATCCTTGTTGGATAAAATTAGAAATCACCTTAGATTCTGGGGAACTGCTACCATTATATAAATTGTATCTTAAGTGACACAAATGATTATTAGTTACAGCTGAAACCCTGACTACATATTGATCTGTGACATTATTATAGTAGTGGAGAAGCTCTAACCTGTATATAGAGAATTTATTCATTCTGAAACTACTGCGCTGCTTCTTGCTGTTGTACTGCATGTTAATGTTTTGCTTGCCTTGCACCTCGCTTTCTCATGAACGACTGATGACGTTGATGCTGCACAACGCACGTCAGTCCTCCTCAGCGATGATATGTTATTTTACAGTCTAGAAACTGTGCGTTCAATGTACAGACGTGGGAAACGTTGTAGGTCTCGCCTGCTTAATTAAATGACTGAAAACAAACCAGGCCAGAAGCAGTTGACAACATACAGTCCATGTTCATGGATCAAACCTGTTTTTTTTTTCTTTTTACGGTATATCAGGCTGAACACACAGTTTTGTGTTTCCAGATCACGTCTGTTGCTGCAGTCCAGACTGTTTGTGTGGTAATTCATTTGTAAGTGGGGTCACTTGCAACAAGTGAACCCACAGCTCTTCATGGGAGAATAAATGGCACTTGAGGCCTATTTAGGTATCGCCCGAGCTTAGAGCAGAACAAAAGCAGCAGCACAACTACCTTCAATGCTTCAAAGAGCCTCTGTGCAGCACAGATGGCTGTTTGAGATTAAATACATCCAAGCACATATTGTTTTATTGTTATTAACAAGCAGTTTCTATCAACGATAAATTGACAGCATGGCTACCCTTAGGAAAAAAAAGTTTACTTCTTCAAGTATACTTGATGTAATGTAGTAACATGAAGTATACTTCCCAAGTAAAGCCATGTGGTAGTATGGACTTCATTGGTGTGGTTCATTTAGATAAATTTGCCTCAGTATTTCAGTAATTTATTCGACTCAGTATTCAGTAAGTATGAATACAGGGTCAAACCAAGTTCAAGCAAATTGCTTTTAAAAATAGTTTTTGGGCAGCAATAGGGTTCGGGCATAAAGTGCATCAGACCGTAGATACACAGACAGTACTGAACTTGTTAGTGGGATAAACTAATTATTTGCTTCAGTCTCTTCAGGCTACTGGGTGATAATATTAAAAACATAAAGAACGTCAGCCATTGCAGCACTGATTTAACCAACATCCAGTTCATAAGGGCCGTTATGTACCGTTCTAATCTTCTGTAGGGACACGTCACTCTTTCTGATGCACATAAGGAGATGGAAGTAAAGACTGCAGCTTGTTGTAGATAATAAATGAAGATGGAGAAGAAATATGAAGTCGTGGTCTGCAACGTCATGCTGTTTTGGATTTAGGTTAATTATTAAATTCTCAAAAGTCTGTGTTTGTAATGATCTCATTCATTACAGTTTCCCTATCAGTTATGGTTTTTTTTTCTACTGGGGGTTCAACTTCCTGGCTAAATAAGGTTTAAGAGATTCAGGGTATCACTGTGCTGTACAGTTTTGCCACTGTATATGACAAATGTCCCCTTCCTGCAGCTGTTTGATGAATTCCAGGCTGATGGCAGCCAAATTCCAGAGCAACAGAGCAGTGTAGAGGAGCTCAGGGGATTAGTGCACATAAACATTGCCTGCCAGCATCCATAAGAGCTGAATATACAATAGATACAAGGTGCATATAAGATAGAGGAGACATGGTGTATAGGGAGCAGACTCTTTCATAATTCTGCAGGTTTCTTTGGAGTTACCTGATAAACATTAAACATTACAGAGGGCATTGTTGGATGGTCCTCTTCAGAGGTCCTCTGGTGTGTGTGTATACATATATATATATTTAATATATATATATATATATAAAACATTGTATAACACTGTCAAACATGCCTCATGGGGATTATTTTTGTGCGTGAATAGAAGCATGTTGGAGATATTACTGAACACTGAAAGTAAGTCAGCTACTATGCAGTAGTGTATATCCCCTGTGTTTTTCTAATCTCTTTAGTCTCCTCTTTATTTTGTTCTGGAGCCTCACTTCCTCATTTCTATTAATGGTATTTTCATACAATCCCATACAGCTCCAACACAATTGTCAGGAGAAGTGTGATTAGTCTAAGAATGATGCTAATCTTTCTGTGAAGTTTCCTCATGCATGCTCAAAGTGTTAATCTTCATTTTCTTGGGGAGAAAATGTGTTTGTAAAAAAGATTTTTATTTGCCTTTCATTACGGTTTGAATATGTTTATTCACGTCAACTGTGGCCATGAGGCTTAATTAGGCATGTTTATCATGTGGTTCTGATAACTGTTTGTTTGTTAAACAACAGCCCCTGTCCCTGAACACAAACTCTTATCAGGACTAAGAGAAGTTGTACAGTGTCAGAGCCCCTGACACACACACAAACATTCAAATAGAAAGGAGATCTGGACTTTATGTTGTTGTTTTAGTCCTTATCCTGACATTTATTGCAACGGAAAAAAATCTGCACTGTTGAGTCACTCAGCTGCTGGAACATAATCACTGCTTTGGATGTTTATCAAGCCACATTCTTTGGTATAAAAGGCTGTTGACACAGACTATGCAGCTTTACCATACAGTTTTGGCACAGACGATGCTGTTAGTAGATGTCACAGTAAGGGCTGCTTTCTGTTTGCAC
The DNA here is from genome assembly GCA_034779795.1 of Ctenopoma multispine. NCBI lineage: Eukaryota > Metazoa > Chordata > Actinopteri > Anabantiformes > Anabantidae > Ctenopoma > Ctenopoma multispine. Next base: position 11,295,192 of record JAUYWH010000026.1, read on the forward strand.
ACAGTTGAATCACTGTGTTGCTAACTTGCAAGTGACTTGACAGGCGACTGTGTTTGCTTTTCTCTTTACTTGCTTGTTTATGCCACATTTCAGTGAATGACACAGGGAGATATATTACTGTGACAAAGTGGTGCTTTTTACTGACCTTTTACAATGCTGGGATACTATTAATACTAACAGAGAAGCTACTTCATTTTAAAGTAAGAACAGATGTCTACAAAATAAGTAATTTATAAATCTAAAAAGTTTTCACCCCCTTTAAAGTGACTCAACTAAATCACTCAGTCACACAGTTAGTTAAATAGAGTTAACCTGAGCACAGTGAATGTGTTTCAGTTGACTGTAGCATAAATACATCTTTGTCATTGGTGAATCAGCATCCTGGCCAGAAACTACAACATCAAGACAAAAACAATCAACTCTTTGATGAAGAAAGATAAAAACGTCCAGGAGTGGAGAATCTACATTGGTTCAGGTTAAAATTTTGTCATCATTTTGATGTTCAGGTGGGTTCTGTAAGTAGCAAAACTTTTTGCAACTCACCTAACCCAGAACTAGATCTTATGCTAGTTGGTAGTTTAATCAATAAAAACCCATTACATTATTTTAAGTGATCTGTGACTTTCCACATAGAGTTGTTATTTTATGTTGCCTTATTAGTTGTGTTCTCAGAACAGAGTGGAAAAGTTTAGAGCTAAGTGGGCATGTACAAATTAACTGACATGTCCTTCACTTACACTCTTATGTCTTTCTAAAATGATTCTACGGTATCTACACAATGCTCTGCTGAATGTGACAGCATTGTTGGACTATATATACAGTGTTGTCTGACGCTTAAGTTTGTAATCACAGGCCAGTAATCTTTGTTTATTTCATGATATAGGTTTTACGGCACAGTTGGAAACCTCCTCTTATCAGGAGGTATGATTGTCCTGGTTCATGATTAATACAATCCTCTTTTTAAAAGCAATGAGCTTTGTGTAATGGAAATATTTTGTAATAAAGAGCAAACTCTTGGTTGCACCACAAAATATATTATCTCTGGAGGAAGTTGACACTTTTGTGCAGGGTTTGAAGAATCACCTCATTATCTGAAATAAACCATCTTGTTCTTCTGCTATCAGAAATTCTACTTAATGTATGACACAGTTCAGTGATAAATAGGTTAGTTAACATAGAAAAATGTCAATTGGAATAAACAATTGATATATGGAGCTATTGTATATGAAAGTGTGCAGGATATCATCTATATTGGGGTTTGGAAATATTTTTGGTATTTTGATTATTTAGTCAGATAAAAAAGCCACACTTACATCACTCACAGTTTCTTCCTTTATCTCAACTGGATTTTTGAATTTGAAAAATCAGTCAACAACATGTTAAGACACTGACATAATGCACTATATAAACATAAACATATAAACACCATGGACTGGGACTAAGGTAATTAGTGAGACATGATACATTTTGAAAAATCTAGTTTTTAGTTAGTAACTATTTGGCATTTCTGTGTTTAATCTGCAATAAATTAAAATCATAGTTAGCCTCTTGGCCTGCCTAATGTATTGGGCAAGTTCAAGTTTTATTGTGAAAGAAAAATTCAAATAAGAAAATCCAATTAGGTCTCATTCTCTGAAGCGATTACCACAACATCTAAACTCAGCTAGATCATCAGTTGAGCCACAAATGCAGCAGAGTGTAGGACGGTCAACATTCTAACTGATAATCAAAAGCTCCCTGTAGGGCTGTTGTTGCATCAGCAGGTTCAGATTGTCGATAAAACACACCTCATGAAAGAATGCATGAAACAGGATCCAGATAGTGCCAAACGCTTCCCACACACACGTAAAAAACCTCCTGCACTCACACAATACAGGTATTTATCAAATGTTATACAACTATTTGTGACTGTTTCCCACCCACATTCATCAGATACGACCTCTGAACAGGAAAAGTGAATATTTATGAAAACATGTGAATAACCAGCACATGCACATGCTTGGAGCATTCAGCTTCTGGGTCACTAGAGCTGTGTGTGCATCCTTGCAGACAGACAGCGCTCCCACATTGTAACAAGGTCAGTGTCAAACATTTTGAGCGGTTCAGAGGTTAGCCACATTGCACGGCTGCTGAAATCAGAACCACTGTTTTTCATTTGTTTTTGAACCTCCATATTTTGCAGACGCTATCATGCCTATTCTCTTTTTGTGGTGAAGGAAACAATAACGTAAGAATAGCATCATTTTCCAGTCCTTGTGAAATGAAAATAACGTGACAAGGATGTGACCATTTTGCATATTGATATAAACATGTTTTCTTCCCTGTAGAGAAAATATATCTGGAAACTGGAGAGAGGAGACAGGTGATAAACAGTCAGATGTGTGTTAACATTTAGTATTTCACTGTATTTTCTAAACATTTTTTAAAATATTATTTTATTCATGTTAATTCTCTTTTGCATAATGAAGTGAAAGGTGCTGATCCTTCTGCACAGCATTGTACAGTGTTCTGCCAGATTTGACTTGCATATCCAATGAAGTATGATGTCCTGCTGACTTTTTGACCATATCTCTAAACTTTTTGCATGTAAAAGCAGCTTAAGCCCAGCTGTGGAATATTTTAGTGCAGTGCACAGAAAAAAAAAACGATCATTTTCACTGACGCATGGAAAGCCTTAGATTTGACACATTTTCCAAACATTATTCAGCAGAGGAACTCCAGCAGACAGCAAACGATTAGCCAAGCTGTGCATGTCATATCTCCTGTCATGTCCCCTGAAAGATCCTGACCTGACTACTGACAGACTGACCAAATTAGGGTACAGCCATGGTGAGGATGGCTACTCGGTTGTTAGCGAATGACGAGTGTATATAGAACGTGTTTTAACAGCGGATGCTATCCATCATAGATCATCATGGATTATGTAGACTTAGACAGAACTGCTTTTTTGAGATCTTGGGTCAGGAACTCATAACCAAAATGTATGGATTCTGTTCTTCCTGCAGTGGCATGTTATGTAACAAATGGCGAAGTAGCATTGGGTGAGAGTGGGAATACAAATTACTATTATTTTATTTTAATTTAATTTATTTTGTCATTTAATGTTGTTTCATACAGATATTGTTAATATTTTGCTCTGATTGAACATTTGCTTTGATAACAGCATGCATTCGCCATGGCATCGTTTCAATAAATATATGCAGTGTCATAACCTTTATTTCTATCTATAGTTGCTTAATCTCTCGCCAAGATCTTGCATTGATGATGGGATCGGACCACTGCATTCATAAACCATTACCATGTAATCTAGTTTTGTTTCCTGAACAGAACATAAAAAACACACACATTCCAGCAGACTGGGTGTTAGAGAAAAGTTAAATAGCTGAAGTCGAAGTTGAAGCACGGCGTGCTTCGCCTTATTTTATTTAGTCAAAGCATCATGAATAGAATACACTTGTGCACACTGTAGCTTGATAAATGTTGTGCTGCATTTACACCTACACATTAATCAATGTTACTTTGGTATTTTAAAGATGCATGTACTGTAGACCACCTAGCATAGGTGGCTTTTTTGCCTTTACATTTACTAGCATCTCTGCATTCAGCTTTCTGAATGCTGCTCAGGGGCATTTTCTGAACCGGACAGTTATCGTGTTCTCCAAGAGGTTTGTTTTTAATCCCTGCTGCTCCACATTCATGCATACTCCCCCTTTTTTTGTAATTTCATTTGTTAGACAGCTTAATCAAAAGAAAGGTAAGTACTCTCCAACAAACAACAGTAATTGTTAGTGGCCATTGTATTGAGCCATCCAACATGCACTTGAAAACAGAGCATTTTTTTGTTGTTGTTTGGGAGATTCAGGTATAATTTACATCATTCATTTGTGATTGGCAGTGATTTTTTAATACAAATATGTATAAATGACCTGTAAACAACAAAAAATTCTTTCAAACAAAGGGATCAGTGACCTGTATGTATTTTGCTTCATGTTTGACCATCCAACTGACACATTGTACATGATGAATATGCACAAATAAAGCACAAGAGGTTTAAGAAAAAACGGTTATGAACTGTCTCTTGCTTTACATTATTTTTGAGCAGCAAATATTCTTTTTTGAGCAAGCCTCATTTTGTGTTCAGCTTTGGGGCATTCGGTGATTTCTGAGCAAAAACATGCAGTTGATATATGAATCAAAACGAAAGCTGCCACAACTCTGATGCTAGACTGCTGGAAATTGTTCTAAGGAGGGAAAGAGACGAAAATAGTTTAGTGTAGAGGTAATGAAAAGTCTCCCAGCTTTGGGGTCACTTCACCTTCTACATCTTTTCTAGCTCTTCTCTCAGCCCTTGGTATTTCTGGAGCTTCTCGTGTTCCTTCTTCCTGATATTTCCACTGCTTGGGATTGCTTCTTCTATCACTACAGCTTTCTTACTCTATTTGTCCACCACTACTATGTCGGTTGGTTGCTGAATCTTGGGACTTCATATATACATATATTGCATATTGTTAATGCTCAGTGAGGAATCTGTCATGAGGTCTGTCATGTGCTTGGAAACACAAAACATGCTATTCTTAGCTTGTGTGCGTGATTTCTGGGAGATACAAATAGGGTCATGGACCAGAGAGGGTTGTGAAACCCTTTTTTCTGTGTCTTACTTTGACACCCACCACCACCCTCTGTCTCTCTGTCTTTTATCATCCCCCCTGCAGGACTCCAACAAGCACTGAGTCTGGTTTAATCATTGCTCTTGCTTAGTGTTAAGTTGCAGAAAGTGGCGCAGGCAGGCTGTTGTTAGAAAATGTGTTTGTGGTAATCGAGAGAAAATGAGAGAGAACAGAGAGAGCGCGTGTGTTTGTGTGAAAGAGGGAAACCCTTGGAAGGATATCGCACACTGGCATAAAACTCATGGCGTAAGCAAGAGCACATGGTCACTCACACTGATGTCAACCTCTCTACTGAACTGGACACATGGCGTAAACATCATGCGCTCACAGAATGAGGTCTTATCTTTGTCTCTGGTAAGGAACAGGTAACTAATCTGTCACAGACGTTTGGAGCAGAAGAGCTTAGTTTTTAGGGTAATTGACATATTTTGGCTGTTGTTTTGTTTATGCCCGTAGTGTAAAGCATCAGTTCGTTACAGACGCGGGTTGCATACATTCAACTTCCTAATGAGCCGTTACAGAGTCTGGTCAATCAAAGTTTTAATCCTCTTATGTCCTCTTAGTTAATATAAAAACTAAGTGCAAAGAGCTGAGCTGTGGAAACAGGATTGTGACTTCAACACTTCGGATGATGTGAGTCAATGCTCTGATCTGAGCCGATCCAGTTTTGACCTGGTGTCAGACTAGACAAGAGTGCCACAGATCCAATAGGCACCAAAGGCAATCATTCATCAGTCAGCTAATGCTAACTAACTAACTAACTAACTAACTAACTAACCACTAACTGCTTTTGGTCTTTTAGAGTTTAAAGGGCCGACATTTAGATTGTGACTGGAACCTCTTGTCAGCCTTTTCACCCCAGACTTTAGAAGCTTGTTGACATATCCAGACAAAGTGCCGACTGAACAAAGTGTTTGACTGGAACCGAGGCTTTCTCAACCACATATGTTGCATACATCTGTCATTACGCATTGTGCTCTTATCTCCTGAACAAATACAACACAACCTGTAAACACATTACAAGCCCATCCTCCTCCCTGCCACGAGACTGGAACAGAATGGAATTTGAAACGTTTTAGCCAAAAATGTTTCCATGGTCAAGGTGTTTTTTGCAGAAACGTTTCAGATTTCGTTCTGTTCTCCGGCTTCAACCAAAATCTCTTGGGGGAGTTTGCGGCAACGATCAATACACAGGTGAGTGACTTCTGGCACACGCTGACACACACTCACTTTGTGAGGCTTTAAGATGAAAGTGGACAGCAGCCAACTGTGAGTCACAGTGCAGCGTTGCTGAGCTGCAGCTGTGGCACGGATGGGGCAAACAGAGAAGTTTGACTCCTTGCCGGATTCGCCGGACAGTATAGTTTTGGGTAGTCCAGGCTGCTGCATCATTCATCATTTGGTTTTGCTTGGTATGGCTAAGATGGAAATGAGACTGGTTATCCCGGTTCTCCTACAATATTAACTGCAGCTTTTTAGGAAACAAGTCAAAAAGACATTTTCTCCTCAGCGTTTGGTGTAATTATAGAATGATGTTTCGCACAGCTGAACTAAGGCATGGTAATAAGTAGTGAGTTTAAAACAAGCTGTGATGGATTGTGTGTCTCTGTGTCATCCAGGCAGTGTGGTGATCACTGACAAGCCCTCGTATGAGGTGAAACCCTTTCCCTGTCCTGCAGTTTCCCCTCCCAATGCCAACAGCAGGAGTCAGGGATGTCACGGCTTTTGCTCCTTTTGGCAATACTCATCGTCTCCTGCAGAATCCAGGTGGGTCCCAAGAGCATGCACACACACAAGCATGCCCAAATACATACATGTACACACTGTTTTTTGGTTGCCATGCAGTGACGTTCCTTTAGTTGGTTTACAGTTTGCAGGTGGGGTTTGTCTCCTTAGCTCTGCTGCCTTCTGAAACAAGCCAGAGACTTGTGGTGTGGAAGCCTAAATAAACTTACTTAATGATGTAGTGTTTAATGTACAATGAACAATATATCACTCTGTCCATACAGTAGCACAATACCCCTAAATACTGACTACACATTAGCAGGACACTGTCATCCTGATGTATTATATTCACAGCAAGAGGATGGGTTGTTTACAGCTACTGTATATATGAAGCGAAGTGAAACAGATGAATGCTCATTCAGTTAATTCATCTTCATGGTTTGTCAGAGGCTCACATTTTCCCTGCCAAGTTGCTTGTACCACATCAATAAATGCACAAATAAGAGGGCATGTTAATAAACTGTAGTTAGCGTCATTCGTGCTTCACTGTGTCCTTAGGTGTCTCCTGCTGCTACCCTGGATAAGCTAAAGGAGAGTTGGAAATTGTACATGGAGGAGTGTGGACGCAACAACAGCCGATTGCCACCGAGCACTGGTGAGCTGAACATGCTGTATTTTTTAAGTTTAGAATATACTAGCATCAAGGTAGTGCATTTGTGTCTAGAGAAACATGAGAGTGCCTCAAGCCTTGATTTAGAAACCTCTATTAGTGGCATGATTGTAAATATGAGTGATTTATTTTAACCTAGTTTACATGCACACTAGTTAAAATCCTTATGTATCCTCAGCTTGTAGTGTAATGGCAGGTATTTAATGCAGTAGAGGATGAAATGATCATGTCATATTGTGAACAGACTATGGAGCAGCTACAGTTTCTGCTCCTTGCACAGAACTATCACATAATCGCTCTGCCTACAGCCGCTCACAGTTTTCTATTTGCACTGCACTTGCTCTCTGTTCATGCTGAGAGAGAACCGGCTTTGGTTCGCAACAGAGCGTTAAGCTACATGGCCGTTGCTCGCTGCCCTTCAGTTCCATTATTTTATGTTAGCATGTATTATAGTTGTGGGACAGAGCGTGACAAAGCACATCTTTCAAAAAGGTACATTGCAAAATCATATCCTTCCTTTCTCCCATTTCACAGCACTCACATACCGTTCTTGTCACCCCATGAATACAGCACTTGATTAGCAGGTGCAGAGGAGATGGGACAGATCACTTCATGCACCCAGCTGTCTACAAGGAAACAGTTTTATCTACACAAACAGTCAGCCATGTCCATATCCAAAAATTGTCCGTTTGGAAGACGAAAGGTGGAACGTCATTGATGGAGGCCTCTGAAGTCTTGTGAAAGACCACAACCTGTACAGATACTGTAATGACTACAAGTATCTGCTGTAATAACCACCAGTGGCCAACACTTGAGAAATGTCTCATGTCTTAGACCATTCAAGGTCATAGACAGCAGAGAGTACTGTGTAAAGCCTATAATGTTAGGAAAGAAAGCAGACACATATTTCATGTTTTTTTATCCCCAGCCCTTGTGTGCAACAGGACTTTTGACAATTATGCATGTTGGCCTGATGGACTACCCAACACAACTGTCAGTGTGTCGTGTCCATGGTACCTACCATGGTACCATAAAGGTAAGATGAGTTTGTAGATATGCACTGTATGACAGTTGTGTGAGTTGTTGATGCAGACTAACCTAAAATACCCGACATAGAAAGACAGCTGTCTGTAATGTGTGTGTGTGTGTGTGTGCATTTGTGTGTGTGTGTAGTTCAGCATGGCATGGTGTATCAGGAATGTGATGCAAACGGCCAGTGGGTGACTACGGAGAATACCACCGAATGTGATTCCAATGATTCACTGGTAAGAAATGTCTCTCTTGTTATTCCATTAATTTGTCAGATGATGATATTTAGGTTAGTTGCCAAGCATGTGGCAGAGTTAGCTAATGGGTGTATTTGTACTACTCAACCTTGCTGCCAGTAGTCATTTGTGGTATTGCAACAAAAACTCAACCCAGAAAACATTTTATGCAGAATATATATATATATATATATAATATATATAAGTTTTATTTTAGTGACATTATTCCAGTGCACACTGAAGCAAACCTGGACACTAGAGAACTTGGGGTTGGGCTCACACAGAGTCTGAATCTCTGCTGTTGTTTACTCTGTGTATGGGGACGGGCACAGTCAGAGCAAGTGTTACCATCTTTAATGGAGATCCAACACAGTGGAAATACATCTTAACTACTGCTAGTATAAACATCAGAGATATAATTCAAACACCACATCTTAGGAATATCAACATGCACAAAATATTCCAATACATGAAATTGTGGTGTTTAAATCAGAAGTAGGTTTTCTGAGACCTGTGTCGGATATTAAAAAGAAACAATACTTGAGTTGTTTTTACTTGGTTTACTTTACTTGGTGAGGTTTGAAGGGAATGCTTTGAACCATGACTCCTAATGGAAATTGGTTATCATCCAAAAAAGAGGTAGGTGTGTGTTATCAAATGTTGCCCTCTTTTTATTATACACCAACACCTTGTGAAGGACTTTCTGTGTATGGGAAGAGTGGTGGAGGTGAAGAGTTTAGGGCTCTGTGTTCGGGAGCAGGATTGCATGTACTCACACAAATAAGAACAAATAATGATGTCTCTACTTGAACTCATTTTGATGTCATATTAGATACAACGTCACTGTTAAATCTTTAATTAAACTTGTTTGTTTTAATTTGCAGCAGTACTATGGCCACATCTGGATCATGTACACAGTGGGCTATTCTTTATCACTGGTGGCTTTGGTGCTGGCACTTGGCATCCTCATATTTTTCAGGTAGTAATGATTATCAATTAAAATATCATTCTAAGAAATGAAGTAAAGCATAAGGAAACAGTATATTCAATTAATGTGAAAAAAGACAGACTGCCTTGTAGATTATTGTTGCTTCTCATTTTCATTTATCAGAAAACTGCACTGCATGAGGAACAACATCCACATGAATCTGTTTGCCTCCTTCATCCTGCGAGCACTCTCCATCCTCATCAAAGATGCTCTGTTGGAGGCCAACAACACATCGCCGGGCCTGAGCAGAGACCAGGAGCAGGGATTCCCCCGGACATCTATTCCTCCAGTGGAGCTGCTGGTCAACAATGAGGTCAGTAGTGATCTGCAGCTTAACAACAACTTAGGAAGAGCAGCGTTTTTCAGAAAGCTCAGAAAGTGTTTTTCCCACAACACTGTATGTAGTGGGGATAAAGCTTAAATCTCTTCTGTGGTCATTTCTAGGGGTGGGGGAAAAATCGTTACAGTATAGTATCACAATATTTTGGCGTGAATATATTGTATTGTTACAGGGACACCAAATATCAATATTTTGTATGCAAATTTAAGAAACAAATTAGTGTTCAAAATAACTATAACATATTTGCATTCAGTTAAGTTGGAATAAACTGTAATACAGACAGTTTGTCCATAACAAAAATGATTGTGAATAAAGTGAAAGACTGAGGACTTTTTTATTAGATAATCACAATATATCGTATTGCAATAATATCATATTGTGAGTTAAGTATTGTGATAATATTGTATTGTGGGGTCTCTGGTGATTCCCACCTCTAGTAATTTCCTCCATTTTCTTCTGCATTATAACATAAATTTCAGAAAGGCTAAATGTGTCAGATAAAGAGTGTCAGTTGGTTTATTAAACATCATGTTCAGTCATCAAAAAGCAATTTCACTTCAGTCATTAATGCTAGAAAGAGCTGCATCAACTGACATTACAAACATATTTTGACATATTGGAGGATATTTTTGTGAAAATTTTAAAAACTGAAATAAATGGTTTAATCATGAAGTAAGAAAATTAAATGGGGAAAAAATTTTTTTATTATTATTTATGTTTACTTTGGTCTACAACTGGATAGTGGTTCGGTTTAAATTGCTTGTGCTGACTGGCTGATGCCACCATGATGTTTCTATACTCCAAAAAAAAAAACTATATAAAACTATATAAAGCTAGTTATCTATGAGAAAAATAAGGGATAATCTTACTAGCAACACATTATCCATAAAAAGGGAAAGTCTCCTCCATGTAGTTTCATTTGTTATGTATTTGTGCTTGTGTTTTTGTGTTGGTGTTGGGGTCACAGGTGACTGAGGCTGCGGTTAAGTTGCTGTCAGATTGCTGATGGCAAAGTTTAAATCCCAGAGAGAGAAGGAGCTCCCATCTGCCACAGCACTGATATAGCACAAAATAAGGTTTAACATCACAGCTTGATATTTTAACATTTGTAAAAGAAGCTCTGCTGTGCTCTCTTGCAGACAACTGTTAACTGTCGCATCGCTGTGGTGATGATGCAGTACAGTATCATGGCCAACAGTTACTGGCTTCTGGTGGAAGGCATCTACCTCCACAACCTCCTGGTCATCACTGTGTTTACAGAAAGGAACTACTTCAAAATCTACCTGTGCATTGGCTGGGGTGAGCCAGCCTGTTATGTGTCTGCGAGTGTGTGTTTGTGTACTTGTGTGTCTTCAACCTGAGTTGATATATATATTTAAGTCATACAAGTTTATTATGTGCTGTGTTATGTTTTTCATAAATGGAAATTGAGTCAGATAGGATAATGCAAAGTGATGAAAATGTTTTGCATTTAGACAGCTCTCATTTCTCCCTAGGTACCCCATTAATATTTCTTGTGCCATGGATGATAGCTAAATACCTGTATGAAAATCAAGAGTAAGTTTCCACAGTGATCTCTCTCACACACTCTCTCTCTCTCTTTCCTTCACTCATGGTTCTGTAGCCAATATGAAAACCTGACAAACATTATCCATTTTAGCTCATTCTTATCGATTCCTCCCTCATAACAGCATGACACTGGGAAATTGGCAGATGATCTTTCTCCTAAATGTTGACATTCAGCAGCATATGGTCAATTTAACACATAATTACTACATGAGCAGTTGGCTGCAAGTAAACTTTTCACACGAAAATGTTTTATGAGCCAGATATGGAAATTGTGTGAGAACAGAAGTTGTGTTAGCATATATTAACAGTTGATCTTAATATTCCACACCCTATGTTTCTATTATGAAATCTCTTAGGGTCTAATGTACACACTTCAGCAGCAAATGGGGTGAAAGGGATGTTAAGCCACACTTTCTAAACCACCGACACATTGTGTTGTTATATAAAGCTTTAAAAGCCCAAAGTGGTGCTTTGTGTGTCTCCCCTTATGAGCCAGGTCGAGGAAAGCTTTCAACTGTAGTAAAAGATGCAAAACAGTGTAACAAAATGTGCTACAGTCTTGTCTAAAAGAATGTGACATGTCTCGTGTAGTTCTGTATGGGGAATATTTCTGGTTGTGTCTACTTTTCATCTATGCCTTTCTTATACAGGTGTTGGGCGCGAAATATAAACATGAATTACTGGTGGATCATCCGTTCCCCGATTCTTCTGGCAGTTGTGGTAAATTCCTTCTCATTCTCACTGTGTTTCTCTGTCTCTTCATGTCTATTACACACCTCCGTTCAAATTATGTTTATGTTTTGTTCAGAATTAGTCTAAATGTGTGTTTGCAATAGCAAAAAAGTGTATTTACCCTAAATTTCTACATCTGTATTCAGAACTGTTTCCAGCTTTTGTCCCATTCATCTTCCTCCTACACAATTTGCAGTATTGAACACACCTCGTTTATTGATGAAGTGTAAATGACTGACTGTGGTTTACACCTAACATCTGGAAAACATGTAAAGAGTCAAATGGGTTTGGATTAAAGAAAGTTTCTTTTTGCAACTGCACAATTTAGTTACACCCTAGCCGACTCCCTACTCTGACCAGACCTTTATTGTATGTGTACTCTGCAAAGGTCAGTCCTGAGTCTTTACATAAGTCTAATTCGTCATGGCTCTTATTTCAGGCTAGTTATACAGACATCCTGGCAATTTCCATTCCTTAATCGTTCTGCTAAGTGGTTTGTATCTCACAGGAATTCCTGTGTTTGAATTGTCACAGGGACTGGTGGAGGACTAGTTCCCATTTCACAGTTTAGTTCTCCCTTTTTGTGTGTGTCTGTGAGTACTTGTGACTGTCTATGCAAACACAGACCATCTTCCTATTTAAATTATTAATGAAAATTGTGTTTTTTTTCTGAAAAAAATGTACAGTTTGCTTATAAAGAAGCAGAAAAAAAGATGGACAAAGGTTGCAGTTGTTTTTCCATCTAATCCAGACAATACATGTTTTACCATGGTTTTTTTTTAACATGCCTTTAATTATTAATAGAGGTTATCCAGTTTGGTTTTATGGTGCAGACTGGGCTGAGTTGATATTGTACATATTATTTGTTTTTTACACCCTGTTCCTTAGCTTGCAGTTTCCACTCAGGTTAACAATCTTACTGAGCAAAACACCTAAACTGTAAAAACTACATTACCACAACACAATCCCAAAGGCAGGCAATAATTTAGTGTACAATTAGTTCCACCTTCACTTTCTTCCTCCAGGCACCTGATAATTACCAATGACAAGTGAGTTGTACGTAAAAAGGTCACATCGTCACACAATTCTTTTGGGACTTTCTGTTTCTTGAAATGCCATTTGCTGTGAAAAGGTTCCCTAATAATAATGTTCACTGTGTATAATAATCTTATAGAGTTGGTTCAAACAAAAAATGTTTAACTTAAATGTTTCACATTACATATAGTATATAAATTAGCTTTGGTTTTGTCATCTGAGTTTGTCATCCTCAGCTTTAGATTAGATAATAAACTCGAACTTATATAGAAATGCATTTTTCAGTCTTGTTTTTCAAATGTATTTTTTCACTGCTTTGATCAACACAAATAATCAATTTTTCTGGAGGGGCAGCACGAATTCCAGTATAAGACCTAAATAACCTGCATGACTGCACATTATGATAAGTGAGGAATATGTTTTAGCTGAAAACTCTAACCAAACCATCACTAATAACACTGGTATCTCTGTCTTTCACAGATCAACTTCCTTATCTTTATTCATATCATAAAAATTCTTGTGTCTAAACTTCGAGCGCACCAAATGAGATACACAGATTACAAGTTCAGGTGAGTTTAAATGGTAGGCTATATTGTTATTAAGTGGCTATATTATGTATAATTTAGGGTTTCTGTTTTTTTACATTTACAAAGTGCAAGTACATGTTGCAATGGTGAGGTCATCTCGCCTTGAGACAGAAAAGCCTCATTTGAGACCTCATTTGTTTTCTGATTGGCCAGCTTGTGGAAGTCTTCTCACGGGCCGAACTATGCCCAAAGCAATGGTTGTCTGTACCACCCCTGTCAAGCGCTCCACATACAATTAACTGTATCAGTATAAGATCACATACATATATATATTTTCATTCTAAATGCTACATTGTAGTTTAACAAATCTGTTGGCATTATGACATGTGTAACATGAACACTCAGTTTCACTAAAGTATAAATGTAACATCAGAACATGAAAAACATAATATAAACTTTCATGTCTGATGTGTACAGAATATTGTTTTTTCTTTCCCTTCACTGTCTCTCTGTCTCGCCCCTTCTCCATCTCAGGTTGGCTAAGTCAACTCTAACCTTGATCCCTCTGTTGGGTATCCATCAAGTGGTCTTTATCTTTGTGACAGATGAATCCACAAAGGGCACCATTGGTCTTCGTCTTGCCAAGCTCTTCATTGACCTCTTCTTCTCATCCTTCCAGGTTGTGATTCATGGACCAGAGCATCAGTTATGATTTTCAGTGACAAATACCATGCCATTTATGAAATTACATGGCATCATCAATCAACTTTGGGAAAATATCCCGGGACGTAGCTAGTAGACAATGAATCAAGAGATCACTGGAGTTAAAGTTCACTGGTGAAATTAGGAAGGCTGATATTCAACACATTGATGGGGAATCATTTTGGTACCTGGGGTTCCTCTTGTGAGACAATTTGTTTGGAGTGGAGCATGTGAGATATAAGCAATGCAGAATAAAGGGTTAAAAGTATCTCTATCAAATCCAAATAGAAGAAGTCATACTGTAATAAATTAACAGCAAGCCAAAAATCCAAGTGTTATTGCAGATGAACTCATTCAGCAATGTGCTTAGAAATCTCTGTACTTTCCTTTCCTCAGACAACAGAGAAGTGCTATATTTACTTATGTGTCAGGATGAATTCCATTAACATAATATGCTGTTTGTGCTGCTAACTGGCTGTGTCACACTTACATAATGACAGTGACCCTTTTGCTGTAGGGACACAGATGACGTTTGATGACCCACCAACAGGGCAAGGGAGTGAGAGCAAAAGATAGGGGGATGCAAAGACAACCTCAAATTCCAACACATGCACTGTTGTGGGACTTAGTTCTCAGGACAGAAGACACTCTAATGTGCATATACAGTAGTTTCAGTCAGTAGTTAAGTATAAGGTAACAAACCCACAGCCAGAAAGGTTACATGCAGTAGTGTACATGGACTCTGAGTAATGTCTTCATAGCTTTAATAACCAAATGTTAATAAGGGGGACTGACATCATACTGATCAGACTGGTTGTCTTCACAGGGTCTCTTGGTGGCTATCTTGTACTGCTTTGTCAACAAAGAAGTGAGTCTCCTCATTTACAAGATGTTTGTTAACCTCTAGACTTTTCTTCTCTTATCATATTAATAGGATCTACTGACATCTCTGTCGTCTTGTTAGGTGCAGTCCGAAATCCTGAAGAAGTGGAAACGTTGGAAGCTAGGGAGGAACATTGAGGAGGAATACCGCCACACCTACAGCAATACCCCAAACACAAAGACGGCCAGCCTGTTGAACCACGTCTCTCCGCTGCCTCATCTCCCAGACATTGCCAAAACCTCTACTCCAGTCTGCAGCCCTGAAGAGAGGCACATGCTTGTGGCTAGCTGCCATAACGGCTCGGTTCACAGTAAGGACGAAGGCCCCTGTGCCTCCCTCCTGCAGGAGGGAACCATCAACAACTCCACCATGGTGGCGGACATCAGCCTTACAGACAAGGTGCAGTGTTACGAAGCTCAGAGGGACAATGTGGAGAGCCACCTGTAAAAAGCAGTGGAAACAAGATCTTAAGGAAGAAAGTTGCTGGGATATGAGCTCTCAACTGGCTCTGGCATACCTCCATGGGTGACTGTGAAGACCTGGACTGATAGCAGTCTACCTTCAGAGATCAGTGTCACTGGGAGATCAAGCAGTCAGCCCTCTCCACAGCATGAAAATGGAAAGCACACAACACAGCAGATGTCCACGCTGAGAGGTCTAATGTGTTGTGAGCGTCACAAATGGATTTGTGTAGATGTTTGTCAAACAGTGTAAGAAACTGCTGCATGCTGAACAATGCAACAACAGCATCTCGAGGCAGATAAGCCATGTATAATAATATGAAAAACCTGAAACCTCAAAAAGCAACAACAAAAGCAAAACAACAAAAAAGACACAGGGTCCTTGCTTGTGCCTCAGCTTTAATTTGGTTTGTATATCAGTTGTGTGTTGTGTGGTACTAGAGGTGAAATGCAAACTCGACACTGAACTGCATAAGCAAGAAATGACCAAACGAGTGACACAAAACAATATGCTTTTTTTTTCTTAGCTTTGCTCCGTAAATGGTTTCTTGTCTGTTCTGAATTTGATAACAATGTACAGAAAAAGAAGAAACATTCTGTTGCCTGTACCTCATACAGTAAGGTGACCACAGCGTTGCTAAAGTGGCCTCATGTAGGGGGCCATGGGAAATTGGCAGCTGCTCACACCAGGTCATTCCTGGCTTACATATAGACTTAAAAGGAGGCCAAGTGATGGTATGGGATGATTCTTCAAATAAGCTAAAATGATCATTGCTTGACTTATTTTTGTGTTTATACCTTGAATACAGTTGTGACCATTTAAATGTTCCAGGTGTGTTTTCAAGAATAGCTGCAATTCAGTGGCATTAAATATATATATTTTTTCTTGCCATCAAGATTTTGACTCACATGCCTTTGTATACTATATGCCCACTTGACCCTTAAGATAAAAACTGACATGGAAAACCATAAACTCAAATCAAGGATAAAAATACACCAGATATATACGCGTGACCTGTGAAGGCACCCATGCATAAAGTATGAATTCAACACTGTGATTCAAAATAGCACCTCTGGCTCAAGAGCATTTTGTGTTTTGTTGTTAAATACGGACTATCACGCATACACATTGTGCAGATGTAAGTTGTGGCGTTGTGTGAATTATTCTCCAAGGATGCATACAATGCCATCACATCAGTATCTCCACTGCAAATGGCAAAAAGTCAGGCCCTTCTAATGATGATGTGCCCAGGTTCTCTATCAGGGCACAGCAGAAATGTATTTGTCATTCGCATAATAGCTCTGTGCATTTACTTCAGCCAGCTGCTAGCACTGAGTGGATTACAAATAATTGCAGGCTGAAACTAATTTTCATCAACGGTTGGTGAGGATTGAAAAAGAGCAGGTAGATATATGAATACTCACAAATGAGCTGGGAGCATGACACACACACACACTAGTGCTACTATTGCTTAATGGAGAATTTGCAGGTGTTTTTTTTTTTTTTTGCTGGGTAGGAGAAATGTTTGGATACTGTGTGGAATATGTGGATACTGACTATAGACATGACTGCATGTGTTCAGTATTGAGCTTCATTCTGTGTCTGTGGACTCTTTGAACAAAATCTTACAACCTAAAAGTAGAACTAAACCTCTCTTGTAGCATTCTAGTGGCACAGAAAGCTAAACTAGAAGTGGTACAGTTGGTTCTGAATACATTTATTTTTAAAAGAGAGAAGAAAAATGAAAGTAGTTCTGCAGATTGCTAACTCAAGAGAACTTTGTATGTATGATTATTTACGCATTGTTCATTTATATCTAAGTACTATGTGTATATGTGTGTTTTTACAGGTGATTTATTTGATTGCTGTCGATATACTGTATTTCATGCATGCATGCATGTATGTGTGTGTGTGTACGTACGTGTGTGAGAGTATATTTTCAGGTGGATGTGAATGTATGTAGTGTCAGTATACCACATTTGTGGATGTTTTACAGGAGGATGAGTTATTGACTGCAGCCAGAGGAGCGATGTGTTGATATAAACCAGCACCACTGGCTTTACACATGCACAGAGGCCAGAGGTCATCAGTCCCACTCAAGGAAATACAATATCACACCACATTCCCAGATGTCATGGCTATTTATGGCATAAGGAAGACACAGCTCTGCCTCACTGTAATTTTGTAGGTCAGAGCTAAATTAGAGCACAATAACAGCTTATTTATCATCCAGATATTAGCTCTGTGCATTTCAGCCAGGTGCTGATGTTGACTGAGTTACATAAAATAGCAAGCCGAGGCTATTTATAATCAGTTTCTGCAGAGGATTATAGTAGAGTAGATAGTTATCTAAAAGTCAGAAGAGATCTGGGGGCATGAATGGTGCTGTTGTTTTACTCTTGTCGCAGGACAGGAGCATTGTTTGGATACTGACACAGCAACTGAGAAATCTGGACACAGATTTGATTGAAATAAGACTAAATAGTTTATATAAGTATGTTTTAAATTTTATTTTGAACTACATGCATTTTAAGCTGTGACCATAACCATGTATGTTTTTGAAGCCAGCAGCTTGGGTCACTCTCCTTTCTGAACTAAAGTGGTTCTGTTTGAATGTATTCTTTAAAAGGCCCAAATCAGTATGTTTCCTTTTTTCTCTTAACAATGGTTATATATAGTATTTTAGGTGTGAGGAACAATCAGTACAAACTGACTGTGTGTAGGTGTATACAGTTCATGATATATTGTGTCAGGTTATCAAACTGTGTCCAAATGGTGAAGGAATAAATTATGTTGTATGTGAAAGACAACTTAACCTTGCTGTGTTTTTTTCATTCATAATGTTAAAATAAAAAAGTGAAAGAGTATATGGATTGACTTTCTTACCTTGTTGTGACGTAGACTGCGGTGGATAGCTGGCTGGGTGAATGCCAGGTTGGATTATAAGAGAGGTGAGTATTGATTCGGCCCTGGGGGCCAGCTGTTTGGTAGCACACACTGTTCCTTATTGTGGCCAAGAACCACTGGATCTTTCGTTGGATCAGTATTGTACTTCATCAGATCTGCTTGTCACATGATGAAAAAGCTTTGGAAACCCATTCATGCAAGAGTCAAGGGGTGGCAGTTTCTCTAGCTTACTGGATCTTGCCAAAACAGATGATACACCCACTTTACAGTGTGACTGTCCAGCTCTGCAGAGGTAAGAAAAGAGTCAAAATTTGAATTCTCTTTTTGTTTATTTTTTATTCTTTCTTTCAAGTTGGATTGAAAGAAATCCTTTACCACTATCTCTGTCAATCTCAGAGAGCAGTGCCACCGTATGAGCAGAGCTATGGCAAGCAGATTTAACATTTAACAGATAGACAGGGTATATGATTAATACGTATATGTTTATATACATTACGAATAGTCAAAAGTCTAATTGCAGATATTTGTCATATATCCAGTTGAAGATCTCTGCTAAAACACATTTAAGTCAGTTGGTCATAAAGTGACATCATTTTGGATATCTAAAATGGAATTTTTTGGACTTTTGACTATCTTCATTTAGACTTGTGACTAGTTATAATGTAGTTAAAGGTATCTGAAAATAGTCAAAACTGAACTGTAGATATATTAAATAACTTTTCCTATTCAAGTCAATGAAACATTCTGACTTCAAAATGTATTTACGGATATCTTCAATTTGACTTTTGACTGGTCGAAATATAACTGTAGATATCTGTTTGCTCTGTATTGATAATTTGTATTGAAACTAGTAAAAAATTTAAAAGCAGATATGTGAATTCTGTCAATCTAATAAATGTTAAAATGGTGCCATTTAATATCCAAAAGTCACGTGACTGACATAACCAATGTCATATCGATACCGAAATAGAATTGTGACTGGTCTAAATGTAATGTTAGATATCTTTTAGATAACATTCTAGTTAGTCATTCTTATTAGTCAGAATGTAGTTGAATTTTCATTTTGACTAGTTACATTGTAATTTTGAGTAGTCAAAATGTATTTCAACATATCTGAAATGTAATTAAGTATACTCAACTAAAGAAGCTTGCCATACAGAGTAACCATATGAGCTGTGAACACTGCACTAGGTGATTTTGACAGTTCATGCTCAACTTATTTGTGTAGCACAATATCATACAAAATCAATTCGAAGTGCTTTACAGGGTGGCCACAGTAGCAATTATCAGTCAGAGGAAAACATTACTGTCAAATGATCCAAAATGTATTATCACAACTGCAGTCGTTTGGTTCAATAGAAATGTAATTGTGTTAAACTCTGTAAATAAATAAAATAATAGTGAGAGAGATACAGTATACCCAGTGACAGTGGAAGTTCTCAGAACTACCCAATTTTATGACGTACTATATTTATAAGAAATTAGTAACATATTCTTGTTTCCCTTAAAAGTTAAATATGTATAATATTTTACTGAGCAGGATCGCTTTTTCTACAAGACAATGTCACAGGGACTTATTTCTGTGACGCTGAACCGTCACAGATTTCACAATGAAATCATTGTGAAGCAATGAAGCAATTTAACATCATTAGGTTAGAAAAACATGGAAAGTGGTGGAAATAGCATCTTTTTTTGCACTCAATAACACACACAGAGGAAATATATTGGGGGAAAGATCAGTGGATGTGGTGCTTATGCTTTTTCCCCAAGGCCTATGAACTGGGCTTGGTGTGGACAAACAGATTATGTGTGATTTGGCCATAAAGCTAGTGCACTCTCCATCCTTGGCTCTCTGTCAGGCAGCTTCTTGAGCTATAATCAAAAACTAGGCTCCTCAGCATAAAGTTGGAGAGGCACAGTTTATGAGTGAATATTTAACATCCACCTATCTCACTAGTTGACTAAACTATTAAGATTGTAGCTTTTTTAGTGCAGTGCACACAAATGTTACTAAATTAGTTAACACGACAAATTATTCTTTTAGACCATCATAAATTATCGCTACATAAGAGATAGCATTCATGTTTTGTTTTATAAAAATTTGTTTTTAGATTTTAGATTTTTAACAGATTTAATGACATAACTTACATGAACTGTATTTCTGAATGGCCATTTCAGTGCTTCCATCGCTGCCAGCACAGGTATTTCTCAGTTCCAGCTGTTTCGCTGAAGAGGAAATTGTGTCATATTAATTCAGAGCAGCAAAATGATTGAAAATGCTGAAATGTAAGAGGCGCACTTTTCAAGATGCTCTGACATTGCTAAGAGCATCACATTTCTTGTTTGAGAGTGATGCTCTCACTAAAGATGTACTGCTACCTTCGATCTCCTTCTGTTCTACCTCATTTTCTTCATGTCTCTCTTTTGTCTGTCTTTGTTTGTCCAAGAGAAAAAGAAGCAGATTGATAAAGAAAGTAAAAGAACATTACCTTTCTTGCTCCATGCTGGACAGAATCAGTAAAAACCATTAAATATTATTAAGGCTTATCTAAACTGCTGCTACCTCAGTTTAGCGATTGATCACTGTAAACTCCACACAGTCATCAGTTACGAGCCTCTTTTATTGTGGTATAAATTCGCTTAAGAGGCAGCTCCCATTTATCACATCAGTTCACTGACACATGGGCACTGTGAGGGAGCACAGGCAATGTCAGCTCTATAAAGTAAATATATAATAAAATATAATAAAATATAAACTGCCCCTTTTTCTGAATTTTTAAGGTTACACATTCCATCTTTTACCTTATCGATGAAATTCTTTTGACATTGAACTGATTTACAACTAAATATAATTTACTCTGTTTCATGTGCGCTGCTGAGTAAATCAGCGTCATTTACTCTGTTTCACAAAAGGTAGAAGAGATGCAACGAGATGAGGCGATCAAAGACCAGATGCATTGGTTTTGTTCATGCACGGACGTCATCAGTCAGGTTGTTAGAGCTCATTAGCTTTGTTCAAGAGGTTGTGTTATCGCCTATCTCAAGCAGAACAGAATCCCCTGAGCACACACACTCTGGATCAAAGAAACCCAATCTACTGAAACTACTACATCCCCATGTAATATGAAGAAGACCTTGTTTTATGTACACACACACACACACACACACACACACACACACATACACACAAATCTGACAGATTCTCCTCATTACAACGTAATAGTCTGTCAACACCCCTGCACAGTCTGTTCACAAGCATGCCAAATTAAATCAACTAAATATACAATCAGGTTATAACTATCGAAGAGATAATACAATGAATAAATTCAATATCAGACAGCGTGGTGGCTGGAACGGAAACACTGAGGCAGCGTGACCAATGGGTAAATTCAGTGGCCTGAGCAAGAGTCTGATAACCAAAAGCTTCTCATAGAGGAAGATTAAAAGAAGCGGCCTTCATAGCACGTTATCATTCTGTGCTCAGCAGTGTGGCTGAAAATAACTTTAAAAAGGGAATAAAAGGCAGTTTCTGATATTCCACAGTAGTTTAGTAGTTCAAATATAATTTTAAAGGAAGTGTTTGTCATTTAGAAAAAATACTCCCATGTTCACACGGGAAACATTAAGCCACACAAAGCAGTCGATTTGACTAGCACCAAGACTGTCAAGACTGAATCTAATTAGAACGTGAATAAGCGTATGAACCATTCCTTTACATCTGCGAAAACTAAATCAATCAGTGCACCAGTTGTTATGTTAAAACTTCCAATCATAATCTCAGCAGTCTTGTCAATTTAACAGACAATTTAATAGCTCGCTTTCCTCACTTATTACTTCCAAAGGAGATGATGACCAATGACCAAAAGCAATTTTACACATACTATAAAGGGCTCCTTCACTTATTTTTGAATGGAGGATATTATTTAAAAGACACTAATTCATTTCTATTATGTTGGAACTCCGTGCACAGTTTGACCAATTTTTTTACCCATTACTGATAAATGACTTGACAGCTTTGCTTAACAGCTTGTGATTGTCACACACAGCGAGGTGCGTATAGCAGCAGTCGACACGGGTAGTCTGTGTTCTTTTTGCCATTCATTTATTTGTACACTCTAGTGGAGAAGATACATTTATCACATCATAAAACTGTGACGATAAAAAGCAAATGCTAATGTGGGTAATTATGCTGAATGTGTTCCTCGCTGCCTGTTGTTGTTGAGACGAACTTTCTGCTAATGTGACACTGTCATTTTACATTGCAGTTAACATTTGAATGTAATCTACAATTTACAGGGATTTAATGAAGACAAATGAAGACAAATCTGCACTGCAGGGTGGAAACAGTCAATATTCGATAAACACAGTGTTTGACCATTGAACAGACAATGTGGATGATATGTGCAAGGAGGCAGCAAAAATCCTGAATTGCCCAAGGATAGAGTGTGTTGTTTTTAGTTTCTGCTGAACCATGTCCAAAATTCAAAGTAAGACTAAAGCTTCCTGGTCCAACAATTGCACACCACTGACTGTGGTACGCTGACCTTGCATAACTCTGTCCCAAAAGAATGTTTGTCCCTGTTTCTTTGTCAGTAAACCACTTCACACTTGCTGTGTCTAAATCAAAACAGCAAACTGAGTCTCAGTGCAGGCTGAAGTGAGAGGTCAGGGAAAAACTTTGAATCAGGATTAGAAAAAGAGTAATATTATCTAACATTTTCTTTCCTCTTGATTTAATCATCACCATAAACATCAGTCAACATATTTGTCTATATTTAAGATTGTTGAAATAGTGTGGGACACAGGGGTTTTCTGTCAAATGGAACAGAACAATTAAGGATGATGATTATCTTGTGTTGACTCATTAGTTTTTCCTAAACGGTAGGGTGATTGGGAACAAGCCACAACCCTAATTTTATTAGATTTAATTTCAATTTTCAATTTATTTATCCTCCACATAATGCATGTGGCTTTTTTACATTCCATAAAACACTGGTTAAGAAAAATACAAATATGACACAGGCTTTCATCACATTTTAATAAGACAGATTTCAGGGAAGTTACTGTTACATCATGCTTTAGTTTGAATTACTAAACCTTTACTACAAGGAAATTAACAATTTTACCATATTGCAAATCCCCCAAAGACTCTGAAAAAGCAATAACTGACTGGGCAACTGAACGGTTTCCTGGAAATGTTCATACTGCCTCACTTCAGACATTGACGGTGAAACTCCCCCGAAGACTGTTTAACTTTTTCAGACTGCAAATTCTATTATTCTAAGGTTCTTTATATCAGCTTTTCTTTTCTCAACTTTTACAGTCCATCACATTCTTAAGGTGTGCTGGAAGTGTTCCCGCCTCGTCATAACTCAGAGCATCTTCTAATTTTTGTCATTTTTTTTCCACAGAGAAAACAGTCAAATGTCTGCCTACATAATCTCTAGCTGAGCTCCTTAAAAGCTTGTGAAATATGCTATTTGAACACAGAAAGTGGCACTAACGGAAATGATAGGAAATGAAAAACGCCAAAAATACCAGAAGTCATTAAAAAAATAATGATCTTTTAAAATGTATCTATGATTGGGTTAAAATGGACCCTGTTAAGCTACTGTACATACATGTAGATGATCGCAGCCGTACTGTAGTTCAGCCTGGATAAATAACCATAACAATAAAATCAAATTAACACTAAAATTGGGCTGAAACTCATGGTTCTGGATTGAATTGGTAACCCACTGTTGGGTTTGTGCTACACTGATCCAGAGACTGTTTGTGTACTATGGTTTAGTAAGGAATCTTTTTTTCATAATAACATGTCTTGATTGACATTTACTCCTGTACAAAGAGACTGCGATGTATGTGTTTGCAACACTCTCTGTTTAACTGTAACAAAGTCACATAATCATTGAATTATGTATTGAATTTATTGTTTATCCTAATTACCTGAATTGCATTATCACAATCTATGTATTCAGTGTCGAAGTACATATCATAATAAATGAAGCAACAACACCCTGACTCCAATGGATTTTCCTGCCTGGTGAAATCAATAAGCCTTGTGACCAGAGGCGGACGGCTCCACACTGTGTAACCTTGTTCGTGGAACTGTCTGACTTATTACACTGTCATATTCATGGTTCCGCTTTTCACCTAAAGAGTCAAATGTATATCCTTTTATGGTTTTATGACTTCCTTAATGATCTCAATATAGACGTAATAAAAACATGTGATATGTCATTTTCATAAGGCCTTGTAATGCTGTCTGTGGGTTTCTGCATCCGACTGGAGAAAAGCCAGCTCCCCTGCTCCACATCTCTCTGTTCTCTGCCTGGCTGGCCTGGTTCCACTGCTCCTGCCCTATCTGAAGGATGAACTAAATGGACCACAAAACCTGAACTTTTTTTTTTTTTCAGTTCATTGCTCCTGAAGTCTCTTGTGATACTCCAGCCTGATTTTAGAACAAACAAATTAAATAAGTAAAAAATAATAATAACCCCACACGCGGCTAGATTTTCTGACTGACACGTAAAATGCTGCACAATATTTGACCAGTTAATGACATTCAGCACTGCAGGCCTCACCCGCTCGAGTTCTGCAAGTAGAGGAACAAGGTTCTGCAAAAAGTTCTTCACAGGGGAAAGCGCCTTTATTGGAAACACTGCTTTAGTGAGACTGTTGAGTTTTGCTTGAGAGCTACATTAACACCTTGCTGCTTGGTGCCGAGTCACACTGAGGAAACAGATCAGTGAACAGAAGCTTCCAGGAGATTACAGCTCTCTCCTGCTCTCTGCACGCTAATTTATTCAGAAAACCAGTGACTGAATACTGATGCATAGCGTAATGCTCAACCCCTCTGGTGGGAGATGTAAACAAACAAACCTAAGTTAATGATTACCTCTTGGATTTGGACTATACTGTATGCTCTTCTGCAAAGCTGCTAGTTTCACACAAAAGACAGAAAGCTGCCCGCTTGAATTCATGCGTGCTCATAAATCCACTGAATGTACCCGAGCCCACGAACGCACTAAATCCCTGGTACCAGTGGCTCGTCCAGGGCAGAGGAATTCTGCAGACAGTAAAAGAGAGTGAGACAGAGAAGTTATCTGCACATGCTGTATTTGAATCAGATGTTACATTAGTGTCTGGTCAAAAATGTTTATGATCTTCTTTCCTTTGTGGCAAAGCTATAGAGAATTCACTAAATCATTTTTGGATTCACAGTTAAAGTGGATGACCACAAGATATCAAAGTCATACTAGCTCCTTCTTAATGTGTTGATTGAAACACCTTAGGCATCTCACTGGCACCATTATTTCAGTGCACAACTGTTTATTTAGCTTTCACAGGTTGTAGTTATTACTTAATAAATGTCATCCTTCACGATGCAGACACACGTACAGATGTTTTATCCAGGGTAGTAATCACAAAGTCTTGTTCTGTGAAAATGGGAAAAACATCTCTAAGCCGTACATTCCATTCTCTGTGTTTCACCACAAATCCACACCCTCTGACCACAGACTCCTCTCTCAGTGTACAGCCTCTCTTTGGTCGGTATAATCTTTCCTCCTACAAGCCCCTGTAATCTGGGGAATAAGAGAGATTAGTATGTTCATCTGAGACATCTATGGTTTTAAAGATGATCCTTACAGCAGTTTTAGCTGGATACAAGAGCCCTCCACTCTCAATCAAATACACCTCCTCTGCCCATTGTTATACTACAGTATGAACAGTGTGTGCTAAGGGCTGCTCCTCGACGATAATGTATGGTCATTGTTGTGGTAATAGGATGTCTGCGTATCTGTCCAGTTGGAAATAATAAACAAGTGAATGTGCATCTGTACAGCATAGTATTTTCTAAACCACACGACCTTGAGAGGGATGGATGGACTAACGTGAACAAGAGTAATTCTAATGCTTTTGGTTTTTGCAGTGGTTGGAGTATCGGATGAGGATGATTGCAACTGGCTGGCCAAAACACAGGGAGAATTTGTTACTGGTGTTGGCAGTTCTAGATCGAGTAGTTTGTAAACCTTTCACAGTATGTCTTGTTAAATCTGATGCATTTTATTCATGTAATAATAACATGTATGCAATAATAAAACATAAGTAGACAATGATGAGAATAACTTATTTTAGAAACTGTGGCATGTTGAGCAAAATGAAAATATGTGAATGCTACCATAGCATGCACACAATGAGCCCTGCTAACACTTTATTTTGTATTTGCTGAATGAGCACTAAATTTAGCGTCCAACCAAGAATGACGTGTCATTGTGTCATGATGTCATTAGTTTTACAGCAATTGTTAGTTGCAAGTATTGAAGCAAGTTACATTTTGACCTAATGCTGGCAATCCATTCAGTAGCTGGTGAGTCATTTCACTAAAAATTACAAAAGTAAAACTAACTAAACAAACAAAACATGTCTTCAGTATAACTACAAAGACAAAGACATAAGTCTGCATGATGGGCATCACTAAAACGGCTATGGACTTCCAGTACCATGTCTCTTCGTACTTATCCCAAGCACCAAATTTCTCGTTAATGATCTGCATCCGTGCTAAAGTAGCGCCTGCCGTCACTGATCTTCATCTCTGTGTGTGTTCAAGCAAAATAAGCAAGCTCCTGGAGCGACGCAGAGCCAGCATGCCTGTACCCAAACTGCAAGAGGTAGAAAGCAAATGTGTCTGATCTGGAAAAAAAAAGAGCTGAGCAGTTACTTTTGAGGGGATGTGGTGGTTTTTGCTCTGAGAGTCTGAGGGACATCAAGTCTCCTCTTACATAAGGACCTTTGTTGATTACAACATCCATTCTAACCACACACCCATCTATTTACTTGGTGTAGCTCTCACAGTGCCTGTGGACTTTGGAGGAGTTGGTGTGATTGTTTTTAGGAGGAGTTCATCAGTCATGGGCAGGCAACGGTTACGTACCTTGGCAATGAAAGAGCAAAGAACACTATATCTCCTCTGACAGGTTCTCATTTGTTACTTCACACCCTACCATTAGACCATACATCAACACATACAGTATTTACTGCAACAT
Organism: Ctenopoma multispine; assembly: GCA_034779795.1. NCBI lineage: Eukaryota > Metazoa > Chordata > Actinopteri > Anabantiformes > Anabantidae > Ctenopoma > Ctenopoma multispine. The sequence continues at coordinate 11,322,711 of JAUYWH010000026.1, forward strand.
GCAACACAACAGCTTGCCTCAGGTTCTGTCAAAAACATTTACAGCATGAACAGCCATCATCACTCCCTATTTCAACAATGTTTCACATTTACCTTGCAATGATCTGGTTAAAAGGAAAATCTATTTACCATGAAGGAGTGCTGGCAAACATCTACATGTTACGGTCTTGTCAGCTATTATTTGGGTTACTGAGTTAACCATGTTGACTGTAGTGAGCCAGAATCATCACCAGGAGACCTGTGTGTTCTACTGTCAAGGTTCAGTTTGACCTTTTAAAAACACCAACCAGTTGGTGTTAATGTTGTGGCTGATTGGTGTATTTTCTGATGACATTTAATCAGCATCTGTTCAGCTATGAGACTAAAAATAGCTTCTCGTGGTAGAGAAAAAAACATAGCCTGTCTCTCTTTTGGAATTCAGTCTAATAATTCACTTTTAGTTCCTTTTAGTTAAGCTGCTGTCTAACAAGGAGCCCAAATAACAGTCAGTCTAAGATATAATTCAGCGGCCTTGTAAACATCTCAGTATTAAAAGGCTATATCAACTTAAAAAGGCCTCTGAATATCATACATGTGGCTGTTTGAGTTGAACCCAGCAAAAGTAAGGCCTAAAAATCCAGCTGTTAATTTTGGTTTGAATTATTTAAGTTTATTTCACTAAAAGAAATTAGTATTTGAGTAACGAATCATATTTTTAACATATGCTTAATACTTTTGATACATTTCAATCAATATTTGAGAACGGAGTTATTACACTGATCACTTTTAACATGCAAAATCATTACTTATTGTTACTCATTACTTAACACCAATAAAACTGTCCTCATAAGAAATCTGCTCAACACTTGTTGCACAGCCAAGAATGGACACCTGGAACATCAGACACCTTTAAGTCTTATAAACATGAGTTGATCTGACTTTAAGTATTTCAATTTTAATTATGAGTAGGATGAATTTCAGACAACGCATTATATTAAAGAATCAAAACTTCTTCCTCCTACTTTTTAAGAAAATATTCACGATGGAAACATTTTGTATTTAATAAAATCTTAAATATAATGAAAATCTTTTGAAAAATGTTTGTTACTAAATGTGTTTATATAGATTAACTCACTTCAAGTTAGATTAACTCAAGTTATATTTAACTGATTTCACAGCTTTAAAATGTACACAGTGTTTTAAGTGTAAAAATGTTTCAAAGAAATTCAGTAGATTATAGTTAGAAGTTATAGGGAAATAAATCTTAGCAGGCTGCATGAACATAACATAACATAAAATCTGACAGACTGGAGTTTCTGTAAGCTATAACAAAGGTTTTCATCACAGTGTCTAAAGGGCCATGGGAACGAGGACCACCACAGTGGAAATGCTCATATGCTCAATATGATGCAGATAGACCACTTGATTGCAGACAGAATCAACCAATCTTTATTCCTTCCCTCCTATGGCATTAATGTTCTGCTGTGAGGTTAAATGTTTCCAATCTGCACTCTTTAGAGGTGGTGGAGCATCACGGACTGTACTCTGCTTTTCTCTCTTTTCTATTTTCTCACACACACTTTATCACTTTGAATATCAGCTAGATTGTCTCAAGAGAATGGAAGCTAGTTTGCATTGTAGATTAAATTTGAATGTAATAGAAGAAGTTTCACATCCCAGATGCCCATCACTTTAGAACTGCAATTTAAAAATAAAACAAGACAAACCCTCCAGCATAACAGAATTGGAAAACAGTTAACAGCAATTGACTTGCACACAACTTGCACTTGAATATCTTTAACCTGAAATAGTATGATAACACACCAAGGGTCACCTTGCCAAATGATGTCTGCTCACTCTTAATCCATTAAGACAAATAAGTGTAAGGTGTCACTGTTCACTAAATCCCTCTCACAAATAGAGATTGTTCTGATTGACTGAACACACCATCATTCGGGTAATGATCAGCAGTGGGTAGGGAAGGGACAGTTGGAAAACAAACTGGGCAGTGGGCCATGTTTGGGAACACCTGAACTAGTATTCAGGCAGCAGCATCTGGCATGGAGCTTAGTCTGCGCACAGGAGAGACACATTTGGGTATAACTCAAATCAACATGTACATAAAGTTGCATGCATATCTACTTTCTACAGAGATAGTAGTACAGCATGAGTGTCCACATAAATCTTTATGTGCACGCAGTTGCATATATAGTACCTGCACACAATCAAACTGATAGTGGCTGCAACATGTGATCATTAAGTAGTCTGCAGCTTAGAGACTGCACGCACCTGTGATAAATGCTCTGCCATCAACTTACTGCAAATGGCCACTGTCTTGTATCAAGTGAAATCCCTCCACCACAACAAGCAGGTAGTAACAGGATAACTATATCCTAATAATAAGTTAGTTCCAAGGCCGTATCCTACATGTGAGGATAGACTCAATGTGACATCAGTTTTACAATGAGGCGAACGGCGGGTGTACATAGCACATTAGGTAGATGTCTACTGATGAGCTCACATATTAATGGTTAACCGTCACAATTCTCATTTTATGAAGAAAATCATTATTGGATTTTAATATCGCACAAATGACTAAAGCATTAAAGCGGCTCACTGCAGTACAAAGAAAATGGTTTAGTTACAAGAAATAAGTGCTTAGACACAAGAAGAGAAAAAGAACTTCTTTAATGTTACCATAATGGCCTCAAATATCTCCGGAAGTTCATTTGTCACATTTTTCTGACATTTGTATCATTACTATTAGCATTTATTTATTTTTCTTTCGAGAATGAAACTATTTCACATGGCACATTGTAATGCATAAGAGAGGACAGCTGTTGATACTGGAAGTTTGTTCCTAATATGCTGTTCTTTGTCTGATTGATTGAGATTTGAGTTCCTGCTTTATTATTATTATTATTATTATATTATGAAGAACAGCAAACATATGGTAAATTACTCTAATTGCAATTAAGAGTGGTGCAGTTAAAAATCTTGCAAATAAATTCTGCCCTGAAATTGCTCTTTATGAGGAACCCGGTGGGAAGTGAGCAGAATTAAGTTTTCTGTATATGACAAATAGGCAAGATTCACAGTATTCATCAGAGATAACATAACATCAGCCCTCCCTGTTGTTCATTACAATGTGCCTTGTCACATCAGCCCTCCTTGTTGTTCTCCGGGGCTTCAGTAACATTCACAGCAGGGCTCAGATTGCAAGCCTTCTGTTTTGCTACAACGATCTTAGTGATTCTTTTTTTTTTAAAACCTCCACTGCACTGTGTGTCTGCCCTGATCAGCAAAATAACTGGAGCAGAGATGCAAAGATTGTACAGATTTTCAAGAAGACATTCACTTCTAGAGCAAAACTGAAAGTGTAGTTTGGTTTATTGAGTTTCACAGGTAACAGTGACCACTAAAATTTAATTTTATCAATGAAGAGAGAAAGAAAATTATTAAGAAATTCTGAACTAAAAGTTGTTCAGTGCTAGATATAGCAATCAGACCAAATGTGTTTAGAACCTCTTTGTCAAGAAAAAAAAGTGATGTCAAACAGAGTTTTAATAGGTGAGGTATGGATTGATTAAGAAATAGAAAACCTATGAAATGTTTATGTCTATGACATGGCCCAAGTTTCTATTTCTGTCCCAGTCTCTTCCTCGCTGCTGCTGGTCTTCATCTGCTTCAAGTGTCAAATCCCAGGAGTCCCTATCCTGACAAAACCACCATTTCCTCCGACTCTGTGGTTTCCGTATTCCACATAAAGCTGAGTGAACAAGTAACTGACGTCAAAATAGCTCACAGCCATGACAGCTTTACTCTCCAGCTTGTAGCTTGAAAAGGTATGAGGGAGTATTGTGGTGATGGGAATGAGAGGAGAGGGGAGAGAGGAGCAAGGGAGTTATCTTTGGAAGCAGGTTGCAATGATTCAGCGCTGGCACAGGAAGCAATGCATTTCACACCTCACAACAGACTGAGTGGAAATACAAGTCCGAGAAGTGTGGAGTGGAAAGTGAGAACAGGATAATGTCCGGCAGCTGATCAAACATGTCCAGTGAGACGAAGAGAGGACAGAGCATAAACAGCTTCTGTTGTGGTTACGATTACCAATTCACTGATTCAACATCTGCTTTCTACTGACCATCCGAGCTCTCCTGACCTCTCCGTGATTTTTAGCATTAGCAAGAGAATCCAAAGCCCTGACAATGTTAAAATGTAATTAATACATTATGCTCACATGTAAGACGTGAAACTTGTATGTTTTTCTTGTACATGTTGTGAAATGTGGGTTAACTGTTAAATGTTGGGTTAAACCAAGATCATAATCTTGCCCACACTCAAGTGGGTTAGTGAGTGCCTATGATGAAGCATACATTTATTTAATTAATGTTTTAATTGCTATGACTAGATATTATGTTGCAAGAGTGGGTTTTGTAGTAAACCTATGTAATAACGTGTTCAGTTTCTAAAATGTATTTGCTGTTTCAAATTGGTTAGGATGTTGACAACTAAAATACCACAAACACTTGGATCAGGCACATAATATGTAGTAAGTTCACACCTAGCATGCAAAACCACAGGTTAAACCCACAGAGTAGATGTTTTGTCATATTCAGGTCTTACATATTAACCTCTAAGGCGAGATCCCGTTTGGTCGGCACTGAGTCAGTTGTAACAGAGTTCTTCCTAATTTGTAGTTGTGTAACTTTATCAGTGGGGTCAGAAGTCATATTGATGAAAACAAAAAAACTGAGATGAAATAACCAATTACACAGCAGTTATAAAAGACCAGCCACTACATGTGAGACCTTGGGGCAAAATATGAAACAGGACATCCATGCCTGTTTCCTCTTTACATTAGTGACTGCATATTTGACTATGGTGTCAGAGGCTGGACCAAGATGCTCTAAATGAAAGACTTGAATTGTGTATGTTGTCTGTATTTCCCTTTAAAAATAAAATGAAACATACAGAACTTCAAACTGAACTGCATGTGTTGGCTGTGATCTCTGACTATGACTGCTCAGTTTTAAAGACAAAATTATAATAAAATAGAAATACATATTCTGTCAGTCTCTAATGTAGAGTAGTTGAAAATAAAAATATACTTGTTCAGTTGCATTGAGAAGTGGGACAATACATGCATTAACAACACAGAAATAAAAATATGTGTTTATTGTGTTATTTTTGTGGTATTGTATTTGGCAGAAACGTTTCTCCTGTGGTTTTATATACTAAACCTAAAAATTAGTCACAACAGTTTGCACCATTTGCAAACAATTACAGTTGCTGCTTTAGATAATTAAACCGAGGTGTAGAGTTGCCAACTTCAGAACATGTAGCTAAGTGACCATTTTTCAGTGATTATCTGTAGGATAGTAAGCTTCTGCATCTGTAATCCATTACAAAAAAGGTCAACTAGCACACTTTCTGGAATCCTTTTCCTACCAGCAATTTACACCCTCAAAAAGCCTCTTGCTATTTTTTAAAAGGATGGTTCAGTTCAACTTTACAGTCTGTTTTTACTTCCATGTTCTAGTGTTAACCGTGCTGGTCGTACCATGGGACAGACAATATGTTTGACGAGATGATTTCCCAATCAGCTAAAGACTCTGTTTGATTATGCATGTTTTCACTGAATAGGGTGCATGATAACTAAGTCTGGGGAGATGTGGAGGTTAGAAAGGTGCTGCTAAAATGTAATTAATCTTTTTTTTTTTTTTTTTTTGCTTTGCTGTGGTCGGGAGCTTGAGGTGCTCTGGCCAGCGCTCATTAAAAACAACACTGGCAGACTAGAGACGATCAAAACAGCAGCGGCACAGCAAGGGCGGAACGATTGGTAGAGACTTGATGTTTTTTTTTTCTGTTCGTCTAAATGCGTGCAGTCTGACTGAAAAGTGGCTTTCACCAAAGTGTTTAATGAAAATGTGTTATTTGCATTAGGATTCAGGAAGCACACACATAATAGCATTTGGGAGCAATAATGAAAAAAGCAAAGTTGATTGTATCCAGCAGATTTTTGTGCACACTGTTCAGAACACCTGAAAATAAAAATCCCATCATCTTTGGACTAGATAAGGCATGTTAATATTTTGTGTAGTTGAACTCCACAAACTTGACACATAATTCAATGCAAGTAATACAACAAACAATAAAGCAATAGTTCATTATGCTGGAAAATTCAATGTGTTTATTCACTCACTTACAGAGATTTAGACATTAAAGTCACTCAGATCTGTGTGGTAAAAATGAAGCTGGTTATCTTAGCTTATAAAGAATGAAAATTTTGTTACCATCAGGCTGTGAAATGAAAGCTGTTTTCCCAGTTTGCAGTCTTTACACTAAGTCAGGCTAAACAGCTGTTTACCCAAGAACTCCATGATTTGCAAACCTTAAATATTACAAACACAACATGTTAAAAGTGTTTGTATAATGTATGTGCTCATTTTGAAATGGACGCCAGCAAAACTTCTCAAACGACAAGGGCATGTTGTCATATGTCACATGTTGCATTGCGTGTTTTTTGACCAACACTCTGTAAGCATTTGGGAGCTGCGAATGCCATTAGCCTTACTTTTTAAACAATATCTTCTCCTACTGTTGCTTGATGAATGATTTCAGCTGCTCTAAGGTTTGGGACCTTCTTTGTAATACTTTTCACTTCATAATGCTACAAACGTTTTCGATGGATAGCAGCTCTGGACTGCAGGCAGGCCAGTTTAGCACCCGTACTATTTTACTATGCAGCCATGGTGCTGTAATAGGTGCAGATTGTTTTGCTGAAAAAACACACACATTCCCTGAGAAAGATATTGTCTGGATGGCAGCATATGTTGCTCTAAAACCTGTATGCCTGAATTATCGTTCAGCATTAGCGGTGCCTTCACAGAAGTTGCCCATGCTGTGTGCACTAATCCACCTCAACAGCCTCACATGCTGCCACTTTAACTGTACGTTCATAACAATCAGACCACAGTTTTGTTTCTTTGCGTGATAGACTTTTAACTAGTAAATCTGATCAAAATGCTCTTATAAATAATCACTGACAACATACATTATGTGTATGATGCGTTTGCATGATCCATCTGTATTTTAGCAGATGTGTGAGGAAACATATTTCCGCTGCCATTCTGCCCACACATGATGCATGCATGGAGTGAAACATGAGAGCTCTGTGCCTCCGCTTACTATAACGTCAAACTGCAGAAGTCTTGTGTTGCCTGGTGGGATTATCCCATACTGGAATCTGAAAAAAGGTTGCCAACATCCACCTACCCCTTCAAACAAACTCTTAGTTTACAGATTTGTTCTTGCTATGTCAGTATATTAGGGCGCACAAAGTGTCACATTCTTAAGCTATCAGGTGATTGGTAAAACCCTCTTACGTACACTCATAAACATTCACGAAACAAGCACATGCTCTGGTTTATGTTGTTGACATTTTCACTCATCATTGTTTGAATGTCTTTTGTGAGAGTGAATCGCAGTGGGGATAATTAATCAATTACAGATTTAAGAGGCTTGTCACCCTCTGCTGAGTGGGATTAATGGGCCCATTTATGTAATGAAGAGATTTTCACTGGGGGCTCCGAGGCTGTAGATGAGACAGACGCTGCATGCAGACAGAAGTGTGGCAAAATCACATCACATCAGCCAGTTTTAGTGTTTGGTTTCCACCTTGTTGGTCTGCGAGTCAGTACTAATCATGTTCTACTGGCTGTACCCGATAAGCACCAGCAGTGTTCCCATTCAGGTCCTGTCATATGTCTCAAGTGTCATTTCTCTGGATCATTTACCTGTTTCATTCTTTTCCAAGAGACTTTTTTCATTGGAGCATCACTGGACATAAAATGCAAATAACCCCAGTGATGAGAACAGCTGCTGTTCAGCAGCTAAGGCAATCATATCCACAGTTCCAGCCACTCCTGTATCTAAATGATATTGCGGGCCCGTGGAGAGAAACATGCACCGACAAAGTGCTCCACATTCCATACCTTTTTTGGCCGCATCTGAGTGCAATGTGCCCAGTATACCTCATTAATTAATCAGAATCAAACACGGAAGCAGAGGTAATGCAGCAATAAATCATTCCAATTACCACATTTCGATGCACATAATCTTAAGTTTATTTTACTTAAAGATATACACAAGTGGTTTATTTAACACCTGCTGAGTGAGTGCAGATTCAATCAGACAGTGATGGAATAAATTTAGATCCCCCGAGTTAAATGACTGATACGTAATTACACATGACATTATTAGTTAACATGCATACATGTGTGAGCTGCATTTCACTATTGCAGTTGGGTGAAGTGAAGCAACACATACAGTACCTCCTTTACACGCAATGAGGTACTTTTTTGCAAGAGGACACAATCAAAAAGGCTGGAAACCATTACTTTAATTATAACAATTTTGTATTTTCCAAGCCTATTTGTTTTTTCTTTAAAAAAAAAAGGCAGGATCAATGCAGATTCAACAATTCTACACTGCTTGGCCACTTGCAGCTTAATGTATTGTTCCAAATACAGAGTGCTAACACCTATTGACCCATTACATTCTCTGTAGAAAATATTCTATCCTCTGTTGATGACACATGGCTCAGCTAATGACTAACATCCGCCTCCCTCAGAATTCTTCCTTTATCAGAGGCCAAGGTGTGAGCAAAACAATATCCCACTAACTCTGTTCTGCTGGTGTTTAATAGAGGAGGATGTCGCTCCCGCATGCGTCCAAAAAATTTTTTTAGCTATGATGCCAGGTGTTATTTCCATTGCCTGAAATAGGCATTTAGGTGAATCTACAGTTTATTTTAAATCAAGTCAATTTAGCCAAAGGGGCAGAGCATACATGAAAAGGAAATGAAAGCAATTGTTTTATAATGTGGCCACAAAACAGTATCTGACTGTTACGTGTTAATGGATAAAAAACTGTCCTCAGGCACATTCATGCAAAACATAAACCAAAGTTAGAGGCGGGGAGAGGCTGGGAAATGTGACTTTATTTTATAGATTTAAATGTCAGACCAGTTAACAACAAACAAGGCTGAAGTGAAAGGGAACGCCGCTGTGTTTGTTTTCATTTAACTCATAGTATGTCTCCCAATAATACATTAGCCTTTTTAGAAAGGCAGCAATATTTTACTATAAACATAAAAGCGGTTCAGATTTAATGGATTCTGTAATATCTCTGTTTGAAATTTGTTTTAATAATCTTTGGTTTCATGTTCCATTAAAACTGATATAATGTTGCTGCAAATAAAGAGGGAAATGCATGAACCATCTTATTCATGTTTTGACTAATGCGGAAATAGTGACCAGCAAAGATGGTCACTATAAGATAAATAAAATCTTTCACTAGATTAAGACACAGTGATTCTTATTGTAACAAAAATCAAAAAATAAAATTACTGATGTAAATATTTAAGTGTATCTAATGTTAAATTCTACAGTTGCATTTCATAATGTACTTTGTCATTTGTGCCTATATTGACCACATTTATGAAAGTATCTGCATTCTGGCTTTCTGTGTGTACTCAACTTTGTGAGCGCAAAATAATATATGGGACCATTTTTCACACTTTATATTGATTATTTTTTTGGAGGTTGGCAAACCTGACTAATTATGGCTGAGTGCACAGTCTCGTATAAAGGGTTGGATAAGTAGCTCTCAGTCCTACACAGACAAATAACCGTGTTTTGCACGTGTTTACCACAAATTGTGCATAATTTATTACTGAAATTTTCAAAAGCACATTTAAGGTTTAAGATTGATGATACATTTTTTTTTCAAATGTGAACATTATTTCAGTTTAAGGCCGGTTACGCTTTACATTGGAATGCATCTCTTGTTTAGTTTTTTTCACTTTTCTCTGTTTTTGCTGCAACTGAAATACGTGATGTATTCAAAGCAGCGCATTCAGATCTGTTGACAAGCACAAGACTTGGAATTTAGTTGGCATTCGGTTGATATCCATGAACTGGACTGCCAGAAAATAAAACCCACCCACTATGGAACTGACCATCACAGAAATAATGTATTATTTGTATTTTTTTCTATTTAAAACCTTGAGGGTAATTGAGTGAGTTGCTGTTGTCAGCATGCGTGTTATTAGGTTGCAGGAGTCAAATTGTGATTAGCTGTGTCCCCATCTGGACAGAGGACCATGTTGTACGTAAGTGGTCAACAAATTATATTACGCCCCCTCTGTTAAGTACTGTTAGTTCCAGTTTGGTATAACTGACCTTCTTTCCTTCATGATCATCTGTCTCTTCTGGCCAGAATGTGAACACTGCAGCTGGAGCTGGCTCATCTGTTCTGTGCCATGCATTTGGGAAGTGTTTGTATGCATGACATGGCACAGTTGGTACAATACACGGCAGCATCAGTAAAGGAAGCTACATCAAATTGAAATGATCTTCACTAAAAGGAGGGGGCGGTCTATGACGCACCTGTTGGACACTTACAACACAGTTCTGATGTCCCTTCACAACCAGTTCACAATTTGACATGTGACCCTATTTTCGTCAAAGTAACCAACTACTGGAACCAACTTGGCAGCTTCAAACCTCGACAGTTAAAGTAATGAGACTGTGCCACATTGATTGTTTAAAACGTTCCCAGTTTAACAACATATTTTTATTTTAAAAGTAGCAACAACTTAAAGTCACTTGCCAAGTGTATAAGTTTTCCTCTTTCAGCAGTTGAATCCAGGTTATTGGTACTGTTATTAGTCAATAGCACTCAATCAATTTACTGTGATTATGTTTAATAGTTTAACAGTGTGATGAATGAGAGGACTTTGTTTTGGGGTTTTTTAAACTTTGACACTTTAAGAGTAGTATAGTACATTTTCAATCAAACCTTTTTTGCTTTCTTTCACTACAGTTAAGCGTTTGCTATAGGAAAACCAAAGGTAACAGGGTTCAGTGTCACTGACTCAGTGTCTAGGCTATATCAGGTTGATAAGCAATATGATTACCTTGGTGCACTAATAGCTTCTGTCTGTCCGCTGATGTTATTAAGCCTTGTGATAAATACAAATCCCCAGAGTTCACTCATCATTTTTGTTTTATAACTTCCTGCTGCACAAACCACAATGACTAAAATTAAAGCAAACAGTAAATTGCACAGGGAAAATGGATATAACACAAAATGTCTCCATTATTGCAGCTGTTATCTTATCATCTTGGATGTATAGTAGGAGATATGTGTGACCTTTCTATGGAGGCTGCTTGATAAAACCATTGTGGGCTAATACTCGTAGCATGAAACAGAAACCACATATTCTAAAAAAATCTTCCTGATGTCCCAGTCTAAGAACCCAAGTGTTGCTCTGCTATTATATTAGGTTTCACTCAGAAATCTTCCTCATTACCAGCTGCAGCGCCAAGCAGCAGCCTTTTGTTTAGCTATCTCTTCCTACTGCACTATAATTTAGCTGTCAGACTAAAAGCGCTCATTAGACCTTCTTCACAATTAGATAAATTGTGATTTAAATAGAAAACAATTTTGTTGTTTGGATTCATTAACTATTTACAGAACCGTTATTACACTTACGCACATATAGCCATTGTGTAACACCATGTTTTGTTTACTTGGTTTTGGACTAAATACAAAAAAATTAGACTGATGCTCCATTCCCCCAGTCAAAAAACTCACTAACATCCTTATATAATGTCTTAGTGACATCCTCCCCTTTGGATTTAGTTCCTGTTTGTGTGAAGATCACTGGTCTGGCTGGCTGCAAAGGGCTGGAGGCTGGAGCAAAGAGGGGAGGTATATAGGCTTAGATCCACAGTCAGACCTCGAGAGAAAAGCCTGGCTCCCACTCTCCATCCCACAAACTTTTCCATAATTTGAAACCATTGCTCATTCTCTCAACTATGTCATCGGTCCAAACCAAGATGATCAGCGCTCTTACCACCCAGTCAGCAACAGAGAGCGAAATACCTCAAAAGATAGAAAGAGGTATGTTGATGCTGTCAAGTGAAAACTGCAATCGAATGACGATATGGATTATTTTGTTGTTTGAATATAATTTAATGGATTAATCGTTCCTTTGGCTATACAATGCCCACTTTGGATTCGTGGGCATTGTATAATTAGTGGATTAATGGTGCACGTCACGCGCACAAGCAAATAGAAAACTATACCCAGCCGTAAGGAAAGTTGATACACAAAGTGGACAGCTGACAAGCTTTCGATCTGATTTTTGAAACAATGGGTCCTTATTTTAAAAAGGGATCCTTAATTTCAGACAGATGTAGGACTCATTTGTTACCATTAAGTTGGTTGGCCGAAATAACTGCTGTTGCTAGAAGATTCAATCAAACAATTCAACTAACATTAGTTTCTTGAGCTGGTTGAAAACACTGTCCTCAGATGACTTTTTAATGTTTCCAGCTTAATTATTTTAAAACAGAGATCTTGGGAAATGGTCTTAAACTTGTTTGGTAGTTTACTACATACATGTTATTGTGCTGATGGTCATACTATGTATTAACCACCATCAAAAAATTTACATCACTCCCAAATGTTTTCTAAGCTATGACTGGACAATCACTGTTTGACAATCGGAGTTGTAGGATTGTTTAATTAACAGCTTTGTTATCCATCATCTAACATTGTGACCTGTTAGGTTAGGTTGTTCAAGTTTATGAATCTATGGGAAAACAGTGTCACCCCATGAGAGGAAGGATCAGAATATAAGCAGCTGGTATTCAATGCAGAGAAAGGAAAATGATTAAATAACAGAAACTGTGGGATGTGGGAGTTGCTCGACATGATGTGAGGAAAGGTGTCCACAATCAAAGCGCCACAAAAAGATGACGCTGCTGGAAAAAACGGGTGCCCAAATACACCCGCAGTACTGAAAGCAATGCTAAGTTGCTTAGTTGCAGCCTTCACACCAGCCTGCCTGAAAATATGCTGTCTTAGACAGTCTGTGTTTGCAAATGTTAGCTAAAAGCGTAGCCAGATACATTAGTCCATGAAAACATGCACTGCAGCAAATTAAATTATATTAAGTCAACATATAAATCATTGAGGTTATTATCACACACATGAGAATGTGGAAATGTAATGCAATTAAATTCCTCTTTATTGTATTTAATTGCTAAAAGCTGGATGTTGGTGATGTTCACGTATATAACAATTCACTGTGGGTTAGACATTTATATAAAAAGCTGTAACATCACTGTACCGCAAGATCCAGTCTCAAATATAACAGTGCAAACATGAAAATCATAAAAACTCAACTCTTACCCGGCTACATACATTATAAGTTGTCTGGTGTAGACTTTCCATTAGGAGCTAAATATTGTATCTGTGTTTACTGTTTTAACAGTGTAACAGAAACATTATTAATGCTTATTTCTCATCAGCATAAAACTAAATGTGTCCTTTGTATCATCAAACATACAAACACACTCTTTAGTATACAGGCGGCGTTTCTCTGTGACAGAGAAATGTGCTCCATTTGATAAGAACTTCACATAGACTATTTTAATAAAGTGTCTGGCAATAATTTTAAAAAGCTGCAAAGCATGATGGTCTATATACACAGTGAGCATCTTATCAGATACAAATCAAAGATATAAATGATTTTCCTATTGTTGAGATATAAAACCCCAACATCTGGTATAAGAATTATTCCAGTTTGAAATATAGAATTTAGTTTCTGTTCCAACGTATTCAATCTGTCAGTTCTCAGCTTCGAACCAAAGGTCTGTGAGGTCTGTTTCTTCTTGTTTCAATAAACAAAGAGAGAGATAGAACATGGAAGAAAAGAAACCATGCATTTATCTGTGTGTACATCATTAACATTATTAACTTTATCCGCAGTGGGCGTTTTCCAGCAGAGTGGTCAGTCTGTAGTCTGTCTGTGATAGAGTACCTGATAAAGTGAAAACTGCAAACATGAACTTGTGCCTGTGATTTCAATCCAAAGTAAAACACAGGAAGGAGACCCATATGTGCAGATCTTACACAGTGCATTATCTATCATTACCTACCTATGTCATCATGCTGCTCTTTGGGTGAGCTCCATGACAACCACAGATAATAACAGTCGCACCATTAGATGATTTTTTTGCGCAAGTTAAACAGGGTTATGTAACCTGTCCATTAACTATGAGCAACTTGAGAGTCCAACTCTGTAACCGACAAAGTCATATTATCTATCAAAAGAGCTAAAGTAGATATATTGTTGACATACACGTTAATCGCTTGTTGACGTCCATCATTCAACAGGTTGGACTACACTTAGAAAGTTAATCTGCCCTTTTTCCTTACTTTTACATCAGAGGCAGGGCATCAAAAGTGAAGCTGCCATACGTTTGACCCTGAAGATGGTTACAATCACTCAAACACCAACATCGATATAGACAGTAAGTAAACCATGGGACATGGAAAAATATCAGGTGTCTTCTACGGCTGAGCATGATGGATTGTGCGTTGCTTTAAAAGGTAATACTTGGAAAAATAATACCTGGAACAACATTAAATATTAAGAAGCCACAAACCCACATACTGTTGCTGAACCAAGACTCACAACTTTTTTTTTTCAGAATGTGAGAGTCAAAAGTCTGTATTTTCAGGTGAGCATTGTTTGAAAAGTCCCCCTTGGTTTAAACAGCAGCTGACTGTCCTCATGAAAAGACTGTCTGTAAATATACTGTATGCTGTAATAAAGTTGCAAAGTTCCTAGTTAAGAGATTCTGCTTAAGCACTAACTGAACTTTAGTATTTCTATGATAAATATTACTGTGAAAAATGAGACCTGACAAGCATCTCAGTCACTCAGTATATGAAACTGAAGCAAACAGGCACTCAGTAAGGACACAAATGATCAACAAGGCAGTGGCCTATAATAAGTAAGCAAACAAACTGTAAAAACAGCTAAACAATATTTCTTCTTAGTTCACTTTTCATTTACATATTTAAACTCAAAATCTTCACTTAAGGAAAACCGAATTTATCTTGACTCTTGAAAGTATAAAAATGATGTCTTCAACCACAATCTTCAGTATAAAACAGTATCACCTCATTTTACCAATTTCTTACACAAATATGTTGAAATTCTGCACCATTACAAACACAAACTACATAAAAGCATAGACGAGTTATTTTTCAGTGGAACACCGTCCCCCTGAGGGAAAAGGGGGCATTGGATTAAAAACAATAAATTCATCATTTTATTTTTCTCAGTGATTAAACTGGAGCATAGGGTATGCATAAGCTACTTACAAACTTACACAAAAACAGATTTGTATACATAGTTTTGCTTCTTGGTTCTTATAATTAATGGTATAAAGTGGACTTCAGTGAGGTTGGGTTCATTAGAAAAGTTTAATTGATGCCTAACATGGGGGACAGCTGAAATAGCAAAGACTGACCTTGGCCACTTTGAACAGTCATTTTCCTGTGTTCCACTCTCAGGTGATGACCACGGCACCAAAGTTCTGCCTATACTGCTTGTTTAGTTTAGTTTAGTTTAGTGAATTTTTATTTCAAACATTTGCATTCATCATAATTAGATATTATCATTTAATTATTGTGTTTGAAAAGGAGTAGGCAGAAGTTTACACTTATTTGGGCCTACCCCCTCAAATTT
>JAUYWH010000026.1:11339643-11357157 GCA_034779795.1 Ctenopoma multispine
AGTAACTCATGGTTACAGAACCCGAATTGTAATTGCTTGTGTCTCCTTGTAAGTCGCTTTGGATAAAAGCGTCTGCCTAATGAACTAAAGTAAAGTAAAGTGTTGAAAAAGTTTTTACATGGATTTTTAAGGCAGATTGGAGCTTGAGTGCTTTATGTAGCTTCGTAGTAGTACGATACTAGCACAGCATGGTACAATAAAGTGAAACTGCAGATTTAGATTTACATCAATGTAGATGATGTGACATTTTGTAAAAAAAAAAAAAAAAGGGAAATATTATTTGAGAATGTGTGCATGTGTATGTGTAGTGTTTGTTGAGGTATAAACTTGCACAACCAGACATCATCTTGTCATCTTCACCTCCTGCTGTATCTGTTACTGCGCCTGGAAATGATCCTGTGGAAGCAACAAAGAGAGTGAATCACACTATCAGTAAGAACCAAAACTACCTGCACATGTGGAAAGTGACAGTCAGTCAACAAATACAACCTGTTGAAGTCTGTTCTTGCCATAAACAGGTGCTAGTGTGCAAGCAAATAACACTATTTCAAACGTGGGTGTGAAATTATAATGTCAGCAAACTGTTGTAAACATCACCACAACCACTCAGCCAGCTTGTTGAATTAAAGAAAATCGTTTCAATAGCTGGGTAATAGTTGTTGGAAACACGAAATTGGCCCAATAGACCAAAAACGTCCCTGTATTTTTACGCACTTTTATGCATCTAATCAGGTCGAATGATAAGATGATAATTTAGGAACGTCACCGCCAAAGTGACTGAACAATACGTAATGAAATTTTAGCAAATGGGAGTGGGTAAACTAAAATCTTTGCCGTAAAACAGCAAGCTATTCCGAAGGTCAGTATCATCAGGAAACAGGGAGGTAATAAACCTTTAAAAAATTTGTTAATTGTATTAACATTTTCCACAATGCAATCCAGAGGCATCTGAAAAACACCCCAGACACATTAATGAGGCCTTAGTGAACCATTTTCCATTGCTACGTTGGTAATTAAATGTAAGATTGATTGGCTTTATCTTTTACCTCAATTAAATTCAGTGATTGTGTTAATAAGGCAGATGTGCTGCAGGAGACACCAAAATACCAATAAGCCTTTTTACATATCCCATGTTTGTGCCTAGAAAGGAATTCAGCTGGTGTATGTGCTTGAAAAAAAGTATAAGACAGTTTAACTCCTGCTATAGTTTTGTGAATGTTGTATATCTGCTTCCCAGGATTCCACTAACACAGATAATGAAGGTCATAACATTCAAACAAATATTTGTCAAGGATAGATACAGCCATAATTTTTTAACACATCATGTCATCCTCAACAGTCTATGAATCTAAATACGGTATTTTTTAATGTTTCATCTTGACGTTTCCGAAGCCTGAATGTCTGTTTTGGTCCTTTGTTATGACTTTTAAATAGTAGTGCAGTAGTGGTATGAAATGACAGCCAGGCACTGGACTGTGTAGGCTGACTCAGAGAAGGACTGTGAGAAAAGGGCCTCAGAAAGTGGATACATACCCACTGTGAGTCAGAGCAAAGGCAAGACACGAGCAGGATCTGATGCAGGAAAACACATGTATTGAAGTGTAAATAAATAGAAATGGGATTGATAAAATAATAGAAAAAAATATGTCTGTATAAACCAGTACAATTCAACTGCACCTGCCTGCAGAAGTGTCATGAAGTTAAAGATTTTTTGCAGGACGCTGGCTTAGTTATAGCCAGATATACACAGACATCAAAACTCCTATTCTGTCATGGAAACAATGAATTTGAATGGAAAAATAGCCCATTCTGCAATCTGTGAAATGTTTAGTGACTCCGATGATGTTTTTCTACTACATTTCCTTTCAGGTTGCATCTAGTTTTACATGTAGTTTCATTTTTGTCAAGGTAAAATTAAACATTTTATTCATTTATTTGATTTGCCCAGACGGTGGTGCCTGGTGACTTCCTCCAGTGATACAAGTCTCATCACCAGGGACCAGCCTGAAGCCATCATCACCAACACAGCGGGGGTTTCTGTTTGCAGTGCGTCATTCTACAGGACGTTTTTCTACGACTCTCACCAGGACTGAATTGAACAGAGTTCGTTCACTGAGGGGAAATTGAATGATTAACACTTCAAAAAGTTTTATAGTCGGTATGCCGGTAAAGATTTTCAGTCGAGTTAACAGCTTAGGTGTCATGTTTCTTTGCTTGTGACACAGATTACAACAAAACTGGCATTTTGACGGTGATGATAATAAAAATATTATATCTGTCATCAGTCCAGAAAATATGCATTACTGTTGATTCTCCAATATTGTCTCACAATCACACTATTACACTGTAAACGTTAAAGCCATCCTTAATTTTATTATTGATAACATGCACTTGCGCTGGTGTTCATGATGTTTATAGATTTAATCTAGTTAAAAATCAAGAAGAAAAGCAACATTAAAGTGAAAAAGTGTGATTTTAAGATGCTGTCATTTTCACATTGCATTTTGTAATTATACCTTTTTCATTTTAAAATGTAATGCAACACATCTTATTTTCATTTTTGGTGATTTCATTTAACCTTGGAATTTAAGCATTTCCATTTTTCATGGATGTTTTTAAATCATCTCTTTCTACCTATTTTTTATGTTCCTGGTTGTTTCCCTGGGGGTAAAAAGTATTCTCCCTTTGACTGATTTATTTTCTCCACTAACAGGGCAAATTACCTTTCTTGCATAATATATATTTTTGACAACACACTTCAAAGAGCTCAATCTCTTTCTGAATGCATCTGAAAAATAAAAGTAATTTAATATCAGTCTGAAATGAAATCCTCTGGTTTCATCTGTCAGTCTCTTGAGAGAGTTGGGACACATCAATGCTTTCAATTCAGCCAGAGAGCCTTGCTGTATGTCATCTCCTCCTTACTCCTATTTGCCATCCAACACTATCTCAGCTACACTGAAATTTGGGGAAAACCTGCAAAATGGGAGCAATTTTGAATCCTCAAGCATACAAGGTCTCTGCTATTTGAAGAAGTGAGGTGGTCTACTGACATTGTTTTTTTTACATTGTCTCACATTTGCCAATTTGCCATAATGGATGGAACCATAAATTCTGCACTGTACCAGAAAATCCTGAAGGAAAATATCCAGCCATTACTTGATCTCGTGATCTCACGCTCACTTCTGCAGCAGGACAATGACCCAAAACACACAAGCAAGTCCATCCCTGAATGACTCATAGAAATGGAGGTTTTAGAGTGGCCCAGTTAAAATCCAGTTATAAATCCTATTGAGTTGCAGGTTGTTCATGCTTGAAAACCCTCCAATGTGACTGAATTAAAACAATTCTGCAAAGAAGAGTGTGACATAATATCTCCACAGCAATGTAATAAACTCATTGTCAGCTATTGTAAACACTCGATTGATGTTGTTGCCGTCAATGGTGGCACAACCAGTTATTAGGTTTTGGGGGGCACTTACTTTGACACATAATGTTTAGGTAAGTTTTGAGTTTTTTATCCCTTAATAAATAAAGCCATAATTTAAAAGCTGTATTTAAAAAGGTTAGGGTGTGTTATTTAATTTGATGAATCATTAAAGTGTGACAAATATACAAAAAATTTAATAAAAAGACCAAGAAGGGGCAAATACCTGTTCACAGCACCGTACATAGCAAATGCCAAAAGGAGCCATCCTGTTTCCACACTGTTCACTGAACTGCCTACAACAGTATATTCCACAACTTTTAAATAAACTGCAAATGTACATGAGTTTACTATGCAGTTATACAACAGCTACAGTCTAAACAGACACAGGATGATACACACAGTGTCTCTCTCCAAACACATAAATTAAGATTAAAAAAATACTCTCTCTCAGGACAAGTGGTTTCTGCATTCAAGTAAATATGAAATCAACATAGTTTAGATAAATTTGTATGTTGAGACAGGAACAAAATGTGGTTCCTCTTCAGTCTTGTCTCAGGTGATTTAAAAAGATATCCTATGCCCTCTAGTGGTCAACAGTAGTACTATACTCACTCCCATACACAATTACAATTTACATGCTTTTGTAATGCATACACATTACATGTATCTTTCAATTTCTAATTCAAGTTGCACTAAAAAAAGCAACCTCAACATAAGAACACACAGAACAAGATGGAAATATGTGGATATTTGAACTTTAATATTAACAATTCTATGAGCAATGTAAAGAATACCCTACCATCCCTTTAACTGGACACAGCATGTGTTGCTCTTCCATACTGGGAATGGTAATCATGTCCCCACAGCATAATCGTTTTTTTAACATACACACAATGACCAAACACTTGGCACCTAGGCCAATATTTCAGTAGCTTGATTGCTACGTATGTATCAGACATATGGACAAGCAAACAACGGGGCGGCCATTTGTGCAGGCTGCGTGCCTGGAAAGTTCAGTCTGAGTTCTGCCACTCCACCTGATAATGTTAAGAGATGTTATTAATGTCAGAAGGCATTTCTCTTGTTTTGTTTTCCTTTCTCATGGGATCCTCTCTTCTTTGTCATGTAAAAAAAAAATAGTAGAAAGCGTAGATGAAGAGAATGAGCAGCTACTCCAAAACCACAGTGCCACCTGCAGCCTCCAGGGCTGCTTTAAGTTTCTCTGCCTCTTCTTTGGACACATTGGCACGGATTTCCTGAGGAAGAGACTCCACTAGTTTTTTAGCCTGATAAAAGAAAGACAGAGAAAAAAAAAATGTATTACAGCAGCTGGTATATTGTCATGAGGTAATCTGCAACATTGTTTTATTTACTGATCATAAACATTTTCCAGGGGACAACAACCACAAGACTCTAGACTCTGATGATGAGACTTACCTGCACCAGATTCAAGCCTTGGATGCAGTTCTTCACTTCCTTTATAAGTTTCACTTTTTCAGCAGCCTTCACTTCTGTCAATTTTACCGTGAAGTGAGTCTGCTCTTTCTTGACTGGTGCCGCCTCCTCTTCTGTGGCCTAGTTTCACACAGCAGAAAGATAAATGTATACAAATGTGTTAAAGTGCCTGGTCTACACCTACTATGTAGGATACTTTGGCATTGTTTTTGTTTGTGAAGCGTTGTAGCAGGTAATGTTAAACTTTAAGGTGTTTCAGTTACACTGCCCATTTTCTTTACTTGATTATAAATTCTCTGAAAAATTAATTTCACCTGAGCCACAGGTACAGCTGATCCAGCCATTGCCCCCATTGGCATCATTCCAACATCCTGAATATTCAGAGTTTTCTAAAAACAAGAAAAAAATAATCACTCAGCATGACGACACAGACGGATCACAACAGTCTCTGTCTGACAACGTGTACAGTAGTGTTTTAAAAAATTTACACAAACCTTGAGGAGCTCATTGAGGTCTGACACCTCTAATAGAGTAAGGCTGGCTATGTCATTAACGAGCTGTTGGATTTTGGGGGAATAATGTTTGGGTGCACCATCTAATGGAGGGGTGGCAATGGCATCTGCCTCCACAGGTGGACTTGTCTTCAGAAGTCTGAGCGCACACACGGCCGGTGTCTGCCGCTGAAGCTGTTGCCTAGAAAATGGAAACAGACTAATTGATTGTGTGTTGTACTTAACATTGGTCCTCAGTGGCCAAATACAAACCACCATGTACAACTCCAATCCTAAAACGTTAGGACATGTTAAAAATCTATGTAAAAACAAAAGTGATGTAAACTTATAAACCCACATTTTATTCACATAAAAAACAAATCAAACGTTTAAACTGAGTAGGCAACAACTCACTGGAAAAGTAAGTGATACCAACCAGGAAGAGCTTGAAGAACATTTTGCAACTAATGAGATTAATTGGCCACAGGTCAGCAACCTGACTGGGTATATAAAGAGCATCTTAGAGAATCTTTAAAAAGGGAAGCATGTACAAATTGTTCGGAATGTTCCTGAAAGTAAAACTGCAAAGACGTTGATGACCGCATCATCATCTACAGCACATAATGTGATAAAAACATTCTGAGAATCTGGAGAAATCTCTGTGCGCCCCTGCCTGCTTTTAATATAGTGCCCTCTGAAGAGCAACAGTGGATGCGTTTCGAATCTGCAGACGGCACTGTATTAAAAACAGGTACTATTCTGTTGTGGACTTCAGTGTAGAGGCTCAGAGAAGGCCTTGCATATTCCAGCTGGACAATGCTAAAATGCATACTGCCTCTATGATATCAGCATGGCTTCATCATTCATTCACGTGTTGAAAATATTTGCCACATCTTTTAAAACGCAAAATACAACTACGCCATTGAGAAGTTAAATCCTGTATCAAGCACAAATGGGACAACATTGCTCACCCAAAACTCCAACAACTGTTCTCCTTAGTTCTCAGGCGTTTACATACTGTGGTTAAAAGAAGAAGAAGAAGACAAAGAAGAGATGCTACCCTGTGGTAAACATGTTTTGCTGCCATCATTTTTTTCCTCAAAACATTACATATTTTCAGTTTAA
Source organism: Ctenopoma multispine (assembly GCA_034779795.1). NCBI lineage: Eukaryota > Metazoa > Chordata > Actinopteri > Anabantiformes > Anabantidae > Ctenopoma > Ctenopoma multispine. The sequence goes on from JAUYWH010000026.1 coordinate 11,346,145, forward strand.
TCATTTGATATTTTTTCTGTGTTCTACTGTGAATGAAATATGGGTTTATAAGACTTTATATTACGTTTTGATGTAGATTTTACATATATCTGGAGGGTGTGTCGATTCAGTTGAGAACAGCTACACTTCACACCTGACAATGAATGTGCCTTAACTGTACCTTTACTGATCATTTCAAATAATATTTTACACCACCACTTTATTTTGCATTTTTTCTTGAGTACTGCTCACCATAAATACCTCCACCTTACAGTTAGTGGTATCTAGCTTTGGGTTCAGACTCCCGGTCCTTGTTTGAATTGGCAGACATGCACTATAAGGTTTAAGAGATGCTTTTACGTTAATTTCCTTCTTAAGATTTAAACTGCAGTTTATGTTAGGGACTTTGCTCAGTCTGCAACGGTGCACTGTCTTTCTATGATGGGCGTCATGTGGTTATCTGACCAGCAAACCCATGAATTTCATGTTTCATCAGTGTGACCTTGGCTGTAAGAGAGAAAACCTGCCTAATGGCACAAAACATGAAACACGAGGTTTTTACATCCCAAGCTAAAAACCGCGATAAGTATTTTTTTAGACTAATCAAGTGACCACCAGGATCAAGGACTTAAAAGTCTGTTAAGGTGACAGTTCAGTTACATTAAGTGCCGGCTAAAGTTACCAAGCTAACGTTAGCTTACCTTCTTAATACACAGTGATAAAACACGAAACATATCACTGCAGACAAAAATCGACCTTCTGTATTTGCAAAAGCTACAGACGCAGCAGTGCGTCTTATAAAACAAACAACCAAAAAAAGCAGTGAGCACCTGTCTGCCCTTGAAGAAGCAGACAGTCTGACTGTGATGCACTGATACCCCTGCTCCAATGTTACGTGACTGACTCTTCCCCGCTCGCCTGACATTACGTACCGGCGTGTGGCCGCTGCCGCCCGCAGCGCGGTCCGGAGGCAGCGTCTGGTGCAGTACATGCTAACGTTTATCCCGGTGTCGCTCTAACAGAAACAAAGCAAGTTGGTCACAGCCCGGTCTCCTTTCTGCACACTCTGCCTCAAAAGCACATGGCGTCCTCTCGACTCATGACTTACCCACAATACACTGCGTGAACTGTTACAAACTCAACGGGAGCCCATAAGGGCCAAAATAAATGTCACGTATAGGAATGGTGGGTCATAGTAATACTAGTGGAACTACAAAGGGCTTTATTCAAATACAGTAATGACTAAAGTACGGGAGTATTAACTGTACATTTAAGTATCAAAAGTAATAGTCTGCAACAGACTGTGTCCTGTGAGTGCCTCTGTGTTTAGCTTAAAAAACTCTGAAATATTATTTTTTAAATTATGTTATTTGTATGTTTATTATTTCCGTCTTGTCTCTGAAACTTTGTTTATGGTCACATGTACAACTATTACAGGCTGAGCCACCTCTGCAAAGAAAATTGAAGTAACTCTATACAGCTTTTACTAAATGGGTTAAATTCTCTTACACTAATTTACCAATAATTTTATTCATATTCATTGTCTGAAATGCACTGATCTCTGTCTATCTGGTTCGACTGGTTGACTGTACTACCTGTTTCTTGCCAGTGTTTGACACTGGTGAATAGCACATATGAAATCCTCTTAACCAGGTAATCTCTGCACCCATCTGCTGTTGCAGTCACCCACCGTGCCCATCTTCCACCAATATGCCATTTACCCTCCAGTGTCTCTCAACCAACACACGTGAAGGTAAGAGACATCCTGTGAGAGAGAAAAAAACAATGCTTAACAAGCAGGATAAGATAAAAGGATGACATATTTTTTCTATTTCTCTTCCTCAGACCATGCTGCTGTCTCCACAGGCAGAGAGGAACTGGGAGGGGCTGTGCTCCGTGCTTGAAGATGTGTTAGAGGACCAGTCCCACAAGCAGCTGTTTGCTTTAGAGCTGGGCTCTGGAACAGGACAACATGTCATACGCTTTGCCCAGAAGATGACTTTTGTCACCTGGCAGCCATCAGACATCAAAGAGGAGTCTCGGGACAGGTTTGTGTCTAACAGTGACAGGTTGTTACTCTGTCTTGTGTGCATTAGGTACATTCAACAATCTCTCAGCGAGAGTATCCTAGAGTAGTGATACTAAGTGAATGATGAGAATCCAAAGAATTTGAAACAAAAATGTTGACATTGCATATGCATTACTTGTTCACAGTATCAAAGCATACATTGCAGCAACCCATGCAAAGACGGTGCTGCAACCTGTCCACCTGGATGCCAGTGAACCGTGGGAGAAATGGGCAGGACTTCCTCGTAACTCCTGGGATGTTATTATTGCCATTAACTTACTGCAGTACAGCTCTTTCAAAACAGCACAGGTAGACCTGGTCATCAAATAACAATTGAGGACACACAATGTCCTCAAATGTCCTACAATAACTTTTTTTGTTGCTTATTTTCTAAGGGTGTTTTTAGAGGAGCAGGTCAGCTCCTCAGACAAAATGGCCTTTTGATAATATATGGGGTATGTGGTTTCATGTTTACTATGCTTTTACACATTTCCTCATATAGATGTGACATGAAAAATATGCTTTAAAAGAAGACACTTTCCCACCTGAACTATGTTCCAGGTATATGCTATTAATGGTACAATTACACCAATTTGTAATAAACAACTGGATGAAGAGCTTCGAAAAATGTGAGTCTTTATTTTCAGTGAAGTACAATAACACCAGAACAGTATACATCTGTTGTGACTCTCCTGGTATTATCTTAATAAGCTGAGTTGTCTATGTTGTCAAACAGGAATCCAGACTGGGGCCTTCCAGACATTGATGTGCTGAGACAACTGGCCTATGTTAATGGGATGCGTTTGGAAAGGATGGTGAGTCACATGCAGTTATTTAGATGACTTGTAATAACAATCAATATACCGTCTATATATTTGTTTTACTTCCAGATTGAGATGGAGGAATACTATAAATGTCTCATCTTCAGAAAACTTTAAAGAATCCGAACTACACAAAGGAGAAGAACAAACTCATTGTATTCTGTAAAGCTCAGTTAATATGCAACACTGTGTTTGCACCAATACAGGCTGTTATATCCCAGACCTCTGATTTTCTCAAGCTCTGCTGAAGCGATGGAAAAAAACAGAACAAAGCATATGGACAATAAGAACCAGATATTTATTAAATATATTTTTAAAATTACTTTAAATTCAGACAGATCAGTATGATGGAATAAAGAACTTCACAGATGAAAACTGAGGGGTTACAGAAATTACTGACTGAGTGTAACACATACATGCAGTACATCCCGTTCGTTCTGCAAGCGTTTCCACATTTCTGGAAAGCTAAGTACACTTGAGAAAAGACTGTCCACCTGTACATAATTTGTAGGTATCCTCACGTGTGACAGATTGCAAGCAGTAACTGTAAGCTAAGGTGAAATGCTTCTTTCAGTTTTGTTTTTTTATGGTACTCTATGTTTGGCATGTCAGTCTTAAAGGAATGTATGATGCTATTAGAGTTGCTAGATTGCATTAGCAAGTATATTTCTTAAGTACTACTAAAGTTGTGTCGTGTTTTAATCTATGAAAGTATATTTAGTGAAGATTCAACAACCACCCAACTAATGATCCAATACTCTCCCCAGAATGTACAATCCCTGCCACAAGATTGTTGTTTCAGAAACTACATTAAGGACACTCAATAGTCAAGACAGTGCATAACAAATAAATGCCAAAACAAGATATCCTGACTCTAGTCTTCGTGTCTGTGTGCGTGAAAAGGGATGGAACCGAAAACTACACCTGGAATGTCGAGCTGTGGACCTGATGAAGTGAGTTAGTGACATTAGTTTCAGGCCTTTGACTATACTTTCTCTCCCAAGACGTTACTGTCTGTCCACACACCCACAACATCTCTAACAGCACATACAGACTTCTCTCGATCACTCTTCAAACTGTTATATTGAAATAATTGACTTACATTCCAGAAAATAATTAAAATTGAACATGCAAATTTTGCTTTAGAAAAATATGAGATAAAGGATGGTAATGTATTTTTCCTCCTGATTACTATCATATTTTCTTATTTCTTTTTAACTTTAATACCACTGACTATTTCTGAGATTTTGGAGTTCTTCATTTAATAAGGAAATACTACATACATATCAGCTGGAAAAAGGGAGAAAGAGGCTTGAAGGGTCTGGATTATGGTGCCCTCTCGCACAGCTTCACCCCGCATTCCAATATTTTGCTGGGGGAGCGGCAAGGAGAGCAACAGTTCTGCAACATCATCACAAAATTTCACATTGCCACAACATCACAGCAAGGTGGAAGGTAGGAGGGGGCTATGTGTGTTTGTAGAGGGCATCCTCACAGTCCAAATAAGGGGTGGGGGCCAAATGAAGAGGGAGGGTGTAGTGCGTTAAACCGTGCAGATGACAGCTTTCAGTCGAAGGAAATGAGCTGTGCTTCTGCGCTGCCCGGCACAGCCTGAGGGGCCTGTTGCTGTGGCTGCTGCTGTGGGGCACCAGGGGGAGCCACCTAGCAAGAGAGGAATGAGCAAGCAAATAACTATCTTTGGTAAGGACTGAAAAAACATGATGTAGTGAAAAATAAAAAATATCACTAGGTTAATGACCAGTGATCAACAAAGAGGCCCCTGTATCTGTCTGACAGACAACTAGCTAATTCTTCCACAGTATGTTGAACTGACCTGCTGGTACATGGGCTGCTGGCCTGGCATGTACGGCTGTTGGGGGGGCATATTGGGGTCCTGTCCTGGCAATGCCGATATCATGTTCTGCATGCTGTATGGCTGGTAGCCCATGTAAGTCATACCATTAGTGGGGGCAGCCTGGGACATTGGAGGCATACTCTGGGCCTGAGAGACCACATTCTGCACAGAACAGTGGCGAAGGTTATTGGACAGTTCTTTATGAATAAACATTTTAACAATTTGCAGTGATCATAAACTGGAGTCAATCAGACCTGGTAGCCTTGTGTGGGTGTGGGTTGATAGTTAGAGTACGGTGGACTGGTAGTGGGTGGGGCCTGACCGGGTGGAGCAGCAGGCTGCCCATTGGTACCTGCAGGCTGGTATATGTATGCATTAACCATATTTGGATCTGGACGAAGGAGGAAAAATATTAATAAATAAATCAGTGACTCACAGGAGCCGTGTTTCATAACCGAATGTAACAAAGTATTATAAAATTTCCCCCTCACCTGTGGCAGCGCCAGGCATGGCCTGGTACTGTGCTGGTGCAGTTTGACCTGGTTGGTTCATATAGATGTTATGCATAGGTGAACCCTCCACAGAACCTGCAGGACTGAACGTGCCCGGGTAGCTAGGTGGCGCACCAGGTTGGTAAACCACCCCTCCTGCCACATTGTGAGGCAAGGACTGCATCTGTGTAACAGCACACACAGATGTCAATAAACATTTATTCCAAATTAAATCAAAACAGAATAATTTTATTTAAATGACAAAACAACATGATCATGATGTGTGATCAGTAAAGAAAATGCACTGCTGTCTGAAAGTCACAAAGCACATTAAGGCCCAAGTATCTTCAGCTTTAACTGTGTGAGGTTAACAGCGTGCTACTCTCTCAATAGATCACCTATCTAGGTTTCAGGTGTGCCTGGAATACAATTTGTTAAAAGGCCAAAGGTTACACAGACTTCCAACAGTGAAGGACTGGGACTTCTGCAGCTTGAGATCAGAACATCTGGTTTCATTAGTTAAACTGTTATGTATGCATTACCTGTTGAAATATTCAAGTGTTGTACAGAAATGAAACCTCTGATTTTATACCAAGTAACTTCACAATCTAGATTATTGGAATTACTTTAGCCTGAAGGCTGTACCTGGGCATAGGGCAGAGAGAAAGCAGGCATCTGAGCTCTCATCTGGATTGTGTGCTTCTGCTGCTCCAAGCGCATCTGCCTCTCCTTCTCTTGCTCCTGAAGGCGCTGAATGGCCAGCTGTCTTTGCATCTCCAGGTATTCCTGCAGTTCAAGAGACAAATACTCATGAGCATGGTAACGAAAATGAATCAATAGCTGCAGAGCCTCATTTCCTTACCTGTTTCTTCTGCCTCATGATCTCCAGTTTTTGCGCCAACTGGATCTGTCTCTGCCTCTCTGCTTCTTCTGCAGCGCGACGCAGCTTCTCTCTGTGTTCATCACGGAGAGCATTGAGAGCTGCTCGAGCATCACGCACCTGAGCCAACTTGTCCTGCAGCCCCTCATAGTATACTGCCAACAAAATACGCAATATGATTGCTCAGAGGTACAGAGAAGAGAGAAATTCTTAGGACCATACGTCACACATGCACTGGAACAGTTAACACTCACATCGTTTCTCATCAAGCTGGTTGAGAATGTCCAACAGCTGTGGATGCATGTTGTTGATGGATTGGAAGAGGGAGAGCACAGCACTGTCATTGGTGATGCTGCGGCCACGCATGTGGTTGCTCTTCATGCGGTTAAGGAAAGTGGTGACGGCGTTTTGCAGAGCCTTCAGAAACTGTTCATGATTCTCCTCCGACTCACCGTTCTGGTACTGCTGCTGAAGGTGGGGATGACAGGGAAGAGTCATTTGTGGTTGGCCTAGCTGTTCCAGCTCACGCAGACATAAAATATTACTCTTACATCTACCCTAAGCACAAGATTTCAACACACCTCCACTATGCTGACTGGTTGGACAGGGACATGACTTTCTACAGGCTGACTGATTGGCGGAAGAGACTCGGCCAGTGGCACAGGGGCCGGGGCTGATGGGGTGGGACTTTTGCGAGCGTCCTCCTGTTTCTTCTCCCAGTATGTTCGGTTCAGGTAACGGGCCAACTGGAAAATTGTGAAAGACATTTATACTGTGAGTATGATGCAGCATTTCCTGTTTAAAATTATTATAAAATTACTAGTTTAAAATTATGCAGGTACAGAGGAAAAGATGGAAAACATTTGTACCTCAGGGTCTACGTCTTCAGCTGATGGAGCAGAGGAATTCTAGAGAGTACATAAATCAGACTTATTGGTCAGTAACATAAGATGTTAAAATAAATCCACAATTAAATTCATTTCACTTTGAATAATTAAAAGACATTTAGTAGTGCACATCATTTTGCCAGACAAAGCTCATACCACAGGGGAAGTGTAGAGGGTGCTGACTGGTGGTGCAGAGGACGTCACCGGGGTAGGATCAGCTTTAGGATACACTGGGTATGAGGTCTTCTGCCTCTGCAACAAACATACAGCTATGTGTTAGATTTTCTCTACAAACAACCATACCATATAAACATGTAAAGTAAAAAATTAAGCTGTGCAACCCACCATGCGTTCTTTCTCCTCAGCTTCACTTTGGGAAAGGGCAATGGCCAGCTGCAGCTCCTCCTCCTCCTGCAGTGCTGCCTCATCTCTTTTGGGGGGCATCTTGTGAGAGAGAACAACAATGTGGGCTTCAAGGATGCAAACAGCAAAAATGATGACAAAGGACAAAACAAAACCCACAGGGGAAAAAATGGAAAATGGCTATTACAGAGCCAAGACAATAGCACTGTTTTCACATGGGAAGGGTTTATTATAGCCATCTTTCTTTTACGGCTGTAGCTAACAATTATTATAATAATCAAGTATTGTACTGATTATTCCAAAAATGAAAATATGCCTTGGATTTCTCCAAAGCACCACATTTACTTTATTAAAAGGCAGCAGTACATATACAGTGCTGTGAAAAGGTATTTGCCCCCTTCTTGATTTTTAGCTTTTTGTAGAATTGGTTCAGACAGTATTTTTCCCTTAATAAATGAAATTATCATTTTAAAACTGCATTTTGTATTTAGTTTGGTTATATCTTTATGATTTATATATACTAATAATAATAAATAAAGTATTTGACTTGTAACTTCACTTTTGGAATTACAAGTTTCAACAACAGCTCAGACATTACATTAGCTTTAGCTTCAGCTTCTTGGATGTTTTGTGACATTTTTAGAAATAGAGTTTCTTAACAAATTATTTCAATGCTTTGTCATTCCAAATATTTATTTTATTTACGGTCAGTGTCACTATCAAGCCATTTCACTTACTGACTTACAGTTTCTGAATAATTACCTGTGACTGCTGGGACAGTGGGCTGGTCAGGTACTCAGGAGGCAATTCAGCAGAGCCTGTTGAGGGGGCTTTCCCTTCAGCTTTCCTAAGGGGAGGAGAAAGGGAGGGGTGGCTGGTAAGGAAGAGGGATCAGGGAGAACAAACAACCTTGTAAATCAGAGGAGAGCATTGTGCCTGAAACACCAACAATTCAAACAGAACAACATGAGAAAACTGTGGCAACTCTGTAAGATCCTCTAAATGCTTCCTTGAAATTTTTAATCTAAAGTCAGGTTTGAATCTGTATTTAAACACACAAACTGATTAGAGAGTGAGAATTTACAAATGTTGTGAATGTTAAAGCCGCAATATTAAAGTCAGAATTATCACAACTATCTAATAAAAATTTACATTTTTGTTACAGATGCATTTAAAGGTCAGAGTAGTGCTCTTAAGTAAAGTTCATTTATAGCATATACGAGCATATATAGCATTTACTTCTGTGTCTCATATATTATTAAAAATTTTAGTAAAGACTGGATCAAATTTGCTATCATTGAACACAGAAGTAAAAAATCAACCAGTAAAGATAACTAACCTAAAGACACTGCTAGGGACAGATATAGTGGTACACTCCTGAACAACCATGCTTCACGCTCTTCAGTGAACTCACTTGTTTAGCAGCTCAAAGCAGGGCTCACACACGCGCACTTCCTTTTCAATGCCAAACTTCGGAATGGTGGAGTACTTTGACGAACACTTGCCACAGAAAATCTGTCCACAGGCTCGACAGTGGTGCTGAAAAAACACAGAATGTGTTCATGTGCTACAGTACACAGACGAAGGAAACCATACAAATTAAAAAAGTGCCCTAGTTTCAAAAAGCCAAGCCTACTTTTCTTGTCATGACTCCAAACTGGACTCTGCACCGATGGCACTCCTCAGCATCAACCCAGTCTGGGGCCTAGACAAAGCAGACATCAAACAATACAAATATGATGACAGAGCGAAAAGCACTGAAGCTTAGTGTACATACAATAAATCCTCTCAGTCCAACAGTTCAATGCTGCCACCAGCATCTCATTTTACGTTGTGCATTTAACATACATCAAGATAACACTCACTCATAAAACTCTACTTCAGTAAATCAAGTAAAACAAAAGTATCTCACTCTTTCAGCTGCAAACATGGCATCGCTCTCCTTGAACTCAGGAAACACATGACCTGAGAAAGAGAAATACAGATCCTTTAATCTACAGTTAAAAAGAGGGTTTCTGCAGTGCTCACGAAATTAACTTAACAAACGGAGAGGCCAGAAGGGACAGCAAGAAAATTGTTTATTACATGCATTAATTGAGATTTTATATCACATTTTATTCCTTGTTATATATAACAAACACTCCAAGTATTATGTATAAACATTTAACATGCCCTGGACCAGGATAAGCGTCTTGACATTTAATTTAATTTACCTAACTATAGCCAGGACAGAAACATTTACTTTTGTCATTACACTTTCGGAGATCCTGAGTGTTCTTTTCAGGTAAGAGTGGAAGTTAAAATTAAAAAATCCAACACAGCTCCTGTGCACTTACCTTCTACTTTCAATATTTGATAAGTGTCTTGAACCACTTTGTATTTGGGCTCATTGCGGAATGCATGAGCCCAGGCTTGGATCAAGTAAAGGATCTTGTTCCTGACATTTGGTTCTGTCTGTTTCTGGTGATAAAAGAACACACAATAAAAAATGTGTCTTCACACATTTAAGTCCTCCATGTGTTGTCACGTAACACCAATACAACTGAGCAAACTAAACTTAATAGGTTGTGTCTGATGACAATACGTGAGGTGGGAAGTCCCTTGTTTTATCTGAAAACACCCTCCCTCCCGTCACAAGGCAATGACATCATCAGGAAGTTGAAAGCAGTGTGGGCTGCAGGAGCCTGAGTCACATGGTACAGGAATGTGCCAATCAAATTTTGCTAGCTCATGCTGTGATGCAGCTAAATCAGTTATGGAGTCAAGAGAGTCAGTGGGAAAGGTGAAAAAGCTTCCAGCCAAAATAGGACCAGACCACTCATCCGCACACTTAACTTTTTATTTTTCGAAAGTTAAAACCTTATCGACTGATCAAACAATGAATCATCAGATCACATCTGTATGTGCTACAACTGCTTCAATCCACCTTTTTCAGCCTCACAATTTAAAGTGTAGCAATGAGGCTACATTTTGTGCAATGTTCCTTTGTAATTTGTTAAATAACTGGTTTGTTGCAAAGCATGAAAACATAAAAACAGATTAAACTCCCTGTCTCTGGAAATTAAAAAGAACAGTAGTGTGAAGCTCAAGGAACAAATAAACTGAACGTCACCTTAAGCAGATCCTTCAGTTCCTCCATAGTTTGTTTGCTTGCCACTTCATCATGAACTGTCTGGCCACAGTTCTTCACTACTGACTCCAGGACCTAAAGGGTAAGGCCACATTGTTGTATACTACACCAACTACATCAGACCTCTTACAAAGCAGTTTTCTTAACAAAATTGTGACAAAACACACAGATAAGCAGACAGAAATAGATTTCCTGCTAAAGTATTTTCATATAATATGCTAAAATGTATTTTCACCAACTGAGGCATAATAAACAGCAGACAACATTTCCAACTGTACACACATCTTACCTCAAGTGCATACAGGGCCACGTGTGGATTTTTGTCATTCAGCTTCTTCTTAATGGCTCCAATAGCATATTTAGCTCTGCAAGGACCAAAAATCATTGCTTTATAATATGTATAACATTTAAGTCAGCAAAGCATATTTGTTAAGGTTCCTGCAGTTGAAAGCCCTAATACTCAAATTAGATAGATAGATAGATAGATAGATAGATAGATAGATAGATAGATAGATAGATAGATAGATAGATAGATAGAT
>JAUYWH010000026.1:11357957-11368716 GCA_034779795.1 Ctenopoma multispine
TACTTCTTGTGCACTGAATACATTTAGAATGTATGTATGTATGTAGCTTGTTTGAAAAAGCAAAAACAGTTGCCAAATTCGCAAATAAAATCGCAATCGCAATATTCGTTCAAAAAATTGCAATATGATTATTTTGTCCTTATTGCACAGCCCTACTGTGGCATATAAACATATAGTAATGCATGTGCAATTTACCATACATGTCTTTTCTTGGTTTCAAAGGGTGGCTAACAATGAGACACGCAAATGTTTAGATGTACTTTCCTGCTTTGGCATGAAATCTGTATAATGTTTCTTATAACTGTCATACTTGTAAATACTCTGAAGTGTTTTAAATGTGCGTCTGCTGAATTGGCCAACTGCCCCGGGCTTTAAAAGATCCAACTTGCCTGTTTAGCAGTTTGTTTGTCTTAATTTGACTACCTGTATCTTTAGGAATATGTAAATACCAAATAGCTGTGTTACAAAGGCCAGCCTATTAAATACCTTAAGGTGGCCTATTGATTTGTAACTGATTTTAAGGCAGTAAATTTCTAAATTTATTTATTTCACATTAGCACAACAAATGCGCAGAGAGTTGTTTACAAACTCGTGGTTCGTAGGATGACAACAGTTTATTAGCCCAGGGCCCCAAGTAGGGTAATAGTATACTTTATTTATCCCATAAGGAAATACGAGACTTATTTTTTGACGTCATTAATGAAAGGCACACATACTAACTTTATGCTACGACACAACCTGCTAGTACGCTAACGTCAATTCAGTCAACAGTATTTAAACGTAACAACTTCTACAGGCGACAGACAAGCTAGTAGCTAGTTTAGCTGATTATCTGGTAGTTTATGTCAGTCTAGCAGCTACCTTACAACCTGTTGTCGACTTAAAAACTTAAGAAAACACAGCTAGTCATTAATAACAATGTCGTGGTTGGCTGCTTGACTTGTCTCGTCATCCGTAATACAATAACATTATTTGTGCTGGTGTGAATCACCAACGTCAGCTAACTAACGTACATATTATCCTGTTTGAAGCTGACCTACATGAAATCGAAAGCCTGGTTTAGCTTGACTAACACCACACAAATAATACAGACATGACATGGACAACGTAGCTGTGATTAAAATTTGAGGACAAACATGATTGTATTCGCCACCAGCTAGATTTTGTGAGCCAGTCTGGGCCTCCACACAATAGCAGCGAATTTGTTAGCAGGCTAAATGTAGCTGGCCCGACAGCCACAGCCCCAGCGTCTGTCAAAACAATACGCTGGAAACATCGCACTTTGACTCCTAGTTGGCTAATAAGCTGCCGACTTCTGAATGCGCTGATAACTTACCCAGAAGCCTCTCAAAAGTACCTCCACCTTTTCCCATGTTAGATTCAAATAGTCAAAGTCGCTGTCGGGGCGTTTTGTCACCGGCGGTATTTTCACCGACTACTCGGTTAGCCTGTTAGCTTCTCTGCTGGCCACGGAGCACAGCTGTAACTTGTAACTTTACTTCCTACTTCCGCCGCAGAAAACAGCGACACACACAGGTTTCCTCCACCTAGCGACGGATACGTGAAACTGAAAGTACATTTTGAGTTAAATTACCTGCTTACTTTTACTACACAGGTAGTTTTCTTTAAGTAGCTTCTAATACTTCTTATAACTCTACTAAATATTATAGAGAAATATTGTAGCCCACATTTAACTTCTGTACATTAATATACAAATCAATATAAACACTATCCAGGGGCTTTAGCCGGCCTCAATTTTACGTTAGAGGCTACATAATTTCAATAATCACAATCATTGAATCGGTAAACTAGTGAATATTCGATAAGCTGATACGATATCTTGAAAATTCATTAATTAATTAATTCTTAATTAATTAAACATTTTATTGCAACCCTTTATCCTTTGTCCTGGTATTTTCTCATGTAATTTTAATCTGTACCTCAATAACATCTATAGTCAAAGTTATGCTTCAGTATGCATGAAATCTTAAACTGCCATTTTCAATTCACTTATGTTATGCAGTGGGTTATGTAAATGGGTAATGAAAATATTGATTGGTGGTATGACTAATGACTCATTAGTTTCACTCCCATTGTTCCTGGCTCACTGTTAGTAGAAATGTTTTGGTAACACACCATAAAGCTATTTTCAAAATACTGCAATGGTTATTTATAGTGTAAATAGTGCAGTTGTCTCACTCCATGTTTCCCATTATGTCTGTACAGTAAAATAGTACAGACTGTCTTACTGTATTCACAGCATTACTCCACTGACATTGGTAAAGGACTACTTAGGTCATGTATGAGTCACTACCTGGCACTCAGAACACTGATGCTCATTGTTTTTACGTTGCTGTAATGCTCTATAAAGTGGCATTGTGCTACTCTGCTGTTACAGACAACAAGAGAAAAAGTGATGGAAAACTCTTCACACCAGATTGAAAGCAATTATGTTATACTTTCTATGCAATAAACTCAGTTAAAATAATTTAGCTCAAAACATTTGCATGTAGAGAACCAGATTCCAGGACTCTCAATAGTTTTAATTCACTGGAGCTGTTTTTGAAACTCTCAGTGGAAGATAAGAAAGAAAAACTCACAGAGATCTGAGCAATGTCTCATGAATGAAGATTTTTGCACCGTGGCTTGTAACATCCCACATGACATGTTTACACAGAGTGATGCTGAGACATAGTGGTGTTCTGTTTTGTTCAATTCAATATCATTTTCAGATGGGCTATACAAGAGAGGTGATGGGACTGAAAATTATTGTCCATTGTGATTCTGACAAATAAATGCAGAGAGATCGACTGTGTCAGCGTGTTGTGCTGTTAACTAAAGAGATATCAAGATATTTGTGTTGTAAAAGGAAAATTCCCTGGCACAGCATAGCTGAGATGGAAAGTAGAAAAAATGGGAGATGGAGGACAACAAACAGACACACACACACACACAATTCTCAACAATATGGCTCCACAAGCAAATGTACGCACATCTCCATTGTTCTATTGTTCTTCTAAGCAGAACTCATGGTAGTGTTTATATAAATGAGCCAAACAAAGATATTCCCTCTTGAAATTTCTTCTTATTCTTTCGGCTGCTCCCTCCAATAAATTATATCATAGGGGTCGGCACAACAACAGATCTATCTAACGCATGCAGTTGTAAGATCTTTTCAGTTCTTTTAAATTTGTACTCGTAAAAATGTGGACACACAAATTCCTTCAATTGAGGATTTGGAGAATCAAAAAACTTTATTGTATTTTGCACTGACAGACAAAGAAAGAAAATGTTATGTGAGGATATCAGATATGAAAAAATGAAGTGAGTTCAATTTTTCCTAAACAGCCTCCTGTGGCTTTTTCAAAGAAAAAGGAAAAATGGAATAACATTAAATATAAAATAATTACAAGGAGCAACATCAAGAGGACATAAAACGTGTTTGTCATTGTTTGGGGTAGATCTGTGGGACTTGAAGGCATTCAGACATATTTGGGAACTTAGACATAACCTTTGACTTGTGTGGCAGGTGCCCTACGAGGACTACTTTCTCCGCTGCTGAAGGTGGGAGACCCTGGGATGCCAGGGGGACTTGACCCAGCATAAAGCAGAGATCCACCAATGAGGAGCAAGGCTGAAGCCCCCCAGCCGATGTACAGGGCCGGGCCTAGCTCACGCTTGTGTGGAGCTGCCACATGGGGGTCATAGAAATCCCTGATGATGGAGTGGGCAGTCCAGCAGATGGGCACAAGGTAGAGAAACCCTGCAATGGCAAAAAGAGCACCAGAGATGCGAGCAATACGAGCTTTGAGGCTGTTTATGCCAATGCACTTAGTGCACTTGACTCCTAGGACCCCCAGAGCCAGAGCTATGCCACAGAGCAGAATGGAGAAGACAGTGAGGCCCCGGGCAGCCTGCATGTCACTGGGAAGAGCCAGCAAGCTGTCATACACCTTACACTGGAACTGGCCTGTGCTCTGAACAATGCAATTCATCCAAAGGCCCTCCCAAATGATCTGAGCTGTCACTATGTTGTTACCGATGAAGGCAGTGACCCTCCACACGGGGATGGCACAGACTATCGCCCCACCCACCCAGCCCACTATGGACATGACCAGGCCCAGCAACTGCATTCCCGTGGTTGCCATGGTAAAAGGTGTTGTTTAAATCTGATGGATTTCTCTTGATTTTATAGTCAGTCTCTGTCTGGGGCAGAGGGCACTCTTATAGTCCCAAAAAGAAAGGTGACAGTACTGGAAATGTCGTTCTCCACTACTGAATCCCCAGTCTCTGGATTATGATGTTGATGAGTTCAGCTTGGGCTTGAAAGGGACAGGTCTCTTGAAATTCTGAAAAATAGGTCAAATCAAATCAAATCAAATATCATTTTTATCAACATACAATGAAGCACATTTTACAGATACAAATATTTCCATAACGTGTTACTTCTTACATCATACACACACAGCACTGCATTAATAAAGTATAAAACAATTAATGAAGAGTATATTTATCATAAATATTTAGACACAGCCTAGCAGACCCATGTTTAGTGGATTCCAGTGAGAACCACAGAGAATAGCCTTCTTTGACACAGCTGTGGGTGTCCAGCTACGCCTTGCTGGGTGAGTGGATTATCTCAGAAAAACATGAGGAGACTCTGAACACAAGCAGCTTTCATTAAAGCTTTTAGAGTGGGCCAGAAGGATCTGTATCATCTGTTTATCACAGCTCTCACTATCCACATTTTGACCAATTCTGTGAATCAAACTCTACCTCAGGATAATCTATAAAATGGCTGATTCTGATTGACAGATGTCAAAGGGATGGCCATTAGAGCTTCATCATCATCATCATCATCTCTTACTACTAAAGTAGTAAGTAATACTAGACATTTTACAGCCAGTCAAGAGCAGCTGACAAGATCCCATACATCTGCCTGTAACACTAAGACTATCACTACTAAACAAAATAAATGTTTACTTCTGACATAAAATATAATCAAACTTTATTTACCTCTGATGAAGTATGTTGGACTCCTCTGCTTGGAGTTGATCCACAGGTTTAGTGTTACTTGTCCTTTGCTTGTGTAGATCAGCTGCGGATGCCTGGAGTTGTGAATGATGATCCTGATACTTCAGTTTAGTCCACAGGAAGGCTGGTGGGCAGAAGAGGCTCAGTCTCAGAGATCAGGTGTACTGCAGCAGAGAGTGTCGATCGGCTTCGACACCCAGAACTGGGAAGGAGATGGGGTTGCCCTCGGAGGAGCCAGCACAAGTCTGTGTGGCAGTGGGCAGAAGCATGCATTTGTGTGCACGGCCGTGTCAGTGTGTGAATGCGTGAATGTGTTTAAGTGTGTCTCCCAGTGCCTGGTGTATGAGCACAATGCCCTGCTGTTTAGTGGTGCCCTCCCTACCCGCTCCTCATCAACCTCTGTCACAACCTTGCAGCCCTTACCATCTATCCAACTCAGCAACACATTTTCTCTTTTTTGACTTTGGCTCACTTGTTCATTTATGAGAGCCTACTCTTTTCTTCTTCCCTCCTCTTTCCTTTTCACTCTGTTTATTGGTTTCATTGAAGTTTTGAAGTGTAGCAAGTTAGTCCTTATGCAACCTTTTGTTTATTGTTTAGGCATAGAAAACATGGTTCATTCATTGTCATGTGATTACTGTATAAAGTTAAATATATCTATCCACCACACTGGCTAGATATCAAAAAGATAATCATATACAACTGTATTTATACCGTAGATTTATAAATGCTGTATTCGGATTGACATTCAGATGCTGCAAAAACTAGAAGAGATTATTAATGGAGCAGCATTTTTGCCACCATGCATGCGACCAGGACTGAAGAATGGATGAAGCCTGTCAGTGAATGTGTCTGTGAAGGTGTAAATGTGAACTCCAGATTCGGCACAGTAGAAGGAAATGCGGCCTTCTGTGTAGTCCACAAACACACCCACTTTCCTGGGTCTCTGCTGCAGAGCCAACAGGGTGACAGGAGATGTGTTGGCAATGTACTGGCCTCCAGCCTTCAGGCTTAAAGTCCAGAAACCGTTAGCAGGGCAGACAGTGAACTTGCCCTTCCTGTTTATTGACTGTCTGACAACACCCAGGTTCCACTCAATCTTCTGCTCGACTTCCACCTCCCAGTAGCACCTTCCACTGTCGAAACTTTCTTTGGCCAGCACGTTTGCCACACGGTTAAACCGCTTAGGGTGATCCGGTACCTCCTGAAGCTTGTCTGTGTGTCTCACTTGTTTTCTGTCATCTGAGACAGACAGAAAGGGGTGGGCTGTCTTCACACTCAAGTTGACATCAACTAAGACAGAGGGAGGACAAGCATTAAAGATTGGGTCAGACAGGATCAACAGACGTGTGGACAGGAGAGATTCAATCTCATAGATAGGTTTACATCAAAATTCCCCTTTCTTTGTTACCCTAATAATTTGTGTATAGACACTAATAAGCATTTGTTAAAAAGGCCTTACCAGTGTATTTCTCTATTCTCTTAAGTTCTGTAAAAAAAAAAAAGGAGCCATGAAAAGAAGTCACTGTCAGTGGATTTGTTGTAGAGTGCTGATTTAATACTTCAAAATTTGCTTTACTCACCAGATTTTGAAAGCCTGTTGACTTCTAACTTTATCTTTTCCATAATGTCTGACAATGCTTGTCTGGTGACCCCAACACAAGGGTCAGTTTCTATAGTAACCTTGGACCAGTCCTTCATCTCAGAAGGACACATCGTAGAAACAATGCTCTACAAGAAGTAAACAAGGCTCAGGTTCAGTGCTTCACCATCATCATCATCATGTTGTCTGCAGTAGATTAAAGTGCTTACCAAATCAGTTGGCTCTGTGTCGTCACTTTGATCTCCAGATTCTGTGGTCTCTTTCCTCAACTCCTGGATCTCCTGTTTGAGCTCTTTTACCAGTGTTTCTACTCTCTTCACCTCGACTCTCTGTCTCTCCTCAATTGCTGCAATGACGCCTTTGTGACTCTTCTCCATCGCAATTACCAGGGCAGAGAAAACCTTTTGGCTCTCTCGCACCTCTTTGAGGTAACAGTCCTGGTTGGACATCATCATCATTTATATATATAAACATTTTTTAAGCATGAACAAAGATATTGAACTGTTTCATGGGAATTTTCAACATACCTTTTGGAGCTCAAGAGAGTTTTTCAACCTTTCTATCTTCTGAAGCCTTTCTTGAATCATTTGCTCAACATCTACAACCTGCATTTGTGCAATAGAGTTAAGTATTTTTGATCACATTTAGTCACCTCTGATTGAATGACAAAAGCAATAAAGTACCATGTCCTCATTAGGTGGTTTCTGTCGAGTCTTCCTGTAGTTCTCAGAGACTTCGGCCAGAATGCGGTTGACACTAAGGTCAGGCCTGTCAGTAAACACCCTCTTGCAGTGGGGGCAGTATTTGGACTGGTGTCGTGCCCAGTAGTGGCACAGGCAGGACAAGCAGAAGCTGTGTCCACATGGTATGGTCACTGGGTTGGTGAAGATGTTTTTACACAGTGAGCACAAGAAGTGCTTTTCAGGTAGGAGGCTGATGGTAGATGCCATGCTGTGAAAATATCCATGTACTGATGTCAGTAAAGTATTATGGTCTTTTTCTGTTGGTGTTTTTCATTCAAACGCCTCTGTGGCTCAGCCTTCATTTGTGTTTCATTTGAATAGTAAATAAGATAACAGAGAAAGTCAAAACTGATTGTTACAGTAATTCAAGAAGATCCCCCGGATTCCTGTGTTTTTTTAGGAAATAATAATGTCACAAGGTAAGTCTCAGGTATCGTAAGATGATTTAGGTTGACAAAAAAAAGAAACAAAAAAATTATTCACTTTCATTTTGGTAAAATAATCTGAAACATGACAAAAAACGTTTTTTAGGAACCCGCTGACCTAAACTTTGATATGAACTATTATTAATGTTATGAATTAATGTTTCCTCTAACATGAATTTAGCGTTGTTTATGATAAATGCAGTGTAATATCAGATTAACTTTAAAACATTTACACATAAAACACAGCATTATTTTCAGCTAACCTATACAGCACTTGAGACTCTAAGGAATTGGACATTATGTACTATAAATACAATGATATTCTTTTCATATTATGATACACAAAGAACAGGATGTCTTTCTTTTATACACTAACATTCATTTCATGGGTAAAAGCTCCCCATAAAGCCTAGCTCTCTGAATATTCTTTTACCACAATGTTCTTTCTTTGACATGGCCACAGATATTTGATTTGAAGAATTTCTTTGTTATCAAGGACAAACAGACTGACAGAGAACAGAAGGTTAGGTAAGAAATGTGATGCAAATATGTTGTCAAACAGGTAGCAACCAAATAGTTGTTATTACGTCACCAGGGAGATACCACTTTACACAAAAAACTGAAACTACTAAAATCTTAAGGTTGTTTCTCGTGAGAAGTATACCATTGTATTTTGATCTCCACGTAGGAAACAATCTCAGATTATGCAACAGGTTCATAAATGAATCAGAGGTTAGATTTGATGCCTGATAGCTTTCTCAAAAATGAAAAAGAAACCACAATAAAAAAGGATCAAAATGGTGATTAAAGTCTTACCTATACCAGCTGAAGTTGTCTGAATAGCACAGTAGTCATCCAGCACTGCCTCCGATCACAATTTCATGTAATGACACAAAGACACTACTAATGGTTTAAACTCAACAGGTGCACTAAGGTGTGTATGAGCTGTTTGGAAAAAGGGCAGTGCTTTAGACAATGACACTCTCAGTTGAAACTCCACCCTGAATGTTATCTGAGCTACACATTAACCAACCCACAGCAGGTTACCAGGAAACGTTGGAGCTTAAATTAAATGATATGTGGCTTTTTAAATGAGAGCAAACGAAACAGCAACCAAGCTGTCAGGAATCATAACATTTATTTAAAATATATGAATTTACCATCACACTGATTTATATAAAGGCAGTTGTACATTTATTTATCTAGTCTGGTATCAAGCCAACACGAAAGCAAGATAAGCAACAGTTAAATACAACACATGCAACTTTCTTTCTAAAAAAAACAGATACATAATACCGCTCTGTCATGTTCGAGGAGTTGCAAAGAAGCGATTGATAAAGATTGAGTTAAAGTTCAGTCTGGCTGGTGGGGCCACTCTGTTCTCCATATGCTTTATGGCCACCTGGGCTGTTCCTCCTGCTGATCCTCCAACTGCACCACCTATGATCCCATAAAGAACCATCCCCCCTGGCCCCTCTATAGACCCAACCAGTGCTCCCATAACAGCTCCCACAACAAAACCACTCCCCACTCCTCTGGCCAGGGAAGTTCGAAGCCAACCATTGTCCATCTCTGCCTTGGCTCTGATCTCAGCACCAACATTGGTAGTGTAGGCATCTTTCCTGTAATACAGCTCCTCTGGTATGTACTGCTTCTCCATTTCAGTCCATACCTTTTCAATCTCTGCTGATCTCTGCTTCCTGAGTCTCTTTTCCTCCTTCTTTACGCTGCCTTCAGCTTTCTGGAAAGTCCTGCTAGAAAAGCAGCTCCCTCCTAATGAGGCCACCATCCATTCTATCTTTTGCAGCAGCTCTCTGTCCCGGTTGCGATCTCTCCAGTTCTTGTTGAAAACATGAAAGCGTCCACCATACTTCTCAATGAGTTCTCTCAGGTGCCAGTTAGTCTGCACCCTGTCTTCTAGGGCAGCTTCATCTAAATTTCCACCGCAGGCCAAAAGCACCATGCAGTGCTTCAGACAGTGTCTTCCAAATCTCTTCTTCATCAGTTTGGAGGTTCTCATGTCATTTGGCGAGATTTTCTCTATATCAAAAGCAACAAGAAAAGCATGGGGACCTGGAATGCATAAGCACTTTGACCTCCTCAGCTCCATTTTCCTCTTCACTTGAGATATATCTTTGTCATAGATGTTTGGTCCATTGATGAGAGCCACTCGTCTACCAGCCAGCTCTCCGGTACTCTTCCTGCTGCCAGAAATGCTGGTGATATCCTTTGAAAACTCTTCCCTTCCAAGTATGGCATTGGTTAGCAGGAACTGAGAAGATCCATTGCTACCAACCATCATGAGCCTCAGTTCTGTAGTAGATCCTGTGAAATAGTTCAACCCAGTTTGTGAAAGTAACATCACTCGAAAGGGAAATGTGGTTATACTATACTATTACTGTATATACGAAATATAATGTTTTTATATTTCCTTCACACACTTAGATATTGTGTAGGTTATACAGAGGATTGATATAATGATTAAAACAGACAAAAAATCATCATTGCAAACACATCAATGTCAGTACAGAATTTCAATTGAGTATTTGTTTAGCACTTCTATATATCAAATTAGTGAGCCTACCTTTCTTCCTCTTGTCCATTTGGCCGATTTGCAGCACAGATCAGCTTAATATGGATTCTCATAAAGTTTTCTACCTTCTGTCTGGACTGAACTCATCATCATACTGTAACCGTATGCATTCACTGTCAACACAACCCTATTTTCCCTAATGCCACTCTCTCTTTCGCACTCTATCTCTCTTTTTGCTCTCTCTCTGTTGATGAGGTAATTGGGTATCAGATTTAATACTGTATGGAAAATGTCCTCAGGGTTGGAATCTGGCAGCAGAGCATTTGGATTTATTGGCATCTTTGAAATACTAAGATATTTACTCAGTTAATTACTGTGTGTTGTAACATTTTGGAATTGATATCACAAATGTATATATATA
>JAUYWH010000026.1:11368816-11444548 GCA_034779795.1 Ctenopoma multispine
ATATATAAATTAAGGATGAGAGCAACATTTTCTTTGTAGTGATGCATTTTTGCATTTACCTACAGACACACATGGTATTGTTGGTTTGTATAATGATTTCAACAAAGTGCTAATCAATGCTGATCAGAGGTTGGAGAATTGTTCTTACCTTAGAATAAAGAAAATGAACTGTAAACCCAGTAAGTAGATTTTACACTCAAACTTTGTTTTCTTTCACTGTTACAATGAATACTCATGAACAGAATTGTGTTGAATGTTATCCCCTAAGGTTACTTCACTGTCAATCCACTAGACATTGTTTTTGCCGGGGTTCAGGAAAATCAATCGTTCATTAAATTAGTCTGATCCTGTGTGAGTAGTGCACAAATTTAGATTCTAAATATAGACTGCTGTCATTATGTGTTGTTGCTGCAACAGCAAATATCTCTGTTTACAAACTGATACCATATAAAAAATACCTAGTGATATTTAATTGAGCTTTGTAAAAAAACAGGTTATGACAAATAGCTTGGATTCAGTATTCAGATTAACAAATGCGCAATTATATTTTTATTTTGTATATGCTGAGAGGGACTTCAAGCCTGCAGTTAACTGCTGTAAGAAACAGTGATAGTTATTTGACGTTATAATTATCTGTGTTTTATTTCTCTGTAATTATACATGTCGTAAATACAAGTCTGTGTTCAAATGATCCATGAGTCACAGTCTTTTTATTAATAGAAAAAGCTACACAAATCTCTCAAATAATGATGGATGACTGAAAAGCACATTTGAGACATTTTTGGGTGACTTAGATATGTTCAGAACAATAAAAACATACAATGATAAGAAATAATTAAGAAATTTAGTGGCTAAATGTCTTTTTGGTAAAACTGCAATTCATTTACATATGAAACATGACATCATGAAATCTGGTAATTTGGACAAAAAAATGTGGATGTCAGAATTAATTATTTTAGTCAGCGTAGAGCTAACAAAACCAAAACAACATACCATATATTTCCTTTTGAAAAACGTGTACTGATTGTCCTATATTTTCATGGAAAGTAAGAAATCATTTATAACTTTAAGTGTCTTCTTCAATTCCATTCCCTAACCAAGGTTTTGTAATGTTCAGCAGTTTTAAAACATTGAATAGAGAAATGTAAAACCTGATGATGCATTAATTAACAGCGCCCCCGAGTGGTCAGTGTGTGTAACACAGGAGGAAATAACATATACGCGTTTCCTGTTAGAAACGACATGAGAGCGCTACTACAAACACACTTGAACTATGTAAACAGACAAAACGACCTGACGCTACTTTGTAGTTACCTTGGTCACGTTGTCGTAAAATCTGCTGTGGGATAAAGTGATCTTGTCACCACAATGATCACACGCACATTTCTTACAGTCGGACGGGTTCTCGTTCCCAGTGTGCGCTGCTTCTCTGGCGGACAAATAACTGAAGATAAGTCTGAAAGCTCAGACTCTACAGACCTCACACAGCAGGCGTCTCTCTATGTACATGTGAGCAGGCTTTTGGTCAAACTGAAACATGTGCACACATTTTAAATGCATGTTCATGAAGTGTATTATAGCTGATCTGTTTTTCAGCCATTTGTTTTTAAAGCAAATACACTACCTTGTGTAATGTTCCTATTTTCATCACCTCCTCCCTTCTCCAGTGGCCTTACTGTCTCAGGAGGTGCTCCTACTGCAACTTTAACAAATACATACCCAGAGAGAACAGAAACCACATCATGACTGAGTGCCTGCAGCAGGAGACTGAGACCTTGCTAGATCTCAGTCGGGTATCCAGGTATGGTTAGTCGTAATCATCCAGTATAATCAGTGTGAGCACAAACCTTCCATTCGTCCTCCTATGTTTTCATTTGCAGCATCTCTTCAGTATTTTTTGGTGGTGGGACTCCAAGTCTGGCTCACCCCTCAACAATTGCTGTGATCCTCGAAACTGTTTCCAGACGGGTGAATCTATCTGATAAAGCAGAGGTGACACTTGAAGTCAACCCTACTGCTGTGGGAATGTCAAAGTTAGAGGACTTTTGCCATGCTGGAGTGAACCGTTTCTCCATTGGGATCCAGGTCTATAAAATACTGTACAATATGTAAAATGTAATCCAGAGACTTAAAGAATGTATCACGTACAGTATGTTGTAGCCTACACTCATCACATTTCCACTCTTCCAGTCGTTGCAGGATGACGACTTGATATTTCTGGGAAGAGACCACAGTTCTCATCAGGCTTTGCAAACTATCGAAGAGGCTCAGAGGCTGTGTCCTGGGAGGGTGTCAGTGGATATCATGTTTGGACGCCCCAAGCAAACTGTTGAATCGTGGGAGAATGAGTTGTCCGAACTGATGAAGGTGTGCGACGACCACGTGTCTTTGTACCAGCTGACACTGGAGCGAGGCACCCAGCTGTTTAAGAAAGTGCAGCAAGGTGAAGTATCTATGCCGAGTGATGACGTGACTGCAGAGATGTACCAGTGTGCCAGGAGGACTCTCCACCAGCATGGTTTTCTGCAGTATGAGGTGTCAAACTTTGCAAGACATGTAAGCACAATGTTTACTCATTGTCCTTCTCATTTTAGAGAAATAGATAGAATAAAGGTTTGAGTTTTAGTTGAGAAATAATTCAACTTCACTCATAGCACATTTACTCCAAAGTAAACATTAAACCTGCTAAACATTAGCACACATCACTTCATTACACATTAGTCTTGTGTACCCTTTGTAGCAGTAGGCAAACTAATATATTTCGCTTTGAGTTAATTCCTTTAACGTCAAACATTTATTTGTCTAATTTAGAATGCAGCGAGTCATCACAATATGAACTACTGGAAAGGAAGACAATACATCGGCGTTGGCCCAGGTGATCTGATCTCTAGATTTATGGAAGTGACTGTGAATGTTGTGCTTCTAGTAAGGGTAGTTCTAATTTTTTTTATTTCGTTTGGAACAGGAGCACACGGGCGGTTTGTTCCTCTCGGAGAGGGAGGTGTCGTTCGCGAGGCCCGAACCCAGACTCTGGAGCCCGATGTGTGGATTTGTGAAGTCCAACAAAGGGGTCATGGGACACGAAGGAGGATTCCCCTCCGCCGTCTTGAACTGTGAGCTGTTACACTTAGAGACAGTAGTGTTGTGACTTGTAATGGGTATATTTAGCTGTGACACAAATGTCCACAAATTGTACGCCCATGTGAAATGTAACAGTCGCGTATGAGCCAATCCACAGAGCGTAATTTAACATAATGTGAGAAACAGAGCGTTCACTCTACATGTGCTTGTTCTTTCAAACATTCTGTCCTTATGAAAGTTTATCATCACTTGTCCATTTAGCCATGTGCACACTCTGTTCTGACCTTGTTGCTATCAAATCATCTAGTCACTGTGAAGTTGTGGCATGAAAGGTGTTTGTTTGGCAGATTGGAGGAGGTGTTGGTGATGGGAATGAGAATGACTGACGGCATAAATCACAAGGTGAGGTGCGCACAATAAATACATTTATACCTACATTAAAAGCGCTAATGGAGGACTGTCCTCTGTCAGTTAAGGTGATGTTCAGTATTGAGTGAATTTTATGAACTGTGATAATGTTCATGGTATTTCGTTGTATGTATTTAACAGCAGTGGGAGTTGTTTAGTCCTCGGCTGTGCCTCCGTGAAGCATTTGGTAAATCTACTGATGTACAAGACTTGCTACAGAGTGGACAGCTAATTCTTGATGACAGGTGACTTGTGGTTATCACGTTCTCCACTTGTGTAGGACTGCAAAAAAAGTTTATTTCCATTATTATCAAGTGTAAAAGTGTAAAAGCATCTTTGGATTTTTTTCTTATAAAAGTACTGAAGTGATTCATTGCTTGCTAATAACTAAGCAACTAATCTGTTGTGTGTCAGTCAAATACTTATGTCTGAAAATCGTTTTGTTTCTGTTTATATTAGAGGTCTGCGCTGCTCCTGGGGTGGATTGGCCTTACTGGACAGCATACTGCCAGCTCTGCTGGTAGAGCTAGAAACACAAGTTCTTCAGAAATCAAAACGGTAACACAGTGCTGATGTGCAGACAGAGACAACCATCATCCCACAATGACAGTAATGTTAGTAGAGAAGCAGGCTTACCGGATGTATAGAAAGGACAAAAACGAAAGTACATATGTACATTTCAGAAGGGCTCAAGCTCAGTTTAACTTTGTCTTATTTAAGTTTAGTGCTATTTAAATCCATTATTTAAGGCTCTGCCACTTAAACGTTATGTTTACCGCTGCCTGTGTTTTTCCTACTTTTTGTTACAGTTATGTTTAGACCAAACCATCATCTCTTATCTCGCTCTAATTATTAACAGGATAAAGCAGGTTCCGCAGGCTTTTATATTATATTGTCTCTGGTAGCAATAATAGTAAGAGTGCAATATTATGGTAATTGTCTGGTGTTCATGACACATCTTCAGGTGCTGTTTTGTAATTATGGCCACTGATTAAGTATTTCACATTAAGAAATTTTACATTTTAAAACATAATTAATTATTGTTGCTTTGAGTTGTGTTAATACTTCATCATCCCACAGTTTGATAATATGAGGAAAATGATGTGTTCATTATTTTCCTTTTTTTACTGTGTAATGTAATAATAAATTTGTTTAATAATAAACATTATAATTAACATTATAATGAATGAATGTCCCTGTTGATAGAATCCACAGCTTTTAAACTCAGCTAACTAAAGTCTAATAATTAATTAAGCAGAGCACCAAAACTGATGTATATGTGCTGGATTAAATGGTGTCAGTTACTGGAGTATTGTTGTATATACTGCATTAATTTATTCTGAATGTATCTAATAAATTGGCAAATGAGTGTAGAGACCTTATTAGATTTTCTTTAGTAAATAACAGAAATATAGTGCTAAAACGTTTTGATCCATCTAGTAGCATTTCAGTGAAAACCATTGGGAACACTAGAATAAAGTGTTTTATTGCAACACTTAACATGTATTCTGTGAGTGTCAGTAAGTTTAAAGATCTGTGGGATTTCTCCATGGTGCTGATTCCCCCAGATTCATTATGTCTCTCTCCTCTCGCCCACGACCCTTAATGAAATGATGCTGTAAGTCTTTGTTTCCTCGAAATACCATTGTGACACATAAGTCTGTCGACTGCTAGAGCTGAGTAACTGTCATTGTAACACCTCAGTCCGTGGTGAAAATCACAGAGCGTGGGCGTCCTGAAGTTGTAATAATCTATCGTGTCTGATGTTAGAAGAGGTCACTGAGTCACCTCCTGGAGTAGCTGAGCTCCTTCCCACACGCGTATGGTCAGTTTTAGCATCGTCACTAGAAAACAATTGACTGCTTACGTTCATAATCTTAACACTATCTGTCTCCATCTCCTGCTTCTTTGAACGAACTACTGTACCTGTGTGGAATTAGGCTAAATAAAATTATTAATTTGACTGATTGAGCAAATAAAAATGCACATATGACAATTAGAAATAGTCCGTCTTTAATAACATGATAATAGAATACAGTTACAAAGTATTATGAATGCACTGGTCCAGCCAGGTGCTACAGAGTATAACTCCTTACATGATGCGACATTGCAGCATACTGCTACAATTGGTTTTTGTCGAGAAGACTCACAATTCATTGAATCTGACACTTCTCGGTTTTGTTGTGTTTGGTGCTTGATCCAAGCACCAGGCGCAGGTCGCTGGTGAAGCTCGGGCGGCGCGCCAAAGGGTCCACGGCGGCACAAGGCGCACCGTGCGTCCTACTACCTCTCCGGCCTCGTTGGTCGATGCACAACGACTGGTAGGTGACGAGGGATACGATCTGATGTCGTGACGGAGTCGTTTCCTCAGGCAGTCCGCTTAGAGATGCCACAGCTCTGAACATATCTTCCAGTCCAGTATCGTCTTTAGCCGAGGTTTCGAAGAACGGGACATCCTCACCGAGGATTTCTGTTACCTCAGACCGTCTGACGACTCTCTGTGCGTCCAGGTCCGCTTTGTTCCCGCATATCACGACTGGTACTGTGAGGGGATTTTTTAATTTCACCAACTTTGCCTTAGCAGTTCTGATCTCGTTTAACAGTCCGCATACCTCACTGAAAGAGTCTCTGTCGTCTAAACTGAAGACCAGCAGAAAGATGTCGCCTGGGGAGAAAATAAAAAACACGAATGATTCACAAATGAAATTTAAGGACATCGCTAAAAAATCTATATATAAATACATATAAACAAAATGTGTTTGTTTCCTGTACCGTTAGATGACTGCAGTAATTCCCACTGACTCACCTGTTAGAATGGATAACCTCCGTTTTGCAGGGAAATCCCGCTCACTCGCGGCGTCCAGAAGATCAATCTGGTACACCTCGCCTCCTATGTGGAACAGCTTTCTGTGGAAGTCCTCGACTGTGGGTTCATACTGCTCTTGGAATTCTCTACCCAAGAACTGCCGGAGTATATTGGTTTTGCCTACTTTGGGTGCGCCAAGCACAACTAGTCGGTGACAGTTCCTGGGCTTGGTCAGACCCATCTCTAGCAGATCCACGGACCTTTTTGGAAGACGATCATTCGATACGTGCCGATGGCCAGGACTCGATGATCTACTTGCAATCACTCTCTTATCCTGTTGTCTCCAGCGCCCTTTGACAGCTTTGATTATGCCCAAACCTGTCTTCGATATGTTTGAGACACTGGGATGCTGGAGGACTGGGGTAAAGGCAGTGCTCTGCAGGACGGGGCGCGTAATGCGTGATTGGTGATGCCCGCCGACAGAGTTAAACATCTCGAAGATGCCATCAACGGGAAGGTAAATCTCAGTTGTGTTCATCTCCGTGTTCTTTCATCGAAAGCCTATCTGAAGCTCACCAATCCAGTTTCCTCCCCCTGTGTGCGCCGTGAAACACAGCCGAGTGATGTCTCTTATACACCCACACCATGCGCAGGTTCTGCGTCACATCTGATCCTGCGAACACATTCCCTATATAGAGGCACACTCCTCCAAACAACAAAAGCAGACAAGATCTCAGTTTTAAAAGAAGAAAAAAGCTCTAGAAAAGTCTGGAAAGATACAGAGTCTAGTTTATACTATCTGGTGCAGCCAAATGTATTTTAAATGTATTCCATATTATTCAAACAAAAGCTAAATAAGCTTTTGCTTCTGCTCTGATATGAAGCCGCCTACACTCATTCTGACCTGTCCAAACCTAATTAATTGCACCAGTCTATTTTTAGCGTCACGCATGCAGTGAGTTGATATTGCTGTCCAGTTTATAATTATTCACGGACAGAGTATCAAATCCCTGTAGTCATGAACACAAGAGGCTTAAAGTGGGTGTAATTAATTGGATTCTATCTCCATTCTGGCAGTTGTCATTTGTGTCATTTGTGTCCTGTTGTTTGTATAGCCTATATTGTTATGTTCATATCACATTACATTATGCTTTTATAATCAGAGTCTCTTGAAAATACCCCCCTGCACCTGCTAACATCACTGTGGATTGGGACTTTGTGTTATTCATGAGTTCAGTCACTACTTGCATACAATCCACATTGTTTTCTGTGGTGATCACGACTTGCTGTGAGTGTAAGTATGGAGACACAGCTCACTCTCTCTCTCTCCCTTTTTATGATTCATGAACCTTGATAAGTCCTCTGCAGTACTACCACCTTCTGCTGCAGTGATTTTTCTCCACTGTACAAAAGCACATTAAAATGTACAGCAGCAATAAGCCCCCAAATAAAAAGTTTTCTTTTCATCATTAGATAAAGCTTCATGTACTGATGGAGAGAAGGTTTACCAAGGAAACCGTGTGAAGCTATGTACATGTCTTACACATAGACTGTATATAATATGCTGTATTATTTACAGTATGTGTTCATACATTGCATGATTGTAAGCGACTGAACTGAATATTAATATCCTAGCAACACTCAATCGCTTTCTCAGTTCATTGTACAGGTAAGTCCATGCTACAAAACTCTGGCTTTTACTCCATTGAACCATCTTTTTCACAAACCAAGGACACTCTGAATGGACAGCCCACACAGTACAGTGCTGTGAAAAAGTATTCGCTGCCCTAGCTACTTTCTATTTATATGTAGAGTCAGCTGTGTCTCCATCTTTGTATAATATTAAAATTAGTTTGATGATCTCAATCATTTAAGTGTGACAAAAAATATAACGACAACAAAAAAGTTGGCCTGGTAGCTCAATGGGTTAAGCGTCAGACTGGGATGCAGAAGGTCGTAGGTTCAAATCCCAGCCTGACTCCTAGCCCATCCCCTACCAGGTGTGTCTCTGAGCCAGACTCTCATCACTAACTCCATGTAAGTCGCTTTGGATAAAAGTGTCTGCCAAGCAAAGTAAAGTAAAAAAAAAAAATTAGGAAGAGGACAAATACTTTTTCACAGTGTTCACAGTTTCTTCTTGGAAACCTGAAGACTGGGGGGGATGAGGACAGGCCGATTGCCATGGTGAATCTAAATCTCATTTTACCAATGAGTACTGCTGCAAAAAATCATGCTGTGATGTAATATTGCCCTTGAACTGAAATTTCTAATAGTCTACAGATAGAAGACAAACATTTAGCGCTGCACTGATCCTTAGCTTAGAGATAACACACCACATAAAACCAGAACATATGCATGTATCTTCTGTGGTAACCAGAATTTGTACAGAGAGGTCCACTTCATCAGTCATAGTCCTAAGATAGTCTGAAATATGGTTAAATTCATGTTCGTGTGCCCTACAGTATGCTGCTCAAATGCTTTAAATCTGGATTTCTGTTATGAAATAAATCAATATCAAACATCTTCCCGAACATTTCTCTGTCTGGAATTGGCTTTCTATAAACCAAAGGTTTTGTTCATAGCTTGTAACATATGAAACATGAAGGTTTGTCTTTACAAAGAGAAAGTAAAGCTATGTCAAAATGCAAATGTTAATACTGCTACCACTGTTGTAATTTACCTTGCTGTAAGGCACAGTCGTGTATCATTATTATTTCCGAAGTACCCTTAGTCTCACGTCATACAGGACTAATGACCGTCAGTTGTAGTTGAGCACTTTCATTGGCTCCGTGGCTACGTGAGTAAATATAGAAACCACTTAGACTTTAATAAAAAACAGATAGGAGTGTATTTATGGAAATTATTGGGCCCCATCATCAGCCCATCAAATAGTCGTTTGGTCGTGTAGCATCATCTTGTGACTCATGGTTTACTGAAACGACCAAAATACAATATGACATTAAATCCAGTCATCTGTTTCTGATCCCACAGGCAGCTGTATACAGTACTTAATACAAGTATAATATGTAACTTATAATGTGGAACCAGCAACTGGTTTCTTTATGGTGCTGTTTCAACACTACACAGATGTGATAAAAAAACTGTTTGTCTTTCGCTATCTGCATTTACAGTAATGTTTACTAATGTGAACTGCCCCTGTCACTTACTACTTTAAAATGTTGCTGTTCACTTCTAAAGCACTAAATGCATTTCTGATCTCTGCAGCACAGAAGCCAGACCAGTGCTCTCATCATTTGACACGGATCTGGCTTCTGTACTGTTGATTCAAAGCTAAACATGAAACAGAAGCCTTCCTTTTTCTTATTCTGTTACGTGTCACTTACAGTCAGGTTCCGTAGTTTGTACCACCTCTTTGAATCCTGTGTTTTTTTTTGTATAAAAGTACAATAAAAAATCATCCAATCCTAGCAAGTCATTACTAAGTACCCCCCATGATTCTGTAGCGTATAGTCATCGTTTCCTGTATGACTTTATCAGTCTCTCACATTGTTGTGTAGGACTTTTTGGCCCACTCTCTTTTACAACATTTGCTTTGTTGTTCAGTCAGACGCAGTTTGGTAGTTGTCATGCTTTCACATTCTTCTTAGACACAAGAGACTTTCTCCTGGCAACCCTTCCAAACAAACTGTACTTATTCGGTCTTCGTCTAATTGTGCTGTGATGAACTTTAACATTTAACATGCTCGGTGAGGCCTTGGCGGGTCAGAGATGTAGCTTTTGTTTTCGTTTTTTTCACTAGTTATTTTTTGTTATTGCTTTTTATGGCTTATGTAAAGCACTTTCCTGCCTTGTGTTTTTACAGACCTCACCTCATGTCCTGTATCTGTGAAGATTCTCAGTAACAAAACTACAGGACTCATGTCCTGTAGTTTTGTAGACTGGGTAGAAAATAGTGACAGGAAAAAGTGCTTAATTAAGCATTGATTTAATTCTATTATCATGCCGGATATAAATAACAGTAATACAGTTTCTTCTCACAGACTCAGTCAGAGGAGTGCTCCACAAAACCTACCAGGAAACCGAGAAATCACTAGAGGGCAGCAAAGAGAAAGAGATACCAGACTAGAAAATTAAAGGATAAGGTCGTCAATTTTACTTATATTGATTATATTAAAATAAAGGCCATGAAACGACCAACACAGTAGCATGTGGTACAAACGTCCCCACAACGAGAGCATTTCATTTTCTGATGCAAACATCGTAAACTGAGATTGTTTACAGTACTATGTTTCACATGTGTGCATGTACAGCAGCCTCTGCTTTACAGGAACTACTCTTAAGAGGCTGTGAAAATGGTAGAAGTTTGGAAGTTTAGAGAAGTTATTATGCTCATATTATTGTAATGAACAAACGTGTCCAAGTGCAAATGCAACAATATGATGCACTGATGTGTTTTTGGAGCTATACGCTAAATGCTAGGATAAGTTCATTGTTTGTCTTGGATTCATTGACAATAAGAAAAACTTTTTGAGACTTGAATTGACATAACTTGATCAGCTTTCTGAAGCATCAATCTGGTGTTGTGTCTAACATAAACACACACAAAAAGTCATATTTCCTCTCCTGCACAACGTCACCACCACACAGTAGTAGTAGGCTGGTGTTATTTAGCAGTCCTCTCTCCTCCCCCTCTGTTTTCTCAAGACCTTGTCTCCCCTGTGCTGACCTCATCAGGCCTTTGTTTGGAAACAAAGAATGCAGGCATCTGTTTTCAGGAAAAATAAAGACTTATAGGGCGCTAAGACTAAGGGCTTGAGGATGTAAATGAAGTTGAGCTCAACCAACCTGATCAGTGAGAGTTTAAAGCAAATGAAACCGTGAGCTGCAACAAGCAAATGTAAACTCCCATAGTCAGGAAAGCACTCTACAATCCTATTTGATGCATTTATCTGACCTCAAGAAAATTCCCCTTTCCTAATCGTCAAGTTATGATTTGTGTACACTTTATCCCTTTGTCATCTCCAAGAGTCATGCCTTTGTTGTTTCAAGGTGGAGCTGGTATTTCCTGCATATCCTGCTCAGTCAGCCAGCCTCTGACCCACTGCTCTCTCCTGCTGCTTCTCTCGTAGTTACCATCATTCACTCATCATCATTACGTGACCAGTCTATATTTTCAAATACAACTGTTGAGATTACTCTTGACCTAAGTACTAAATCCAAGCTAATGTAAATAGAAGATGCAGGCGTCAGATAATGCCTGAGATGTGCCTTCAGACAACATCCCATTAGGGGTGATAAATAAGTAAAGAGCAGTGATGAAGCTGCTGAAAAGGAAATGTGGCTCTCTGTAAATTCCTCTGGGATTATGTGTTCACTCCCTCTGCAGGAAGTGTTACAGCAAAGCCTTTCTAAAGGAAATAATGGGGTATTTTTTTTACCCCCCCATCTATGTATTTGTAATATCATATGCCTGTATAACTTCTGCAATAGACCCTTTATAATCCTTGTAGTGATTCTGCACAGTGATCTCCTGAAACTGATGGACAGGCTCCTCTTAACAACGCGTTTCCTGTATTCACTTAGCTCACATGAGCTGTAGTGACTTGGTTTTGTGTCTGTCCTTTAATAATCCTGAGTGTGTGTGTGTGTGTGTGTGTGTGTGTGTGTGACCTCTTAGTGTGCTCTGGGCCACCTGCTCCTGTCTGCACGGATGTGTTTCCATCAGGCAGTGAAAGGGTTAAATCTGACTCCGCATGCACTGGACAGGCCTCCCTCTCTCTCTCTCCCTCCCTCCCTCTTCTCTTCTCTCCCTGTGTGTGTGTCTGTGTGTGTTTGTGTGTGTGTGTGTGTGTTTTCAGAGGGGACGTACCATCTGCAAGCCCAGTGCTTGGATTTTTTTTTATATACACTGACTCAACTTAGTTTTAGAACAAATCAGCACCGCTTCGATTTAATTTTGGATTCATCCCGCGTACAGATCGTCCTCCTCGGATGTTTTTCCTTTTTTTGTTTTTTTAAACCCCGTTTTTACTTCTTTTCTGTAGCCGATAGCTACGGGTCGGGATATGTCGAGAGTCGGAGGCGTTGCTTCTTCAGCCCAAAGCCTCCTCAAGTTTGGACCCCAGAGACGCGCTATGACATGAAGGTAAGAGAAAGTGGAAGCGAGGACCTGTCTCCTTCGTGGTTGTAGACTTACATCTTGATTTCTCGGTTTCAACTTTGAAACTCGGAAACATAGCTGAGTCACGGCCACATACTTCACCTACCGACCAACCCTTTTGACGCAACTTGCATGATAATGGGCCCTGTCGTCCTAGTTTGGGACAAAAAGGACATATCAGAGAAATAAGTTAAATCGAAACCAGTGCGTTCATCCTGCAGTTTAGTGTTTTTTCACACATATGTAGGATTTAATAAAACATACCTGAGTGAACCTACAGGCCCGATCTGGGAGTATTTTTCACTTTGCTTCCTACAAGTAGTGATTGTTAGTATTAGTGAATCATCGGCTGGTTTGATAACATTTGACGTGTCTGAATGAGATAGTTATGTTTTACACAATCGAATCGTTGATATCTAATAAGTCTATAAGTTGATATCTAAGTACTTTTAAGAATCTAGAGAAATCTATTACCACGTCAAGGTCACAATACTAAGACTGTGTGGGAAACTTCAAACGTCTTAAGACTTTGGAAATGTGTGCTTGAGTATACGTATATGTGAAGTTTTGAGAGAGCATCTTCACCCCACCATTCTCATGTGATCACAATTTTGTTAGCCTGAATTATAAAAAAAAAATGGTCATACAATTAATTTATCTTCATTGTGAGTATGTTATTGAATCAGAAATCTGGTTAGAGGGAGAGTTTTTATTGCCAACAACTGACAACTCTTTAATCTAAGCTTGTACAGCACTGGTCTCTCCTGCCCACTTGACCAATTTTTTTTTACATAAAGCCACAGTAAGATTGCACTTTCACTGACTTTCTAGGTGTCCCTCACACAACAGAAATGCCAGGAATCAGGAAACAGCAGGACATAATTTAACTTAATTGTAAACTAACCTTCAATTGAAATTCAATCCTTGGTCACCTGTCCCACAAACATTTTAACTCCCACTATCACTTAGCAATTCATTTATAGTCCTGTTACAGTCCTCTTAGCTTGTCAGATCTTGCAGGCCATAGTTTAACCAAAGTCTGCTAAAGTTTTTAACTGTTCTAAACTAAATGCATTTAGTTTATTGGGTTCTTTAAAGTATTAAATAACTAATGTATGCAGTGTCTCATAGTAGGAATTTTGAAATTTATATAAGCAGTTGTGTCAAATTCAACATTTCACTGCCTGACGGGGTCGATGCAAAGCATTTTAAAGCCCATCTCTCTCATCTTCCATCCCTTTCTATATTTGGAATATGCTTACTTGACGCTAAAGTGAGGGGATTGATCGCCTTTATCTTCACCCGTCTCAGTGCTTTGTTAAATAGAGGACGTAGATTTGAGTGTTACATTATTAGTTAAACTGATTTTGCTGCCTTGCCTACGTAAGATAAATGTGTCTAAATGTCCAGGGCAGTGTGATAGATAGCCTACTGTACATTATATTATATTAGTGAAATAAAATAAAAAATCTCTTTTAATTCTGTATCGTTTTGTGTAAAATATAATAAAAACCATCTGATCGTAGTGAGTTTGAAGTAGTGAATATGAGGCAAATAAAGACAAACAACATATAACCTTTTTGTACCATACCATTATTTATTTAACTGAAATAAAGCCAAAAAGAAAAAAAAAATTAGGCATTACTAAGTACCACCTTACTGCATTCATGGGTTATAAGGGTTCAGTTACAGCCAGGTGCTGCTAATCATCAGCTCTATAAATGCAGGCGTTCGCTAGTCTGGTGTGTGTTAACACAAGTCATAGCAATGTTTAATAAGAAACATTATTAATAATAGTAAAAGCAGAAAGCCTTGAAGACAGTTACCAATCTTCCCAGGAGTGGACATCCCAGCACATTCACACCAAGGTCAGGCTGTGCATGTGCCTGACCGAGCATGTTAAATGTTAAAGTTAATCACAGCATAATGAGAAGAAGACTGAACAAGTACAGTTTGTTCGGAAGGGTTGCCAGGCCAAAGCTTCTTCTGTCTAAAAAGAACACGAAAGCATGATTGAGGTTCACAAAACTGCATCTGAACAAATCACAAGATTTCCTCTGGACCGATGAGACCAAAGTGGAGTTGTTTGGCCTCAGGACCTGTTCACCTTGCAGTCATTAAGTCCACCAACTCCTTTCTATACCAAAGTATTCTAGAGGCAAATATGAGGCTGTCTGTCTAAGAGCTAAAACTTTGAAATTGGAAGATACAACGGGATATAATCTGAAGCACACAAATAAATCAACATCAGAAAGGCTGAAAAATAAAACATTCAAGGTTTTGAAAAAGACTAGTTAAATTCCGGACCTAAACCCAATTGAAATGCTGTGGCAGGACTTCCAAAACTGTGCAAAACTGAATGCACAAAAACCTTGATGAATTAAAGCAATGTTGTAAAGATTTTTTAAAGAACATTTTTGTTCAATTATGGCACGGTAAAAGAAAATCATATGTTGCTGTTTGTCTAAGATTGTATTTGTCTAAGTAAGAGTCGTTACGTTCGGTTGATTTATATTTTGTTTTTACACCAAAAACTGAATTCAAAGATGGCATACTAACTTTGGAACATGACTGTTTTTATGTATATTTTATTTAGGGGTTCAGATATTTTGTTACAATTTTGTGAGTCTTCAAAAGCCCTGCTGCTGTTCTGGTGTTACCAGGTCAGAAAAACAGGGGAGATGGAGCCCCTCCTGTTACTGCACCAGCAGGTTGACCAGTAGCCCCTGGGTTTGAAACTGACAGTTGTTTTTTCATGGAAAGAAAAATTACTTTGTGAAATTAAATATAAGAAAATTCTGTATCATTGCTTACTTGGGAAAAAATGCGCTATATGCTCTCACACAGATCTCCGGGAAAACTGAGTCGAGGTGTTGTGTATCACATTGCTTGGAGGTGCCTTCTAAATGCAGTTACAGAGGGAAACAGTGTGTGAGACTTGTGATGTTGTCACTATTAGAAATTGCATATACAACATGCAGTAACAACAATGCACAATACTGTTGCATTTCTTGTATGGGTAAAAGTAAATCAATTAATAATTCAAATTTTAGATAAGAATAATAAACCATATGCATGTTTAGATATTTCTGCACACCTAATTCGTGTGATCCTTTCCAGCAGGAACACATTTGTGGATATCACTAAGGTTGCCATTAGAAGGACAACTTTTTTCTGTTGAACTGATCTCTGACTTGCATAAGGTGACACTGAGGGTTAGCCTACTGTTGGACCTGCATCTTTTGTTACCTGTAAAACTCTACACGCCATCATGCAGACCTCATCGCTCCGCCGCCAGATGAAAAACATGGTCAACAACTATACAGAGGCTGAGGTCAAAGTCAGAGAGGCCACCTCCAATGACCCCTGGGGACCTTCCAGCTCCCTCATGTCTGAAATTGCAGACCTGACCTTCAATGTAGTAGCTTTCACGGAGGTTATGGGTATGATCTGGAAGCGGCTCAATGATCATGGTAAAAACTGGCGCCATGTTTATAAGGCACTGACGCTGCTGGACTACCTGATCAAAACAGGCTCTGAGCGTGTGGCGAGGGAGTGCCGGGAGAATGTATACACCATACAGACACTGAGAGACTTCCAGTACATAGATCGGGATGGACGTGACCAGGGTATCAATGTCCGAGAGAAAGCCAAGCAGCTGGTGGCTCTGTTGAGGGATGAGGACAAGCTGAAGAAAGAGAGGAGCCAGGCACTAAAGACCAAGACGCGCATGGCGGGGGTCACCAGTAGCATAGGCTCTGGATCCCTGCCTCCTCCATACCCAGGAAGCCACACTAGCCAGTCCAGTTCGCCAGGGGTTCACGGCGATGATTTCGGCAGGTGTAGAAGCTCACCATCTTCATTTCACTGTGAGTAGCAGGGACACACCTACATAAACTGTTCCATAATTTAGTAGAAAAAATAATAGAAGTGTTCCATAACTTCTCAGTTTATTGATCACCTCTGATTTTTCATTTGGTGTCAGTAAACTGGAAAAATAGCATTTTATGAGGTTGCCATTTACATAACTGTCCTCTCTGTAGCTTACATCAATCAGTTCCTACTGTTGATTTCTCACTGACGTAGATGCTATTTTAATACAAGCAGTTCATTCACCATGCAGGCCTTGTTAAATATGAATTGCTTGGTCACTGTGTTTTACCAGGAAGTGTTTCAGTTTTCCTCTTTATTGACAGTTGGACATCTGCATTCCTCACATTCAGCCGTTTACAGTCATGTCAGCTAAACTGGATTTACAAAGAGAAGAGGCCCTGTTTGCGCTTCAGTCAATCTAATGTGAAACTACAACTGTATACCTTAAGTATGCAATATTAGTTAACATCAGGGCATCTGATGTTACTGATTTATCAACTACAGTAAAGATTTCAAACTTGTGGAGAACTATCAAATATCTGTATGTAGCATTTGTAAATACAATATGACTGTTGTTTACAATATATTTTTGTTTAATAGATGTTTAGTAGAAGGTGTTAGTCAGTAGCAGAGCTGTGGCTACATGAAGGAACTAGTTATAATGTTATACTTTCATGTGTGTGGCTTCTTTCATGGTGGAAACAAAGGCATGCTGATAGATGCTATCGCGAACTCAAAGTCACCTTTATTGTCAATTCTCCTATATGTACAGAACATAAAGAGGAAATGCTGTTTCCCTCTGATCACAGGGTAGACATACTCAAATACTTAAATAAACAAAACACACCATAATAAGGTTTAACAGCATAAAGAGCAGAAGTGTATAGCAGATAAATCTGGCTGTTTTATTACAGCTAATCCTTTAAACATCCTTTATATCCAAAAAATGTTGCGCTTGATAGACATTCCACTGCCAGTGAAAACATGTGGCAAGTTACAACCTCAGAAACAGAGGAATATTACCGCAAAATGCAAAGTTTAACACCTCTGTTTTTTAAATCACTGCAAGCAATTAAAATAACTTCTTTTGCTTCTCACCCTCCCCTGGGTGATTTTAAAGACAAAAAAACGAGGATAGTAAAGGTCTCTTGGATATTCCAGGAAATTGGCGCACTTTTGGTATAGACAAAATACTGATGGATGGTGTGGGTGTAGGTCAGAAGGTTGGCAGCAGCTAATTGCCAGTAAGCATTCCAGCTCTGATAGAGAATATTGAGGGGCAGCACAGTGGAAACAATTGGTTTCTAAGACCTGACTTTGCCAGTGTGTGGCCTGCCGCCCTGTTTTATCCCTTTGACCCACAGTCTGGCACCAAGAGTGGTATACTGCAAAGCCCTACATCTCCCACCCTTATCCGCTTCTCCAAACCTGGACCTGAATCCTGGATCACACCCAGAGCATTTGGGGTAATAAGGTGGGCCCCACTCCAAACCGTCCATTGCTCCCTCCCTCTACCACCCTAACTCTGCACACAGGAGCACCATTGTTCTTAGTGCAGGCAGAATTAGGCAGACCGTGGCAAGCAATGCCGGCAAAGGCCCTAAGAAACAGGCAATGGAAGAAATTAACATGCAAAAACAGTGTCAGATTTTTTATGGCCTTCAGTCTGAAGTGTTTTTTTTGTTTTGTTTTCCTTGTCCTTCCCCTCTCTATTTACATTTTTTAATGTTTATGTCTGCATTCTTCTGCTTTTATTTTCTTGGTAATTCCCTTTTGCCCTCCCTTCTGCTATTGCCCTGTCTCTATAGCCTCCTCTTCATCTCCACGAATTGCTCCAGACATGGAGCAAGCTCGGCCTTCAACCAGTGGAGAGGAGGAGCTGCAGCTGCAGCTGGCCCTGGCTATGAGCCGAGAAGAAAATGAAAAGGTACCACTAACAGAGTTAATACACACACACACACACGCACACTCAGTGAAAAGCTTTTGTCCTTATAGCACATGTGCTTGGCAGAAAGAGACTTCTTAGTGGCCCTGTGGCTGACATGTTATTTGGTAATTATGTGGTAAATCATTAAATGCTCGGACACTGTCATGGTGATGAAACAGTCCTTCTGTCTCTACTGGGCTATTATTTCCCCGAACCTGTCACTGAATGTGATATCGTCAATTCAGTCTCTGATCTGGTCAGTAATGACACTTTGATCAATCAGTGTGAGCAATACTGAAGAGTGAGGACACTGTGAGTGAAAGAGTGAGAAGCCAGATAGACAATCCACTGCCCTCCTTAATCTCCATGACAAGGGCAGCTGTTGCCCTCTGTGACTTCTGCTTGGCTAATTTGAGAAAATATTATTGTGCATAGCTATTTCCACTTCTATAGTATGTAACCAAATGTGATTCTGATGATAATATTGAAATCCATATATTAGATCTTTTCTAATCAGATCAAATCATTGGCAAATCACACTCTTAATGATTACTTAAAGAATCACTTAAGCAAAGTTAGGTGTGCTTTTACTTTTCCCTTTGATTAGTCCTCCTCCTAATCCCTCCTGCTTGACCCTAGCCACCTCCCCCAGTGGATTTTGATGAACAGACCCAACTCCAGATCGCTATGAGTCTCAGCAAGGAGGAGGCCCAGAAGGTATAAGTACGCTGCTACCAGGGATTACCTTTCCTTTCCATTCTTTGCCCTACACCGCATCTCATGTTGCTCTGTCTACTAAAACCATCATCACAGCCCAGACTCCCTCCTTCTGAGAAAAAACTGCATGCACTTTTCACATTTTCTTCTTCCTAGATTTGATATATGGTATCCCCTAGTCACTTTTGAACAGCGAAAAGGACATGCAGATACTTCAGCAACTAATCCAATGAGGCTTCAACCTTCTGTTCCACCAACTGTTATGTCTCTGCAGATACCCAACTCAGACACTCTGACCTCATCTGATGCAGTATCATGGTGTGGTGTGACCCCTTTACTGTGGTTGGGTCCTTTGTAGAATTGCATGCAGTGTATTTCGAGACTTTCAAACCATTATTTTCACTTTTGTTGATCAAATCCTCATTGATGCCCCCACAGCCAGTCCAATGTGCACCTGCCACACTGGATATGGATGAAGAGAGCCAGCTCCAGTTAGCCCTGACTCTCAGCAAGGAGGAACACCAGCAGGTAATGTTCCCAGGGGTCACTTGGGCACACGTAGATAATTATTTTCCACTCTAAAATGTTTAACTTTCTTGTTTGAAAAAAAAACACTGTACTCTACCTCTCTTTTACTGTCCTCCCTTTTTTCCCTGATTATGCTAATATATTGAAGCACAATAGATCTGCTTTGTTAGCCGCAGAGCTGCTCTGCATTTTTTCTCTTTGAACAGAGAATTTTCTGGTTTGTGACTATTGCACACTGGGTCATATGTTGCCTAGGAATAATACAAACTGGCTTTTGTGCCTGTGTGCTGCAACTGAGTTATATATATGGTATGATCTGACAATATGTTAATTTTGCCGGAAGCTGTCATGCCTAAAGGCGTCCATGTGTCTTGTTTCTGTTGACAGGAGCAACTCAGTCGGCAAGGAGATGAGTCAATGCTGCAGAAAGCTTTGGAGGAGAGCAAACGTGAGATGGAGGCTAAGGGCGGGGTATGTAATATGGGGCTATGGAATATTGCAGTGGGGGTGATGTTATATAATCAATTTAAAGAGGCATTTATTAACCAAGAATCAAAAACGAACCAAACAACCAACTGAACTGAAGAAATATACTAAATACTGCTTTCTTTCTTGTTGATTTGGTCAGGCTTCCTTTATGGACCTGGTAGATGTTTTTGCAGTACCCTCCGACCTGCCTCCTAGTGCCCATCATTGGAATAAGGCTTCACACCAGGCAGCAGCTTGCCAGGGCCGCACAGATACCTGGGACTCCCTGGGTGAGCCTTGAGTTAGCTTACCATGTGACAAAATCAAGTCCTAAATTATTTTTAGTAAATTACACCACCTTCCCAAAATGTGTATTTATTGAGGACAGAAATATTTATAACCTGATCAATTTCAGGTATTTTTCCCAAATCTGATTTGAAACAAAGGTGATGCTTATTCATGTTTACAATACAATTTGGTCTGCTCAAATATGCTGATAAGCCTACTCTCTTCTTTACTTGTAATCTCTGTTATTAAAGAAGACACAAACGTCACCTCAAGAGTAGATCCTCCCTGGATGGCACCGCCCACCTCCAACAGCCCTCCCCCACCATGGGAGCCACCGTCTGACCCCTGGCATGTCCCATCAAACAATCTCTCTGATGTCAATGCCACAGGCCGTTTAAGGGCCCTATCTGCCAATACATGTGAGTAAATACAGTATGTGCATACATGCTCTAATATAATTCAGTCAAAGACAAATAGGAGAAACCACAGAAAACTTATTTAATTGTATTTATTTCTAACCTGTTTAGGTACTGATCCATTCTCAGCTCCATCAGAGACAACACTTAAGGGAGCTGTAAAGGAACTCCCCCGAACTGGAAGTCCATCAGGTGAACAACATGTTCTCTTACTATTCTTACTACAGTTTTGTGTATTCCACATGCTTAAAGTTGGCACTCTCCTGATTCTTGTTTTTAGATGGGGATCTGTTTGACGAGGCCATGGATGGAGGTCATATCAATGGCAGAGGGGAAGGCAGTCCTGAGCCTTTTGACCTATCACGTCTCGGGGAAAGCTTGGTCGCCCCCATTCCTCGTACGTGCCGGACACCTGAGGCGTTCCTGGGCCCCACAGCAGCTTCCTTGGTGAACCTGGACAATTTGATCCCAGCAAATTCCTCAGCGAAGACCACAAATCCCTTTTTATCAGGTATTTATTGTGTTATTGTCTGTAGTGGTAGATGTTAGTTTGACAGGGAAAAACATAGAGGCATTTATACTGCAACTCTAGGTTTAGATAGATAGATAGATAGATAGATAGATAGATAGATAGATAGATAGATAGATAGATAGATAGATAGATAGAAACTTTATTAATCCCTCGGGAAGGTTCCTCCGGGAAATTCTTTAAAACTTCTTTAAAACTGCCTGCATAATTTAGTCAATTAATACAAATTAGGTTTACATTACTATCAACTACTGTATATTATATTTATCTAATGTATATCTATATAACAGAATGTTAATACAGTTGAAAATATGGACTTTTTAAAAGCTTTTTTGTTGATATCCAAACCTTAGGAGTGTATTAATATTATTCTGTCTGCCTGTAACTAAAGTGCTATGCTAGCTTTAGTTACAAAAACATCAATCAGTTTAAATGTTCACTGTTTCATCTATCTAGATATACTCTCAGAAGTTTTAAATACAGTTTGAATCATTGGCAAATTGTGGTGTTTTTGTTTCTTTCTGCACAGGCCTGAGTGCTCCCACAGCCATCAATCCTTTCCAGAGTGAGCAGCCCAAACTAACTCTGAATCAAATCGGCTCAAGCTCCACTGGTTTTGCTCCTCCTGCCACCTCTCTGCCATACAGTGCTTCCTTGCCTCTGCCGATGAGCCATCAGCCTGCCAACCTTCCCTCGTCACTGACTCACCCCACCCACCCTGGTCTGGACCTGCCAGGGCACCTCCCTGAGCCCTTGTTGCCTTTCTCATCAACCAACACTCAGGGACCACAGGCTACACAGAGCAGTCAGAACCCGTTCTTATGAGGACTAACTGAACTGGATAAAATTGCTTAGAAAAAGGGGAATGCCATTAGGTTATGTTCTTGAAATATCCCTCTAACTACAAACCGAACTGCAGCCCCAACGACTTGTATAAAAACCCTTCTTAGTTGTTTTTATATTGTGCTATAATACAGTAACCCTTAAATTTATGAGAGCTGGTTTTGCCTTTCACTGTCCTGTTCCTCATAACAATAGTAAGAACAAGGATAAAAGAGATAACATCTCTGTATCAGAAAATATTAATGTTATGTCAGACTTCTTTAAGGCCATAATGTATTATTAATTGACGTCTGAGGACAGCCTACAAAAGCACAGTTTAATAGTATTGTGTTTTATCTCTATTTCTTCACAGACTGAAAACCCAGGGAAATTTGTAACCTTTCAGTACACCAACAACTCTGCTCAATCTGTCACATAGTCCAGCTCCTGAAACAAAATAAATACGGAATAAAAACAATCTTCTAACTGGCAGGTTTGGCAAGTCCTGTCCAACTGTTAAAATGTTACTTCAACAAACATGGTTAACTTGGAACCAGAAGTGATTAGAAACATCAGCATATACCTAATTTTACTATGGTGAAATGCATTTCTGCAGT
Source organism: Ctenopoma multispine (assembly GCA_034779795.1). Lineage (NCBI taxonomy): Eukaryota > Metazoa > Chordata > Actinopteri > Anabantiformes > Anabantidae > Ctenopoma > Ctenopoma multispine. The sequence continues at coordinate 11,391,418 of JAUYWH010000026.1, forward strand.
TAGCTGAATTAAAGTATAGTTTGGGAGGACTATACCCGCTTCACAATTCACTATAAAGAAAGGCAACAATAGAAAATGTATGAATCATATTTTATTCATTGCTTGTAAACCATTGATTGTCATGAAATATATGTTTATAATTATAACATTGCTTTATTCTTCAGCTGGGGTTAATGCTTTGCATTATTTCATCAGTACATTTGATATGAAGTCATCATAACACAGGCACACACCCAGTATAAGACTCAGTATGTGTTGTGCATCTTATGCCACCTGGTGGTAATAATTAATTGCTACTGTGTTTCATCTTTTCCCGTAAACACTCTTACAATCCAAGTTCTCCTCCATTGTTATGTTATTATGACATTAATCCCTGGAATTCACTGTTTCTGCCTGGAATATCATTAGTATAAGTTGCCTATATAAGATGCATGTAAGATCAGCAGTGGTGATGATTTACAAATATTTAAATGGTTAACCATTCAACCATTCCATCCCACATGCTACCACTGCTATAAAACATTCTCCATTCTTTCTAATGACTCACTATATTTTTATGCTACCACTGATGCAGCATTACATTTTCTTGTCATATGTCTTCTCACTTTTTCAGTGAATCCAATATGACGGTATTAGACATCATCATGTCCTCAAAATGTTAACATTCTTTGTGCACCGAAGATCCTGACATCTCATGCAAAAACTCTTGAATCATTATTCAAGCAGAGAATTTTGTCAGGAACAAAGGAATGAAAGATCATTTGACTGGGATGGACTCCAGCCAGCAGAGCACCTCCTGAAGTCCCTGTCCAGAGCGGGCACTGAGTTCCAGTGTTGTGATTGGCTGAGTAGCAGATGCAATGATGTCATCCATTCTGAACAGTGACTTTATCTCTACAAGACTCATAGTGCAGGGCATGTCTCTGTAAAACAATGAAATAAAAAGCAAAAATAAGAAAAAGAAAAAAGTGCTACATACTGTACATATTGCATTGATCCTGCTGACTATCACATTGCATGTATTGAAACTGAATATGTGAAATGATGTGTATGCTTAGAGTCTCACATCTTGTTGAAGAGAATAAGCACATTGGCACTGCACAAAGGCTCTGCAGAGAGTACTGACAGCAGCTGGATACACGAGGAGGACACCTGAGCGATGTTTGCTGAGTCCACCATAAACTAAAAAAAATCACAGAGGAAAAAAGCATTCAGTCCAATTTCATATTATCTTCCAGTAAATTCTGCTAACAGGTATGGTATGTATAAAAACATACAATTACAGAAGAGCAGTCATTGAAGTAACTGGGCCATATAGGTCCCATACAGCCTCCAAGCTCTCTCACTGTCACCTTCTTCTTCTTCAGTGTCAGGTCAGTCAAGTTTGTTCCTACCTGTGGAGGTATTAAAAACTTAAAATATACAGTAACTGCTAATTACATACAGTGTTAACTAACTTTCATTATTACTTACCGTAGGCAGAGTAGAAGGAGATGCCTCGAGTTCACCTAATTCATGCAAACTTAGCTGTAAATAACATGTTATGAAAAAAACACAGTACTCAGTGCTGTGAGTTCCTTAATGTAAACAATTACATCAGTGTATTATTTGCAGTCTATACAATATAGAAATACAAATGGTCTGTACTGCTGCTACTAGCTCAACGAGCAACATCAACTAGCTAACGCTAGCCACTAGTTCGCAATTCGTTTCTAGATTAACTTGTTCAAAACTGTCAGCTGGACACAAAGGATATTTTGTAAACGTTTCAGCAGCAAAGTCTTCCCGACTCCAGTCGCTCCAAGAAGTAAACACATTTCACTTCTGCTCATTTTGGAAAAGCGTAGCGAAGCGTGTGCTGTAGCCTAATTTCGCACCATGGCGACACTCACGTGACCATGGTAAGTCTCTCTGATACGACAACGTACCTATCAATCACTTTAGTCTTGTTTTTGATTGGTTAGCTCTTCGCCCTTAAAATTGAAACGAAAGCAAAACACGATCACCATTCTACAGCAAAGACTCTGGTTGGTTCGGACGACGGAAAACATCAAAACGCCCCCTAAGCCTCAACTACTTTATCCACAGCATTGCTGCGCCACTGTATTTTTCTACTAGAACTGGCTTTGGGAAACAACAATGGAGGCTAAATTAAAGAAAGAATTAGGGACAACAACGCTAAAGTCGACAGGCCTTTCAGGAGGTGGCTGTATCAGCGAAGGCCAGAGTTATGATACTGACACTGGAAGAGTGTTTGTGAAGATAAATCACAAGAGTGAGGTATGAGTGTGCCATCATTCAAACTATTTCAACTTAACACCGTGGCCTATATTTATTTGGTGTTATGATCACAGAGTGAATAGTGTTTGTTGAAGCAACTAGCTAATGTTGTAACCCCCTAGAGCCAGACAGTCACTGAACTTTGTGCACACGTTGTGATATAGAGAAAAAGTAATCATTCATGTCGTGAACATGCGAAATGGTTTAGATCTGTGCTACTACAGTACTTACCAGCCCAATAATGTTTTGCATTCAGGCGAAATTGATGTTTGACGGGGAGATGGCCGGTTTGGAAGCAATTTTGAAGACAGAAACTGTCAAGGTCCCCAGGCCTGTGAAGGTGATTCAGCTTGACACAGGAGGATGTGTTTTTGTGATGGAATATCTCGACATGAGAAGTCTTAATAAGTAAGTAGTAGTATGTCAGTACTACTGTATGCAGGTTAGATTGGAGGGCAACATGGAAATCTAAGCCTGTTTGTTCCTTTTTTTTAATGAATCATTTGATTTCCAAATACAACGTGTAGGTTTTCAAAGCACCTAGGAGAGGAGCTTGCAGATCTGCACCTTCACAACAAGAGACTGTTGGAAAAATTAAATAAAGAGCAACAGACAGTGGGTAATTTCACTTTTCACACACGTAATGAAAATAAATGCAAAATTCATACAATTATTCCAAAAGGTGATGTAACTGACAGTTCACTAAATTCAATTAAGCTAGAGTTTATTGCAGATTGATTAATACTAAATACAATATGACTTATTTGACTGTACACAGGAAAAGGAGCTGGGCAGTCAGAGGCTCCTGTTGTTGAAAAATTTGGCTTCAGTGTAACTACATGCTGTGGATATCTACCACAGGTAAAAAAATATATGTATTTACATTAGAACTTTACTATAGTGTATATAGTGCAGTACATTTGTCTCTGAGATATTACAATCATTCTTACCAGCAGTGTCATGGTTGTTTTTATTTTAATTATTTTTTTATCCCCACCCCCCCCCCCCCAACCCCCATAGGAAAATGAGTGGCAGGATGACTGGGTGATGTTTTACTCCCAGCAGAGGCTGCAACACCAGCTTAATATGGCCGAGAAATCTTATGGAGATAGAGAGGCCAGAGAACTATGGGCCAAGCTACAGGTGCACCCACCCTTTGACACCATCAGAAACAATAAAATACTTTGCACACTTCTTTATGATATCAATAGTAACTTGACTGTGCAACCTATATATTGTGTCTGTCATTTATAGCTGAAGATCCCTCAGTTTTTCACTGATGTGGAGATAGTCCCTGCTCTCCTCCATGGAGACCTATGGGGAGGCAATGTGGCAGAGTGTGCACAAGGCCCAGTCATCTTTGACCCTTCTTCCTTCTATGGACATTCAGAGTTTGAGCTGGGTATAGCAGGGATGTTTGGTGGCTTTAACAGCTCGTTTTACTCTGCTTACCATGAGAAGATCCCTAAAGCACCAGGCTTTGCAAAAAGAAACCAGCTTTACCAACTCTTTCACTACCTGAATCACTGGAACCACTTTGGTGGTGGTTATAAAGGTTCTTCAATAAGGATTATGAAAGACCTGCTAAAATAATTGCATTTGTAAGCTCATGGAGAGATCTTCACAGTCTTAAACTCAAGTCAAGTATTATGTCTGAAGAAGTAATGTTAAGTTGACCATTGAGCAGCTAATTATTGATGGGACTAAATATAACATTCTAACATTGTATTGTACATAGCATTGTATATAGAAAATACTGAATCAGCATATTAGTCTGCCCAGTGAGCTCCATCTACACCAACCTTCTTTCACAATTAAATGGCATGTTTTAACTGAGTAGTGTGAAGGTTGGCTACAACCAAACATAAAGACGTTAAAGATGTTTGTTAATTAGACAAACAAGAACAATACAGCAAAATTGGTTTGAAGTGAAAAGTTTGTTAGTATGCTACAAAACCTTTAATTTTTTATGTGCTTGGGTTGCCTGTGTTTGAATAGCACCTAAATAAATAATTCAGCATTCTCTACATAATATTAGGCTGACTCCTGCAGACTGGCACACTACTGTACATAAACCTACAAAATGTTGCTGTATAGCAATGGATACAATAAATAATTTGCTGTCCACTCATTAACTGACAATAAATTTTGCAATGCTCCACTGTGTTTGTTGTTGCCTGTTAGATGTGGAATTTATCTGGTTTGAAAAATTTTGTGAATTAGTCTCAAAGAGAACTGGCTGCAGACACAAATATGACCTTCATCCGAACTGACCAAGGTTGTACTGACTGTTCAAGCCACAGCAACCAAGATGAACTATAGCTTCTTCTTTCAGCCTTTTTGACTACTGGACATCTTTCCAGTCACATGTAAGCTTGTCATGATATTATCAGGCCAGTGATTACAATGTAATGCACATTTGGCGTTACACCACTCAAGCAATGGGAACATGAATGTAAAATAGATAAAAAAAATCAAATAGAGATCAAAATTACAGTTTCGGGTTCTTTCTTATGTATTTAACACTTGGTTATTTCGACTTCATACGTCTATAAAGAGCTTTTTTTTTTGCGTATCACGTGGCATGCAACACCATGAAGATGAACCTTCTCGCTTACCGTAATTACCGGGGCGGGGCGCGTATACATTCGCTACGCAGTCTGGAGCATCATAACAGAGATAAAATGAGAAATTGTTTTGTAAAGTAAATTTAACATTTGAACTTTAGTGCTTTGCAGATTAAGTTTGCGTCGTAGCCATATGATATAAATAACTCCAGATGTTTCCTAGCCCGTTTTCCTTTATTCACGGTTGATCTTTATAGGCATAAGTGCTAGCTAACTAGTCTGCTAGCTAACTAGTCCATTCAATAACGTCATAAAAACAAACGCAAATTACCGCTGTTCTAAGACAGTAGTCTGACAAAATGGCCTCATCGGAGACAGAAAATGGATGTGAACGGGGAGAAGGAGACGAGTCGGACGTTATTGTTCAAACTTGTGTCTTGGGCGGCTTCAGTGAGAGCGGCGAGACCCGAGCTTTAATCTCCAGTCTGCCGGAGGTTCACGGGGACATGGTAACAACCGAGTCCACCACACAGAGGTTCTTGGGTAAGTCATCAGCAGAGTAACGATATGGATCCTTAAATAATGTATGTTTAATCAGTAGTTTGAGTGGGCTATTTTAGCTTTAAATCTGCACATTTCTTCCCACAGTGATAATGAACAGATACCAAGAGCAGCCTCATCTGCTGGACCCACATCTAGGTACAATATGATAATAGTCCTATACCGCATAATTACTGTATTTTGAGAATGCATTTATAATGAAAACACAACCTCTCTTCAACTTTTAAATTTTGTATCAGAATGGATGATGAACATGATACTGGATTTTGTAAGGAGTGAAAAGTCTCCCCCTTCACTGGTTCATTTGAGCTTCAAGTTTCTCTACATCATCTGTAAGGTCTGTATAACAGAATTCTAGATGACGCTAGCTTTGTAAAAAAACCATCATGCTGCACTGCACAGAGGATACACCACATATTTCATGTCAACGTCATGAACAACTCTGTAACATTGTTGTGAAGACATGTTAGCCAGTCCTCACAAGTTCAAGAGCATTTTGTATGTTTTAGGGTTAGATGGTTAGAGTTAGGTTAATTGTTAGTTTTAGTCGTTTAGCTGTGATGGTTAGGGGTAGAGTAGGGGCCTAGGTAATGCAGGTATATATGTGTGTGTGTGTCATTTTTCTTTGGTGACACGGGCCCCTTATGTGTGTGTTTATTTTTTTCTGCCTAGGTAAGAGGCTATAAAATCTTCATGCAGCTTTTACCTCATGAGGTGGCAGATGTCCAGCCAGTTCTAGACCTGCTGTCCAGACAGGATCCCAAAGACTCTGAGGTGAGACTTGCATCACTTTTCAAATGTTCTAAATGATAATGTAGCTCTTCTCATAATCACACATCTGTGCATTTACTTCTACAGTTTGGCATATTATCTTTACTAGTAAAATGTTTTACTCATTCCAGACATGGGAAACTCGGTATATGCTGTTGTTGTGGCTGTCCATGACTTGCCTCATACCCTTTGACCTTTCTCGTCTTGATGGTAATCTGGAGTCAGATGGTAGCAAATCCAGAGAGCCTATCATGGACCGTATTCTAGCAATTGCAAAGGCAAGTTAAGTATATGCTAAAATCTGATAAAAAATGTCTATGTCATTATGATTTGTGGATCTTCAGAAATATCTTCTATAATCAAAATATTTGTCACAGTTACTACAGACATTTTTTGTCATTAAGTTGCAACAAAGTACCTTCTAGCATTTTTGAGTTAGTGACATATCCATAACAATCAATATGTCTTTGATCCGGACCATGGTTAACAAAGAGAAAGCTTCAAGAGAAAAATCTAGAAGCATAATAGCTAGACTTTTTATTTAGGCTGCTGCAATATTTTGGTATTTTTCTGCAGTTACTTTCAACAATTTTAATACATTTTCTACAGTCTTACCTGGTCGTCAGTGACAGTCCCAGGGATGCTGCATCTGTACTGGTTTCAAAGTAAGTGCACAAACCCAATGCAGATTATTACATAGTATTTTCAGTACCAAAAACAATACCATAAGCAATCATCCTCATAAAAACAAGTTTAATAAAATGTTTGCAGTTGCCTTAAACTATTTTTCTGTCTGTCACTTCCTGGTTATTAATGTTTCTGTGTTATTCTGATAATTTAATTAATTTTTTTTATTGTATTTTTAATTTCTGCAGAATTTCATGACCCCATTTATTTATTAAAATGTGATTCTATTTTGACATTTGTTTCAACTTACAGTGCACCTTTTAGCCATCATGAAAATGATTCTGTTATTTTAGGAGTGTTTTACAGCTGAGTAGATCTATAAGAAAACAATTATGAAAAGAGTTTATAATAGTTTCGGATCATGTGTTTCACAAGCAGTGTTCAAACCATGAAGATAATAAGTAGATACAAGATAGGAAATGCAATGCAAATAACTGTAATTGTAAAGTGGTGTAAACCATTATCGTAGTGTTTTATCATTTTGTGTTGTACTAACTGTATGCAATGGCCATGAAATCTACATCAAAGAGAAAAACAAATGTATTATCTGTGTATTTGGGCTATTATCAGTGTTAGACATTGTAAGTCTATTTTCTACAGTCTAATGTAGATCTTTTATGTAAAGCTAAAATAATGTCACAAATTGCCAACTTTCTGTAATGACCGAATACAATCTAGACAAAGTTGTTCAATGTAATTAGTTTTCTGTTCAATAGAGGGCGAGGTTGTTCTGTGTTTAAAGGTGTGTGCACTTGTTTATCCGCATAAAACATTTAACTGCTCTCTTCTCTTACTGTACATAATCGTACAGGTTTATGACACGCCCTGATGTGAAACAGAAGCGCCTTGGAGTCTTTTTGGACTGGAGCCTCACCACTATATCCCAGACTAATGACCAGTCAATGAGAGACATTATGGTGCTGGACGGTGCTCTACAGTCTCTGGTAAACACAAATGCTGATCAGCTAAAACAATAAATCAACTTGGTGGTTTTAATGTTGTGGAGGGTGGGGGTCAGCATGGACATTCTGACCAGTCTGTGGGTTGACAGCTCCTTACACAACAAGCTGTGATGCACCGTGTGTTCTATCTGGATGCCACTGTCCACCACAACATTAAACCCCATTAAACTGATCACACTCACAAATACACCTGTTTTTGTGTGTGTGTGTGTGTGTTTGAAGCTAGCGTAGTGGGTGTGCTCTGCTGTATTAAAACCTGTCGAGGATAGTTTACAAGAGCTGACATGACTGGTATGTTTCACACAATACCTACTGTGGTTTTGGCAGGTGTGTAATGCACCTGTTACGTGTGTGGGATGTGCTGCTTCATGTGACCTGTGTCAGTCTAATCCATTGCTTTAAGCTAAACGGTTCTTCAGCAAATTAGAGTGTGATTGAGGGTAGTTAGTTTTAATGAAATTAATTCCTAGCTGATAACTTTTATATTAAACTGTATATGGTTGCAGCTATTTATTGATAATTGGGATTGAGGGCTTCAAAATCCCTTCCTGTTAGCAAATGTAGTGTATTGTAGCCCTTAAGCAAATACATTACATTCTTATCTTTGGCACATAAACTCACTTAACATGTTTATAAAGCCTGCCTTTGTTCTTGATGTTAAATGAAACAGATCTTCTGGCTATGTGATGCTTTGGGCATTCAAAACTAGCTCAGTGTGTTCAGTCAACAAGCCCAAAGCTTTTTTTTTTTGAGTGTAGATTGAAGGTGTGTGAATAAAAAAAAAAAGAAAACCATCTTGACTTTAGTTTAGTTTTTCTATAATCTTTAGTTTCTGAGAGTAATGTGTATTTTATGTTTGTTTGCATTGTCAAATATTACTGCTATCCCTTCTTTTGCAGTATCTTAGATTGATTTGATTTGTGTCCCCCAGGCAAAGCTTTTCAAACACGGAAAACGGAATGATCTTCTACAGTATGGTGGGTTTTTTTCCTTTTAATATCAATGAGTAAGTTATGAAGAATATCATTAAGGAGGAACTGATTTATTTTGTTTTTTCCTTTGTGAAAATTGTTGGCATTATCATATTTATTATATGTAGAGTAACTTTAAGGGCTCTGCTAATTGTGGACTTCATAGCCTATAATAATATGATCTGTAGTCTATTATATAGTAGATCAGGCAGCAGGGTGACATAGTTGATAATGGCAATCTTCAGAACTTCCTGACTAGGGAGTTACTAGAGCATGTTTTTGTCAAATTTAGTTTGGCCTTCCCATGAATAAATAAGATCTCTAGGTTTCTTGTAAATATTTAAGTTGTTAGTTATAGCCAACATAGTCTAGTCAAGGGCAGTGCAAACTTGCAAAATGTCTTTCATATATTTCTGTATGTATTCAGTAATGTATTTTATTTCTCTAATGAAATGTTACTTTTACAGTATGTAATAACTGTGATTTTTTTTATTCATGTATTTTTTAATAGCTCCTACAATTCTGCAGTGTCTGGAGCAGAAACGTTTGTCAGAGAGCAGCCAGGCAATGCTGAGGAAACTTGGTGTCAAACTGATCCAGAGGCTTGGCCTCACCTTTCTGAAGCCACGCCTGGCTACTTGGAGGTCAGACATAATGCTATGCAGTTATACAGGATCTTATACCTAAAGTGATTCCCATAACCGATTTTTTAAATATCAGGCCACTAGTTATAAGCTAGTTTTTATTCATACCATCATAGGTGTAACATTTTTGGTGTGTATAGTGAGACCTAGCATCAGACAGGAGCTTTGAGCTTGATGTCATAAAATGTTTATGTGCCTGTTTTCAGGTATCAGAGAGGCAACCGCTCCCTAGCAGCAAACCTTTCAATGTCTCAACCTAATACAGCCACTGATGCCGTGACCCCTGAGGTGGACACACAAGAACAAGAGGAAGACTATGATATACCTGAGGAAGTGGAGACTGTCATTGGTCAGTTTCTGTACCGAATTGATATAAAATGTTTGTTATTGCAGTACCTCTACTCAGGACATCAATTTACATGTTTTTTACAGAGCATCTGCTGGTGGGACTAAAAGATAAGGAAACAATTGTGCGCTGGTCTGCAGCAAAGGGGTAACGGTCTGTCCTTATGTCTAGTAAACCCATAGTATTGATAACAAGTTGTTGCTACATGTCTTGCTTTTCCTTATCTCAAATACAACTCCTGTGAAAGTGTTTGTGTTACAGTAATTGTCTACGTTATTTAAAATTTCAGTATTGGAAGGGTGACTGGGAGGCTTCCCAAGGAGCTGGCAGATGATGTTGTAGGATCAGTGATGGACTTCTTCAGGTAGGTTCATGCTGTGGTCATACTGCCTCAGTCCATCAATCACAGTTTTTTATGTAGTAGTTAGTTTTTTTGTTTTTATTTCCAAAATACCTGTCAGTCACATAATGTAACTTCGTAGACTATGTTACACTGTGTTTTGACTTGTACTGTGTGTTTTCCTTTCCAAGCTTCCAGGAAACAGACAATGCTTGGCATGGAGGTTGCCTGGCACTGGCTGAACTTGGTAGGAGAGGCTTGCTGCTGCCTTCCAGATTGCCAGATGGTATGTATTCGCAACTTCACATTGAAATACTTGCACTGAATTGCAAGCAGGTCAGTTTTTGATTTTATTCAGCATATTTACATTTACAGTATATTACAGCACCTTCAATTTTAAAACTTTCTACATTACAAAAATCTGCTTACGGTAGAATACCTTTCAGTGCTTAACATTTTAACATCAGTGTTCAATAATTTGATCTTTTTATGTTGAGACTTGCAATGGTGCTTTTCATCAAATATAAAACTATTAGCAGGGTTCAGTTTTTAGCAGCAACGAAGCCTTCTCCTCTGAAGCCGTCCTGGTGCTTTTGCTCTCTTGTTTGGTTTATGGCAGTTATTTTCAGTCTGACCACTGATTGCCCTTTTCAAACCCTTTGACCTGGTGTGCTTTTTCTTCTCTGGAGAGCCAGGACTTGTAGCATCCGGTGAATCCTTTGAGGCCCTGTCTGCAGTGCTAAGGTCACATGAAGAAGCAGCAGAGCTTGCAATAGCCAGCTGACAGAGTGCCAGTGCTGCAGTCTGCCTCTGGTCACATGGTTCTTCATCCAGCTCGATGTCTACCCTGTGCTGAAGATCTTCTGCAGTGCTGATGTGGGAGGCACGAAGGCTGAGATTCAGAGGCAGCTCATCCCTCTTTAATGTGTCTGTGTCTGAGCACATCAGTCTGTCGTCAGATTGTCTTTTTTCTTTGTCCTTGTTTCTTGTTGAGAGGTTGAGGGGAGCCAGGTCAACTGCGCTGTCCTCGTCAAAATGTTCTGATGTTTCTGGACATGACTCAGAAACAGACATGGATGAATATATGGCACTTTGACCTGATCTGAAAGAGATCAAAACAAAACATTAAAGGGCTGACACTCATGGTCACAAATACAATATACTGTAGCTACATTAAGCCAAAAATATACTAATTGATAAATTAAAAAAATCAAATAATAAAATTAGTTTATTTTACTTACCCTTTGTCTGCATGAAGAGACTCTTCCTGTCTTAAGTCAGTTTTGATAGGTTGCACAGCTGCAGCTGTGGGTCGCAGTTGGGTGGTTCTCTGTAACTCACCCATGTTGGTGTAGTGTGGAGCTTCTGTGTCTTTCTGGATGCTGTCTCCATCGCTCGGCCTCTTAGGGGATCCCAAGGCTGAACAGCCCTCTATAGGGCTTAGCCTGGTTGCTTTGTCTCCACTTTGCCTATGGTTGCTCTGTTCTTGTGTAGATGTGTTGAGCGTGGGGTGTGAATGTATATACAAGTCATAATCCTTGGGCCCAAGAGTCTGGCCATACAATTCCAAAGGAATATATCTGGGTCCTGTAATTGGCATTAAGAGCTCATGTGGCCTGTACAGGGTATAATGCAGAGGAGGAGCTGGATGAAGTGGGTGACAGTATCTGTATGTGTATTGAGGAATGAGAGTATGAGGTGGGGAAAGGGGTTGTGGTACCACAGGTCTCTGGGGATCCAGAAACTCTGGCTGGAAAGAAGAAGAAGAATTTGGTGGGTGATTTCCTGCGAGGTAATATGGTGGATAGAGGTGCCGGTCTGGCAAGAGATAAGGAGAGTATTCAGGAACCATTGGAGGAGGGAATGGTTTTAAAGGAATGGATGGTGAAATCGTGCCCCATGGGAACCCTGCATGGTTGAAAGTGGGAGTAGGAATTTGTGAATCCTCTGAATGCTGCCCAGATGGCTTAAAGGCTTCTGTTCCGTCACGGTTGGGTGTGACGGGGGAGAAGGCAGATGGGCGCGGCTGGGACTTGGCCTCGTCGCTTTCCCCGTTCTCTTCCTCTGTATCTGTATTTGGTTTTGTCACACTTTCACTGTCCTTATTGACCAGGCTTTCACACTCAACGTCTACCTCTTCTGTGTCATCCCCGCTCTCAGCTTTGTTTTCCTCAGCTTCCTGTTTCTTCTGTATGATTTTCTGAACTTCTGGTATGGGGCTCAGACGATCTTTAGATTTGACAGGGATTTCCTTTGCTGAAGCCTTGACCTGTCGGGCTGATTGCCCATTTTTCTGTGACATCAGAGAGATTGAGTTTTTACACAAATTGTACTTCATGTGGTTGAAGAGATGGGACTTTTCGTTGCAAGTGAAAGGACACTGGAAACACTGGTACTTGAAGGGCTTGCCTAGCGGTCGGGGAATGTAGTGGGGCCTTTTTGGCTTGCGTTCCTGAATAGTCTCCATCTTGGTTCTAATATACGTTTTCTAAAAAAAAATACAGAATATTATAGTTGAACAGTTAGGGTCTTTTGAAGTTTCTTTTTGCATAAAACTGTTGGGTATTGTCACAATAAAGCATATAAGAGCAACTTGTGAATCATGGTGTGTTTTGCACCAGATTCACTGAGTAAAGTCAGTGAGTAATGAGGCTAATAGTGTTGTTTGACTGGTTCAGGTGGAGAATAGTTCTCATTGGAGAGTTTTTCTATCACTGTTTTGTTACCTGCTTGCCTTAAAAAATCTCTAGCTACACAAAACGCATCACCCTCAGGCTAATATATTTCTGCAAAAGTGACTTTATTACAAACAGAGGAAAAGATACACATGTAAACCTGTCTTCGGTATGTAAAAATGTACCTGCATGTTTGCATGGGTTTATTTGTGATTGGAGCAGCCGACGCACACCTTTTCTTATCTCGCCTCTTCAACTGTCTATCATTTTTGATATCACTCTGCTCATCTGTCCTGTAAAGTTAGAGCGCCGTTAAGGCACGAGGTAGGCAGGTGTTGGGCATATTAGGCACTTACTAACACAGCCCTGGAGGGCATGCAGAGACTTGCTTTCTCTCTCAACCTTACTAAACTCTGTGCTGTCGGCGTGGGAACCACCAGCCACCTGCTTCCCATGGCTACACCTGCAGGATGCACTCATCATTTGATGAGCTAATTCACTCTGGAGATTAACGAATATAAGAAGTCATTCTTTCTATTATGTTTTATGCATCTGAGACACTTTAGGTTTGGCTTTGAAATGAAACATCACCTAAAGCTGTGAGTTAAGGGTTGCTGGGCGCTGCTTGGAAGAACCTGCTTGTCATGCGCTGTCGCAAGAAGTTGTCACTCAAGTTTCTGTCCAACTGCAGTAGCACGCAAAGCCACTCCCTTCTTAAGAATTGAAATTATTTTGAAAAACCCTTTTTAACATTTTGATTCTTTACTATAAAAAAGCCTTTAGTTTTCTCTTATTTTATTTGTAAAAAAAAGCAGTTATAATTCTATGAAAACAGGTGTTATTTACTGGTCAGTCTCTGTCTGTGACAAAATAGTTTGATTATTTGTTAGATACTTTCAGTGGTAACTGTATATCAGTTATGACAGTGACCTAAATCAATAGGTAATAACTTTATCGATCTTCTTTGTGAAATTACAGGTAACAGGTGGCTCGTACCAACCATACAAACTACTAAAAAAGCGTTTTTAAACCAGTCTTTCTTTAAAGTACAGAAAGGCTTTGACATAGTGCTGTAAATAACTAAATTAATCAATTAACAATTATCTTGTTAATTAAGCAAGGAAAAAAAGGGAAAAAAATTACCTGCTCTGGTTCCAGCAACAGTGTCTCCTATTTGGCTTGCATAGAGCCACTCCACGCTCCACACCCAGTGTTAGTGTCTTGTCAGGACGTTGGCTGCAATATATGCTAAGAGTGTGATGGTGCATGTGTGTGCTGTATTTGGTGATGTTAGTTGTGTGGTAAGTTCCTCTCTCTTAGGTGTTGTCTCACAAGTGGGTGGGGCTATAGCCTAAACAGCAGGGCCCTCAGGCAACATCGATGTACCTGATATTAGTCAAGCCTCAAGCGATGATTTACATGTTGGATGCGGTGGGGGCATTTAGTTCTTCTTCCTTTTCCCTGCTCCATTTGTGCCATTTGGGGAAATGACCACAAGAGGTACTACTGTAAACAACTGTGGATAAGAACATTTACATCAGTGTATGTTTTTGTTTGTTTTTTTAGTAGTGAAAAATAAGCACTAGATTGCATTCAGTTTGGCTTTAAATTATTAAACTGTAAATTGATAATCACCCATTTCCTTGCACTATGACACACCTATGTCATTTTAATGGATGATAATATAAATCTGTCATTTAAAATTTTTACTTCATTATTTTTGGTAGATTTTAGCTTTTCTATTGCTTTCAAACAATTATATGTAAGTTTTGTAGAGAGCCTCCAAACAGCTTTTAAAAGCTTCATTACTTATTTCTCTGCAAAAGGTTTTTTTTGAAATGCATGCAAACAACAAAATGGCATTTGACATAGCTTTCATCCTTTTATTTGCTTGCAGTTGTGCCACTCATCGTCAAGGGTCTGACCTATGAAGAAAAGAGGGGAGCGTGCAGCGTTGGTTCCAATGTGCGGGATGCCGCCTGCTATGTGTGCTGGTCTTTCGCCAGGGCTTATGAACCCAAGGAGCTTGAGCCTTTTGTCTCTCAGATTGCCAGGTAGCCACCTTCTTGTTTCCCTTCCTATAAAACCATCACAATCATAAAATAATGAAAACCACACCACTTTTATGTGTCATGCTGTTTCAGTGACATAACACTGAATCAGGTCTTGATAATTACTAACTACAGCTAAGATTTCTTTTCCGCCGCATGTTAAAGTTTGTGCAGCTTAGCTCAATGGTGACTTAATAAATATCTTCACGAGATTGATGTGTTGTTTTTGGATTAAAAATTAATTTGCTCTACTTTACTTTTTACATTAAACTCTTTATGAGAATTGATTAACCTTTATGATCACTTCTGGATGGTTTGTGGTAGTTGTATTGTGTTAATTTGACAGGCGTTTTATTTAGGTGCTTTATTTTGTCCACAGCATTTATGTTGTAATAACATAATAAGGCGTAATAGAAGAGGCTATGTAACAGAGACGCCCCTTTGCATAATGCAGAACATTTTCTGGCTTGCAGCTCATTGTGAATTTGCATAGAAGCTGCAAGGTTTGTTTCTAAGGAGTTATTTACTACCTCAAACCAGTTTTTCTGTGCTACATCAATCTTGGATGGCCCCACATAACCAGCAGATACATGTGTGCTGTTTTTGTGCCTACACATTGAAATAGGTGAACAAGTGCATTTAAAGCTGAATTATCATTCATTCATATAAGACAGTAGTATAAAAAAAGTTATAATTACATTTTGTCTTAAAACTTCAAAGGTGATTCATTATTATTAATTGTTACACATGCACTTCCTTGTTCTGTTTAATCTTCGTAAGAACCCTTTACTTCTTCTAGGTAGAGAAAGCAATAGAGTCAAGACAACAGTTCTTCTTTTCTAAAGGCGCAAATGCAAAGTAGATTAGAGGACCAGGCTCAGAAGCTGGAGAGCCTTAAAAGTTATGAGTAAGGTGCAGTATCATTCAGTGACGTACAATACATCTTTGTCAACAGTAACGGTTTGCCTCCTCCTTGGATCTTTTTTCTTAATGTGCATGTACAGACCTGTGGCCTCTGACTGTGCAGACTAGCTCTGAAGCGTCAGTTTGAATCCCTGCAACTACTATTATCATCATCAGTCGCGGCAACACCCTCCCTGTTTCTAGCCTACAGGATTGCCAGGTTTCGCCTGTTACTGTAGGTTTCGGTCCCCGTTTGGCAGCAGGGCTCAGACATGCTGGTTCCTGCTTTTTCACAGCTTGATGACATTAACAGAAAACTTACTTTTGTGAATATTGGACTAGGTGACTTTTGAGCACACACATATACATACAGTTGAATCTGTGCTTACACAGTTGGATTTACACAGATACACCGTGTACTTGTTGATTTAACCGCCTCAGAATCCTTTAGGGCATAATCCAGAGTATAATCATGGTTCTCTCAGGGCAAGTCCAGTTAGGAAAGCCAAACTGAAGCATTTAGTAAAACTCCAGGCCTGAATCTTGCTATTTGTAGAGAGAGAATATGAATGGAGAACAAACGAGACAAAAAGCAGCTAGTCTCAGGCTATCAGCAGTGAAAGCACTGGCTTGCTCCAACAAGTGACACACAGCCACCCCTACTGACCCTTTTAGAGGCAATGAGTGAAGTGGAGTGGAGGTATGTTGAGGTCGAAACACAATCCCACGCAACTTCCAGCATTGCAGGGGAATCATGATTAATCATATTCTGGCTGTGTTTATCTGCTGTGCTGGAAACTTGTGCACTGCAGCAAGAAAATCAGTTTTGTGGTGATGATGTAATCTAGACTTAAAAGTCAGAGTAATTGGTTCTTAACAAATTATCTAGACGATGATACGGTGTTGATGCACTGTAACAGGACTGTGCTATACAAGTTTAGAATCTTAGTAAAGGAGATTCTGTGAAATATAGGGACAGTATATGTAAATATATGGTCATTTCTCCAAGCTGCAGAAAGAAGCTGCCAGAAGAGTGGACTAAAGGGTTAATTACAGAATTGTGTTGGACCAAATAATGTTGAAACAGTTGTCTATCAAACAACAAAACAAAAAAAAGCAAAGAGAGAAAACGATCTGTTACATTGTTTTTTTACTTTTTACTGAACATAAGCCTTAAAGTAAAGTAAAGACAGACTGAGATTATGAAAACACTTTAGGTTAAAGAAAGTACCCTCTTCAGTGCATCTAATAAACAGGTCTGGGCACCAGTCTTTTATTAGATAATGCGTGTATCTCACTTCACACTTTCTCTCTGCAGTGCTTTGCTGATCACAGCAGTGTTCGATCGAAATGTCAACTGCCGCAGAGCTGCCTCTGTAAGTCCTCTGACTATCATCCTATGATCACTTGACTAAAGATATACACTTACATGGCTGAAGTTCTTTTTTATGTCTCATTATGTCCCAGGCTGCCTTCCAGGAGAATGTTGGCAGACAGGTTTGTGACAGCAGTATTGACTACATCTGCATTATGACTAACTGAATTACTGGGATTTGAAGTTTATTTGCTGCCAAATGTCCATGTCTTGCTCAAACTTGCCTTTTTAGTGAGAACTTTTGAAGCAAAGAAACTGCCTCTGAGTATGGCTATGGGGCACTACCAAACACCCAGTTTGTCCCAGTTTTGACATCTCCTAAAATCTGATGTCATTACTTGAAATTCAGACCAAATAATTTATTAATTTTGCTCAGTGTGGAACTAGTTATTTGTGTATTTGTTATTTAGTCCACTAAAAATGTCTTAGCTCTTTTATGCTTATTTGTCTCTCAATAGGGGACATTTCCTCATGGTATTGACATCTTAACTGCAGCAGATTACTATGCCGTTGGCAATCTCAGCAACTGCTATCTGAACATTAGGTAAGAAACAATGAATTCACATTGTGAGTTGTGAGATGGCCACATTTCTGTGGATGCGAGACACTGAGGCAGAAGCCTGTCCACACTGCTGCATTCACACATAGAGAGACAAAATAGTTGGCTGTTCCTTGTCTCGGGTGACACTGCATGTACTATATTGCCAATGGTATTGGGATGCTTGCCTTTCTGGGAAGGCTGTCCACAAGGTTTAGAAGATGTTTATGGGAATATTCGACCATTCTTCCAGGAGAGCATTTGTGAGGTCAGGCACTGATGTTGGACGAGAAGGCCTGGCTCACAATCTCTGCTCTAATTCATCCCCAAGGTGTTCTATCGGGTTAAGGTCAGGGCCCCGTGCAGGCCAGTCAAGTTCTTCCACACCAAACTCGCTCATCCATGTCCTTATTGACCTTGGTCTGGGTTCGTTGATTTGCAGGGGTATCCCAATACCTTTGGCAATATAGTGTAATTCACATGCTACATTATGACTGATGTTTTTTAATGTTTACGATGAGTAGTAAACAACTTTCTTCTCCTGCTTCTTCTGGCTTTGGGTAAAAAAACCTCTATGTCTGTGTAGTTGGCACTTGTGGGTTAGGGGTAGGTTAAGTGTGAACGACTGGGTAGTGTTGGTAGAACTTCACTTTCAAGTGCTAACATTTGGATTCCACAGGGTTTATAAGTCTGTTAGTCAGACAGAACTAATGAAGCCTTCTGGTTGGAACCAGATGCATCTAAGTATTACATAGTTTACCAATGTTAGTGTTATACTAAAATCTAAATTTTATATCTGGTGTTGACAATACCACCTAAATATGTAGCTTGAAACTCCTAAATACAATAAATTTAGCCCTCTTTTAATGCATATCATCTGTTTTATCCACTCACGTTTAACTATTTTAACTTTTTTTTAAATTGAAATCCTGTATGGAGACGGACTCTGAAAAGTAGCTTGAGAAATATGTTGCGTTTACATTATGCTGTGATTTTATTTTATTTTTATTTTTTACCTGCATAGTCTCCTGACGCATAAGTAATGAAATGTGTCCATCAAAGTCAAAAGAGAAAAACTCTCACCCCTTCAACAATTGTCACCTTTGGCGAAGATTTGTTACCACTATAACGACAACATTTCAAGCAGAAAAATGTAGAAGGACGCTAGCCTCAGGATATGATTGACTATAGAACTGCAAATAAGGAAATAGTATAAAGATACTACACTACATACGTAGCCATAGGCAAATCAAAGCTGGTGTTCATTTCTTTTTTTTTTGTTGTTCTTACAGTGTTTATATAGCTAGTTTCCCAGATTACACTAAGGCCATGATAGACCATTTAGTAGCGATGAAGATCAACCACTGGGATAGGTAAGTACTTGTATTTTTCCACACCTATAATGTCAGTAAATATCAAGTGTAGTCTTAAACAATATATTTATTGTGTGTATATATTGCAGTGTTATCCGAGAACTTGCCACTAAAGCACTTCACAATCTGACACCTCAAGCTCCTGAATATATGGCAACTACAGGTAAGAAAATGTTGCTTGACCACTTCCTCAGGTGATGTAGACCTTACAGTAAAAGAGAGAAAGCTTTTGGAAATAGACAGAAATCTGTAATTATTGTTGTTCCCCTTTCCTCCATGTTGGCTTCAGTTCTACCGCAGCTGTTGCCCGTAGCAGTGGGTATTGACCTCCATGGTCGCCATGGAGCCATCCTGGCATGTGCAGAGATAACTTACGCTCTGTACAAACTGGGCATTCAGACCAACAGGTAAGACAAGACGAGGCAGCACATTTCAGACAGAGAGGCAAGTCAGCGTTCTTTACATAGGGAAAGAAAAGCCTTACATCAACATTAAAACTATAATTAGATTAAAATGAAAAGAAAAGAAAAGATGACAAAGATAGTGGAAGGCCAGAAATTCATATACAGCACGGTTGCAGTGCGGTAATAAGTTGTAAGTTGCAGGAAACTAAAGTGTAGTAGAGAAAAAACTAACTAACTAACTGTCTAACTAATGTTTGCTTTGTGAATGCCAGATGTTGGACTACAAACAGTGCAGAATAACTAGAAAATAAATAACGTTTCTGTAATAAAAAGGAGGATTGCAATTTCCCTTTGGGTTTAATAAAGTTTTTTGAATCTTGAATCTTTCTAATAAAGCAAATAGTCATTTGGAACTCTTGTTGTCTTTCTGCTTTCATCTGTAAGTTATTGTTTTGTACCTACAATAAATTTGCTGTTTCACCTTCTTGTGTTTGTCCTGCAGGACTGTGGTGGACATTATTTCTTCAGAATGTGTGGATGCATTAAAAAACATTCACCAGATAGTAAGTGACCCTTCAGGAGGAAACGTGTAGCTTTAAACTCATTATATATGTGTGTTGCTGATTTTCATGTGTCATTTCTTTCATTTGCAGCTACATGACAGAAAACAGTACAGGTATGCAGAATCAATCAATTTAAATTTTAGTTGGTAGTGTGATTTAAAAAAAAACCTTTTTAACTTTTTTCATTTTAAAATTATACTTTTTATCTAGGGGCTTTGGTGGAGAACTAATGAGGCCAGCAGGTAAATCAAGAAGCAGAAATTCCATGACCACTATTTACTTCCCATAAAACAGTAGCTGAGAAATCTGTCATTGTAATTGTTTTTGGCAGTGTGCGGTCTCATAGAAAAGCTGTCGCTCTCCAAAATGCCTTTTAAGAACGACTCTGTCATTAGTAAGTAATTTTTTTTAAGTTGTTATAACACTTTTCATTTCATTCAGATCAGAGTCAAAGGTTATCTAATGTGCTGTTACATTTCAGCTGGCTGGCAGTGGCTTATTGATGACACCATAAAAACCCTTCATCTCATTTCTAGTGGCGCAAAGGACGGCATTATGGTAAGCCTAAAATTTAATTCTTAATTAAAGCGAATGCATTTTTTTGTGTGGCTTGCATTCAGAAAGACTGAATGCTAGATATAACAGTCACTGATCTCTCTCCTGTTTCTTCAGTTTGCAGTGGTCTCAGCTTTGTCTGCTTTATGTGAAGAGTACTACAAGGCCCAGCCAGGCCAGGCTGACTCAGAAATGCAAGGCAGGCTGAAAATAGTTTTGCTTTTCCACTAATTATGTTGTGTGTCTAAATTTGACGATAATCTCAATGTGGTGTGTTTGTATCTGTTTTTGTCCACATGTGTAGATGTCTTAGTATCTCATTATATCGAAGGGCTGAAGAGTCCACAGATGCTCACTCGCTGTGGATCTGCCCTTGCTCTTGGCTGCCTGCCACAGTTTATGATCTGTGGCAAACTGAAACAGGTGTGTTTGAATTGTGCGTACATTTATAATCCATTTGATGTCTCACTGTCTCAGTAAGATGTCTAGGTCTAATGTGGTGTTGGCTCTAACGTGCTAGTTTGTGTGTGTATTTGTTAGATCCTTGTAGGTCTCCAGCACATGTGCACCGCAAGCCAGAAAGAAGGGAGTTTTACAGAGGCAAGGAGAGATGCAGTCAGAGCTATTGCTCAGTGAGTGTTTGTGCCCATTTTTACTAATATCTCAATTTATTTCTTCTATCTCCAATTTTCTGTATTCACTTTGAAATGTGTTTTTTATGATTCAGCCTTCATGTCACAAAGGCCCCCTGTCTCTCCTCTGTTCTTTGTCTTGCCTGTTTGCTAGGCTGTAATGCTAAAATAAACATTTGACTCGCTGTACCTGCAAGACCTGAATTGCATGTCTGTCCATTCGTTTATCTAAAGAGAAATAAGTGGACAAAAATCTAATTGTATCTTATTTTCCCAGTGAGTATGGTATCTTCCTTGTTGTCCCTTTTGAGTATTATTAACTGTGTGAATTGTTTTTTTTTTTGTTCTCCTTCAGAGTGTGTGTGAAGGCAGGTGTTTGTGCCCATGGCTCCCCGGACTCCGTTTTGTGCTCGGAGAATGTAGCTGAGGTGTGCGGCACCCTGCTTGAAAGCATGAATGACTACACAACAGACAGCAGAGGGGACGTAGGGGCCTGGTGAGTTAATGTTGTCGTTCACGTATGTGTGTAAATATACAAATTTACTGCCCACAAACGAGCACGTGATGGTTTAATTTGCCTTAGGGATTAGGAATGGTTCCTTGTCTGTGGCCCGTGGTGTTTTTTGTCCTTTCACCTAGGGACACAAAGACTATGACATGCATGCCTGTTTCACTAATAGCCTCAGGCCATGCTTACTGACACTCCAGGAATGTCACCGGGCTTCTCATTTCTCCTCAGAACACAGGATGGGCTGCTTTTTTCAGACTGTCTAGAAATTTTTATCTTTACATCATTCGTTCTCGTGAATCTGTTTCTTCCTTCTTTTGACATCTGTGTCACTCCTGTTGTTTTCCTTTTTTGTTTTCAACCCACAACCACTCAGTGACACATTTGATTTCTCATTTTCATTTATTAAGACATACTTGGTCTAAACTAAGAAGCTTTTCAACTAAAATGGTTGCTAATAACCAAGAATTCCCATGTTTGTCTGCGTTCTATCATTGGTGTGACTTTTTTGTGACAATGAATGGCCTGATTAACATTTCACATAAACAAATCATGCCCTGCAGTCGTGAAGCTAATTTGACTATAAAACTGCCAAATCCAGTGTCACTGAGATACTTTAAATGGTGTTGTGTGTCGTTTGTCAGCTTATGTTTATATTTGTTTGTACATCATTCATCAAGTGTTTAAAAGTTTATTTTCAGCGACTTTCTAATTTAATTGAGCATATCGCAACCGCAATGGCCCTGGAGTGTAAAGTCGGTTTAAGCCTGTGTCACTGCAAATACAAAGTCTAGACTCTCTCTGTCACTTTGCCCAGGGTGAGAGAAGCAGCAATGACGAGTCTGTTGGACGTGACTACACTAGTAGCTGCCAGTGCTCCAGACATACTTTCTCCAGACATGTGAGTAAGGATCTGAAAATCCACATTACACTCACTTGGTAAACAGCAGTTGGTCTCAGACTTGTTGTATTTTTGTCTGTGTCACTTGAACGTCTCAAGCTGTGGCCACAATACATTAGCAACGTAACAATTTGTGGAATTTAGATTTGTAGTTAAAGTAGAGCAACAGTCAACTGGTAAAGGCAGAGAAGGTGGTGTAGCTGATTAGGTAATTTAGTCTTGATGATGATATGTGAAATGAGATCTTAACATTTTTTTCCCCTTAATTTCCTGATCCTCTTTATACAGAGTCAAGCATATGATGTGCTGCCTGGCCCAACAGGCAGCAGAGAAGATTGACCGCTACAGGGCCCACGCTGGCAACATCTTCCTGTGCCTGCTTCACAGCACAGAGCCTGTAATTCCCCACATCCCCCACCAAGAGGAGCTGTTGGGCATTTTTCCTGTGTAAGTTACTCCTGCCCTCAACTTGCAGCTCATCCAGCAGCATTACGAGCTGTAACGGTTGCAGTGATTCTAACCAGCTGGCTTTTGTCTGTTTGGTGAATATACATAAAATCTAAAAGCTAGAGGTGGAACATGTTATGTTCAATAACGTGCATAATATTTGTTTGACTTTCTGTGTCTTTCAGCGAGACCAAAACCAGTCTGAACTGGAATGCTCCATCCCAAGCTTTCCAGTATATCACCCAGCTGCTGGGTCTGCCTCAGTATCAGTACCACACCCTGCTGGGGCTCACTGTGTCTGTGGGAGGAATCACAGAGTCCACAGTAGGTCATCAGTATGAATCATACGCTGTGGGCTTCACAGTAACTACATTTTAGCCCTGATGATCACTAATGGGAGATGTTGAACCTTTAGTATGTGTTAGAAGCACCTACTAAGTGTCATCAAAACTACATATGTGTCAATATGTTTCAGAGAATGATTTTCTATCCCTCTAGTAGCAGAGTTTAGTTAGAAATATAGTCCATTTTAACATTGCATTGCATTTAAGAATATTGTTTCAACATATTGCTTAATAACTTCTTAAATATTTAAAAAATATATTTTTTGGAGGGGAGCCAAGTGCTGCTTCAATTTGATCAGTAATGAGGCAAACTAGGTTCTTGGTTGTCATGAGTTAGGATCCATACAGACCAGCAGGGGGAGCCATGTGACAAATATAGTCTGACTTTAAATAATTCTTTTAAAATCAGTGATTTCACCAGGCTATGTTAACACAGACTTTTCTCCACCTTGTCACTGCTTGCAACACCGACAGTAATGTGAGCTTCGAGCATTGCTCCAAATTTCAGATCCTAAAAAACGTCCTCATCAAACTGGCTAGTAAGAACTTCTCATCAATCGAATCTTTGCATTACAGCACTGCATAACAGCTTAAAAGGACGTCTGCTACTTTCTACTCCTGATCTAAGTTCAACATCACTTGTGAGTCTCAGCTGGGGCCCCAATCTGGGGTTGATCAAGTTTTTCCCTCTTCACGTTTCTTCTGCAGGTCCTGTCTGCTAGGATTTGTGATGGTTAGGTTATTTTTAACTTTTAGCATTTGTAGATATAATAAATAAAAATAGATTTAAAGCCTGTAATAACAGCAATGACTCCGTAAAATTAAACTCATCTGCCAATGGAGGCTGTAAACATATTCCCTTGGAGATGATCTGGCTCTTGTCTTGCTTTTACCTCTGGCTCTTCCAGCATTTCTCTGCCACAGATACATCCACAGAGACTAGATAGAGCGATATGTTTGTACAGGGTTGGATGCAGGAAACTGAGCCAATACTGCATCAGTACATGGGCCAAGATTACCATTCTCACACCACAGGCACACATTCACACAGGCCAGAGAGAGATGGAGCATCCACTGACTTTCCAGGAATAACCTTGAAGACCAACCTCAACATAGTGATAGCATTCAGTATAACCCTGCAAACATTTACACTAACGTCTGTACCAATGATGTTTTCAAGACATGAGTGTTGTGTCTATATGGTATCTATGTGGATTTTTAATAACTGAAATAACTTTTTAACCATTAAAACATAACAAAAATAGACACGTTTCTTTAACAGTGTGTTGCTATTTTATTATTCAGTGTCAGTCTTTGACACTTCCTTTCCTGCAGTGTGATATTATCATCAAACTTGTTTATCAAGGCCTCTCAGATTCACACTTCACTACTAAGGAAACTTATTTTTTTATTACTTATTTATATATAGGCCAGTATTATTTGCTGACAGAGTACAGATTGTGAGAACATGGCAGGGAATCATAAACCTAATGCAAATCTTTGCACCTTGCTGTACTAGTAATTAACTAGGACTACATTTCTTAAAGACACCCTAGTTTTCTTTTGTTTGTTTTTTTTGGTATATTTTGATGTACAGTTCTAATCGACTCCACGTTTATTGCTGCTTTCTGTTGTTTTGTTTTTTTAGGTGCATTTTTCTTCCCAGTCATTGTTTGACTATCTGAAAGGGATCCAGAATAATAGTGCTGCTCTGACACAGTTTGGAGACACATTACTGAGCATTTTTAAAGACAATATCCGCAATGACAGGTATATACACAAACACATGCCTTTAATTCCTCACTGTGCTTGATATATTTAGCCACGGCCTATTCTATTGGATGGTGTTTCAGCAATGATTGTGTAGAATAACTCAACACATTTCATTGTTTTATAGTGTTAATATAACATTTAGTAATACGTCCTTGACACACACAACCATTTAATGATCAGCATTTTCTTTTAGGGTGTCTATTCCTTTCCTTAAGATGCTCAGTCAGATGCTAGCTAACAGCTGCTTTGAAATCTTCACCACACAAGAGAAGTAAGTGTTGCAACAGCTTTGTTAAAAAAAACAAAACATGTTGATAATATCTGTGAGAGTTAAAATTGTTTCTGTCTTTGTTTTCTAAGTCATCAGTTCTGTGTGGATCTTTTGGCTCTTTGCAAAGAGTTCAAGAAGTCCAAAGATATTTCCAAGCTGCGTGCCTGTATATCTGTGTGAGTTTTTATCTATTCAACAAATATACACATAATATACTGTACTGAGGCAGAAGGAACCACCCATGATGACTGTGCTGCCTGTTTTTTTCCCAGCTTCTGTGGACTGATCCAGTTCCAGGGTGAAGTGAGGAAAAAGGTTTTATCCCAGCTGCTGATGCTACTCTGTCATTCGTTCCCCGTGGTAAGTTCACAGTATAGGAAGTACAGTTTGTACTTAATGTTTAGTGCTAAATTGCAAACATCGGTGTGCCAGCATGCACAACTTACTACTAGCATACCGCAGCTAGCACAGCTGCAGACAACGTGACAACAAAAACATGAGATGTTTTTTGTTTTGTTCTAACACCTGTAGATAAGGAAGTCCACAGCCAGCCAGATGTATGAGATGCTGCTAACCTATGATGATGTCGTAGATCCAGAGGTGTTGGATGATGTCATGACCCTACTAAGTGATACTAATTGGTTAGTGGTGACACTGGATACAGTTAGAAAATAATCTCTAATGGTTAAATTTAATCAGTATGTACAGTATGGGAAATGTCACACTGGATGTCTGTTTCAGGGAGGATGACCTTGCCACAGTCCGGTCCCAAAGGAATCAGCTTTGTGATTTATTGGGAGTCGCCAGGCCGCAGGTTGTTGTGAAGGTAACCATTTAATTGATATTTTTTAGTGCCTGATATTATGTCTCTGTCTCTGGATTTAGTTAAGCTTCATCACTCTCTTTCATCAACAGAACACTGTCCAGGTTTCCTGATCATCTTGTTGCTGCGTAAACCAGCGGAAAATCATGCAGGTGGACACCATTCATAGAATTAAGAATTGAGTGTTAGTACTACTCTCCTAAAGCTGTCCTGTATCATCTGCCAAAAAACATAGATTTGCAAGCTGACAATTTGACTTTAATAAATGGACAGAAACAACCCTTTTCTTTACCTTTGCTTTATTACTATTACTACCAATGTTTTTTGACAGATGCTCCATATCTAAAACTCTGACTGTGTTTAACTTGAAAAATTCAAGTCACTTGTATTTACTTCATTTGCAATGTTGGTCTTGCGGTCATTGCCTGATGAAAGTCAATTTTTGTTTTTTTCCTGTTTTTGTTATTGCATCTGATCACCTAGTAACCATACACCATAAATACATCTGTATAAAGCTGCATTTCCTGCATATCACCTTTCTTAAATACCCGCTATAGTTGGTACTGGTCTTCTTAGGGTTGTTTACTTGTGACTTGGACCAACAAAGATAGGTGAAACTGAAACCACTGAGCTCCAGGGAAATGGTTGCCATTTAGCAGTTTTGGCTCAAAACGTGGAATGCCACTAGGTTCCTGCTTCCCGTTGGGTCTCACGCAGACCTACTTTTTCTGCATCAGTGGAGGTGCGAGGGACTGGAGGAGTCCCAAGCCTGATAGTGGAGCCTCCCTGGTTGCCTGTGGAACAGATCCCGTCGGTCCAGGCTTTCTCATTACAGTCTGATAATGTCCGCATTGTTTCAGCCAGCTTACTTGTTGCACACTGACAAAGCTACTATTGTTGCATTATTTTAGAATGAGGTGGTTTCCGATTGTTTATCATACATTGCAATAAGTTCCAAGGCTAGTAATCATTTTATTGCATTACATTCTTTCTGTAAGATGATTATTATGGCTAGATTTATACATTTTCATGCAACCTGAAACTAATTGGACCCTCTTAAAATTGTGTAGAAAAAATGTCTGTAACTTTTATTCCATATGTTTGGCTCTGTTAATGCTCTGTGTGTGATTCCACATCATTAGTAACATCTTACCATCGTTGTCACTTTTTTTCTGGCCCTCTTTAAAAATTCAGTACTTATGTAGCCATTGGCTTTTATTCAAACAACTTTAAAGTGAATCTCCACTAGCCTGTCATTTTAATGATTAATAAAATTGGATGTCAACATCAGTCACAAGTTTAAACCCACCTGGTGGTTTTAATGTCATGGCGGACAGGGTTAACTATGGGTTCTCTGATCAGTCTGTTGTTACAGAGGCCTCGTGTGTAGCAAGCTGCAAGACTGCCTGTACCCAAGGGGGGTTCATAAAGTCAATTATTGTTATTATTATAATGGTCAGCAATATATTTTACTCATCATGAGCATAATTGTCTCATCGCTGTCTTACCTAATAACTGCTGAGTTTGTGTCTCTGACAAGTGGCTTTGCTAGCCTCTTAACTCTCACTTACAAGGCTACATTCAGTCATGCCCTCTATGGGTTTTGTTGAATTTGTCTGAGTAGCCCAATATTGCTGCAGCCTATAATACGACTTTAATTAATTCTCAGCCAGATGGAAATTCCTGTAGTTGCTAATGAAAGAAATGATGTATTTCACTCAAGGCGGATTGATGGTAAAGCGAGCAGCTTTGCTACAGTGCTCAGGGTGGAGAGGAATGCTAATAATTCTTAAAGGCTTACAGTTTGCTACCAGTAGCCATGGCAATTCTTCAAATACAATGGTGGCCTTTTAGAAAAGTGGCGGGGGGAGGGGGCTGTTCCCCTCATTGACTCAATTGGTGTGATATTAGGAAAGACCTTCTTGCACTTTCCACTGTTGTGTTTATTATAAGATTAAGTGGAACCCATGCAGTTTGCCTGAGTTAAGAGTTATGGATGGGAGAAGGTAATAATGTTTTGCAAGAGTCAGATCCATATAGAATATTGTAAGGTTTTCTACAGCACTGGTAATATTTACACTGCAGTAATATTGTTTGTCTGTTTTATTCTCCACTGAAATAAACAGCACTTGATTCAGGGGTTTTAAATCCTAGAAATCCTAAAATCCTGGAAAAAGCTGTGGCAAAGCAATGTGAACACCTGATTTTCAGTCAGGATTTAGTAAATCATAGTACAGATATAGTGCTGGAAAAAGTCACTAATGATCTACTCTTGGCTTCAGACAATGGACATGTCTCTGTACTCGTCTTGTTAGTTGTTAGTGCTGTTGATCCCAACATTTTATTACATAGATTGGAACATATCATTGGGATTAAAGAAACAGCACTGAGCTGGTTTAAATCTTATCTGTCAGATAGATCCCAATTTGTCCATGTTAATAACGTCTTCCATCCACAATTTACTAATTGAAACAAATCAATTAGTAAAACTTCAAGCATGTTTAAAAGACATATTTAGGCCTGGATGTCCTGTAACCTTTTACTCCTTAATTTAGACAAGACTAAGATTATTCTATTGGCCCCCAAGGCCTGAGAGACAAGCTATCTGATCAGATTGCCACCTTAGGTGACATTGCATTGGCTTCAAACACTACCGTGAGGAATCTCTGTGTCGTCTTTGATCTAGATATCTCTTTTACCCATTACATAAAATAAATCTCCAGATGCTGAAAAATTAGTCCATACGTTTGTCATGTCTAGACTTGACTACTACAAAAGAGCCTAAACCTTGCTATGTGAAGTGCCTTAAGATTACTTTTGTTATGATTTGGCGCTATAGAAATACAGAAGAATTGAATAGAATAGCCAATCGTGCTTGTGAAATTAAACAAATGTAAGTATGCATATTGTAGACTGTTGGCACATGAGCTCTCTCAGAACAATCCAGAATTTTGCTATTATACAGCACATTTGAGGACTTTCAGAGCTCATGATTTTGATTATGGTTCATCCTTGTTATGTGAGTCATGTCACTGGGCCTACTTTAAGACAATGTGAGTGCTTGTGCAGTTTTACCATGAAATCTGGCTCTGTTATAGAGACAACAGTGTGTTTCTAATTTTTCTCATGCTCCACTGATTGGTATCAAGCATCACAGAAGCAACCTTAATCAAAATCATTTCCCCTTTCACAATCAATAACTCAACTGTGGTGGACATGGAGGCAAATGTTCAATTAATTTCCCCTAAGATAATCCTTTGTTTATTCATTGATTTTGTAGTATAGATTTCTGGATTATAGGAAACCAGAGCCCATCTAAACACATCAGGAAGATTAAAATATTCACTGCTTTTAAAACAAAGATGCAATAATATACAATATATAATAATACAATAATATTGTCAGTGTGGCCCAGCCCTAAGATGGAGCTGTTGTCTGCACAGAGAGTTTATTATTCCCAGGTGTTGCTCCTGCTGGGATTTCCTGTGTACGGCCTTAACCTTTTGTTGGAGCAATAGCCTTCCTCTAGCTTGTGAGTTGGGTTCATTAGTACAGCTCAGGCTTTAATTGCCCTCAATTTATGGAGTGGAGATCCTGTTGAGCAACTGTTAAAACTAGATTTGCCTCCAGTTCAAGTGGCTTGAACATATAACACACACATATATTATAAATAACTGACTTGCCCCAATTTTGAGTCTGAGTATTTTTCAGTTTTACATATAAAGCATGTGAGTTGAAAAGTGAAGCTGTAGCAGAAAAACAACACTAATTTAATGGAGGCTGTTCCAAACCTTTATGTAATGTTTATGTAAATACAGCAGCACACATTTCACATGCTTGGACATGTCTTACTCTCCAATCAGTGGTTAAGTAAAGCACTCAGGGCAGAGCTTATGCTGAAAAAGAGATGGAAAAGAAAAGCAACAGACATAGTACCAAAATGTATGTACATCATGCATTTTCAACTATTAAGAAAGATTAAAGAAATTAGAGAAAACTAAGTTTAGGTAGGAATGACTAAATATTATAATTATATGACTGATAGAAATAGCATAGATACAATAATTATATGATTGATAGAAATAGCAAAAGTGCTGTAATTATGAATATGACAGCTGATGTGGTCTACTTCCAGGAAACCACAGTCTTTGTAAGTTTCCGAAAAAGCCATAATCAGCAGCACACCAGGCATGCGCTCTCTGCCTAGGAAATTACTATGTTGTCTGGAATTATAGTCATTTGGAATTGGGGGCAGCTGGATAAGTTTGGGAATGTGGGTTAATTGCAAAGCCTGTGTCATTTTATGGACCGCAGGTTAATGGGCAGTGTGTTTTTATATCGACAGCACACACAAATAATTCTGCTAATTGAACGGAAAGGTCATTTTTATGTGTTGACCTTAGTTACTTTGTTATTCCTTAAAATTCCCTATTCAAAGAACTGTGTTCGAAACCGTGGATTGTGAAATCCTGAAAAAATCTTGTGAGTTATTTTCTTCCAAATCCAATGTTTTATGTTGTGTTTGTTTTTAAACAATAGGCACTTGCCAACATTATTGCAGTATTCAAGAAGTCGCTGCAAGTCTGGCAATGTTATTTAGACCTATTAAACAGTTTTCTTGTCATATGTTTTCAGAAGACTGACTGTTCTTGTTAAAGAGCAGGCAGCCTCCAATTAGCCTTCCTTCCTTATCGCTGTTGTCTTGGCAGAGTAAGATAGCCGTTATCAGCTCCACCACCTCCCAGATTCCACATTCACTGTTCAGTATTTAGTATTTTAATGTGCCTGAAATGAATGTTTACATTGCATTGGTGTGTACTTTGTGTGCACACGTATAATATCGATCTGACCTGTAAGGGACAGACACCCTTGTGTTATTGAGTAAGGGAGCAGGAGAGGAGGTTGTCAGCCAGCTGGTCTGTTTGGGTTAAAATGATATCAAGAGGCCTGCTGAGAGTTCCTTGTGGTCTTCTGGGAAATGTCTTCCTCCTTACTGTGTCTGATGAAAGAAGCTTGGGCTGCTTACTTAACATCACTCTGAGTTGTTAAGGCCTTTCTGTCAGATAAGGTTATTATCTGTTATTCTTTCTCAGTAGTCTGGTTAGGGTGTTGATAAGAC
The DNA here is from genome assembly GCA_034779795.1 of Ctenopoma multispine. Lineage (NCBI taxonomy): Eukaryota > Metazoa > Chordata > Actinopteri > Anabantiformes > Anabantidae > Ctenopoma > Ctenopoma multispine. Next base: position 11,422,802 of record JAUYWH010000026.1, read on the forward strand.
TAAATTTAGCCTTGAAGATACATACTTTTTTTAGTATGATTCTATTGCCAGTTCATGTTATTCCTTATACTACTTTGGTCTATTGAGTGTGCAGCTAGTTTCTGTCTCAGTCCCGTTGAGATGTACCTCCTCTTCCTGTCATCACTCTGGCCTCAGATGAACCTCAGAATGTCTCAAGATTATGTTTGTGAGCCTGTGTGCTGCTGCTGTCTGTAAATCTATGCTCAGAGAGTGACTTCATGGAGACAGCTCAGACGTCAGGGGTCTGGCTCACGTCTTGTTTGGATTTTGGCCAGAATGAGCTCATCCATGACAATAAGTCCAGCTGCTCAGTTGTAGGAGTGCTGGTCTTGCTCGACCTCTGCATGGTGCCCCAAACTGAGGAGCAGGCTAGTGTGAGGATGGGGGTTAGTGTGAGTGTGACACCATTCCCAGAAGCTCCAGCAGAGACTGACCACTGGCAGCCTGCCGCCCCCTCGGCGCCTGCTAAGCAACATGGCCTCAGCCTTCCAATGTTCCCTACGGAGAGGCCCAGTTTGATCTGGACACACGCCAGCACTGAGCAGTGGGGGCATGGCCAGGTCAGCTCTCAGGGGTGGTCCTATAGTCTGTGTGTGTGTGTGTGAATGTATTTGTATGTGTGATGTATTTGGAGCCATAATAATTAGCTTGTGTTTTGTTTTTGTGTGATTCTATTATTTTTGCTTCAGTGTTAAGCCTTCAGGCGGTTAGATCTCCCTGTCTGTGTCGCGTTCCCTCTGTGGAATAGAAAGGAGGACAGCACATAAAAGATTATGGTTCTAACCCATTCATCTATTCCTATGAAGATAAATGCTGACGGGCTTTTGGTCTTGAGGGAAAGTTCTTTTAGTTAGAGGACAGATACATTTGCTAGTTTCAGCATACTGCAGCCCTTGCGTGGTGACGATTACTATCAGTAATATCAGCTTGAGTTAAAGATCTCTGGAACATATAAAATATCCCAGAAAGCCCCTGGAGGAAAGACAGCTCATAGTGTGCAATTCTGTCAGTGAGATTATTCTGTCACTCTGGGCTAACACACTCAATCTGGTTTCAATCTGTGGCAAAGCACATGAGCACCGGGGCAGCCAAAGGTCAGAACCTGAGAAACTCCTGAGAAGGACTCATATCTCTTTGCTCCCTCTCTTCTCATCCTCCTGCTCCTGATCTCGTGTTCCCCCCGTGGCCACCTCCTCCAACCCTGCACCCACTCCTACTCAAGCTCAGCATTTGGAATCTATTATCCAAGCCAGTCAAGAGTTTTTTTTTTGATAATTAAAAGGAGACGCTGTCCAACGTTCCTTCTCAGATTAACGGCTGTTCCCCAGGATCAGCCAGTGTAAAGGCAAACACAGCAAGGAATCAGGTGCTCTGGAGACTTCAGGGTCTTTTGGGAGATTTGTTTGAGAACAGAGTATGGAGAAGAGGTGTTCTTCTGGGGTACAGTAGTGAGTAGCCCAGGGCCGTGGTTTGAAAAAAAAAGAAAAGCCATCAAAAACATCTGTCCTATAGTGTAGGTCCTATTCTGGGCCTTTGGGTCAGCCCTGGAACCAGTTGGATCAGGTCGCAGTGCTTGGCAGGGGGAACTTGGATGTCCAACACAGAGGTCAGAAAAGCTGTGATTGCAACTTATTGCTACACTATCATCAAACCATCCTACCAGCAGTGCACTTGGTCAGACTGTGTTTATTTCACATATCTGAAACCGTGTTTAACAGTGCTGACTTTTAGGTTTTAGGTCTTGGCTTAAACAGGTATTTACTGTATATTCATTTGCCTTCATGACAGTTGATGAAAATGTTATCACTAGCTTCAATTGTCAGTCTGAATCAACATGAAACCTCTGCTGAAATACACTCAGTCTGTTAAATTAATTGATAAATAGTGTGAACTGTAGTCAAAGTGGACAAGCTGTGCTGGAGTAGAATTGGCCAGATGCAACAGAAGAGTTACTAAAACTAATGCCATGAAACGGAGATGATGATTTTTATTTAGCAAGAGATATAGATGAATCAGATAGCACTAGTTCACGGGAACTGCATCAGTTATAGGTTTCAGGTGATATGAGTCATACATTTTCCATATATGTGAGCACATCTACTGGCCTAACCATGTGGTCTGAGAAAACTATTGTTCAGAGCGTGAAGTCACAAAGAGTTTGTACTAATTTTTCCTGTCAAATCAAAGATTAGCAATTAGCATTGTGAACTAAGTCATAGGGAGTCACTAGTTTGTTGCTGGAGCATGTGATAGGGTTGCAGCACTACACTAAGTGTATGACAGTGCAGAAAAGGTTGGTCTCTCCACGGCAGTTAAATAACCGTGACTGGTCTTGAACTCATCATGTGCAAACAGACATTTTATAACTGCAAGTCCCAAAGATCATCACACGACTCTCAAATCAGATGATATGGTCGCTGTTAAACTCATTTTGTCTTGTGTTGACAGCAACTTCACAGTTTTAGTTATATAATGCAAGAGGCTGTCACCAAACTTCTGTGACTTAGTCTTAAATATGTATTTTATGTAATTCATAGCTGCATCCTGTAATCTTTGTATGTAAGTAAAAAGTTATGGGTTATCCTGTTTTCAGGGTTTTGAATTAGTTGCTTTCAACAGAGGTCAAGTCATAGACTTTCATAATTACTGAAAGAGACAAGGATTGATATTACTCATCTTCATGGGAGTCAAGAACAGATCCAGGCCACTTACAAGCCAAATCGTTTTTGTGGTTAGGGCGTATCCGTTACACTAAACTATTAGAGGTAGCAAAACTCAAATCTGACTTAAAAGCTAACCTCAGTAAGATGTTTTAACGTTTTTTCAGTTCAATAATTTTATTTGTTTGTCTGTGTAAGAAGCGTTTTAACATCTGAAATGTGGTTGTGGCGAGTCTTGTCTGTTTAACCTCAGTGAGACAGATCAATGTCTTGAATTCAAAAGCTGCCTTACACCATGCTAGCCCTACAGCCTTAAGAAACTAAGAAAGCAACAGATTGTTGCTTCTTTATTTTACATTTTCTGCTGTCATTGTAGAAATTGCCTTGTCTTTTAGCAGCACTCCAAATTACAAACTGGAATCTGGGACTTTCAGGTGGTTTCAGTATACACTGTATACTCAGCATCATTTCAAACCTTTCAGCTGCTCATGCCTAATTTCCTACCACCCTCGAGTGAACACACTAACCAGACCTGTCCATTGGTGCCAGATGGGTGTGGGTTCTTAACATGATAAATATAACTAGTGACAGCTTTGCCACTACTCCTAATTGTGGATTGAGTAATCAAACATGTTTAACACATGCACTATAAAAATGGATGTTTAGAGATTTTGAGCCAACCAAAACATTCCTTACAAAGCCTCTTCTCTTGTTGGAATCTGCACATTTAAGTACACTGTGTAAGTGTACAAGCACATGTGCATGTGTTTGTGTTTATATTCAAATGTAAGGAATGGCTTTGAAATATACAAAAAAAAAAACACAGGCTGCCAATGCAAGAGGTTTTGCAGCAGAGAGGGGCCTCTGAGTGAGTGATGCCATGCCCCTCTCCCCTACATGGCAGGCCTGCTGCTGTGGTGATGGGTCGACATCAGCCTAATAACAACTTGCTGCTATGCTCAAGTCAGAGGAATGCAGCCATCCACGCGGACCAGCCGCCCTCCTCTCAATCTCTCTATTTTAAGAGCCAAGCTGAGGGGGGTGGAATTACACTTCAATATACTTAATGATTTCCATCAGTGATGTGGGATACGATGCAGGGACTGAGCTCTTCTGCCACATGAGCTGTTTCCATGAGGCACATTCACTATCCACATTAATATTCTCATCCCAAACAGTTTAGTGGAGATTACCACACAGCAACCATTTGCAGAAAAACCTTTGAAAATGTCAGTGATTTGCGTCACTAATGCTTTAACCCACTAAGAGTGGTGCAGCATGTGCAAACTAATTCTAGTGCTGAGGAAAGAGAGAGAGAGCGGAGATTTGGGATGAGTAGATGTAGGAAGAAAGGGCAGTGGATGTGGTTGTAGTGGTCTACCAGCAACTGTCATCCTAAATGAGTGACTCAACTCTAGGATGTGGCTTTTGACATACAGTCTTGCATAAAGGAAGTGTGCACATTGCACTAGACTGATTAGGTGTTTATCAAATTGTTCCTGTTTAATTCTTCATGTTGAAATGCATATCAAAGTAGTATTGTTAGTGATATTTTCTTTTACCTAGTTCTTTAAGACCCCTTCATTAATTTTGTCACTTTTTGACTCTACAGTTTCTTCTGACAAACAAGCAAGTAAAATTGCAGGATGTGAGATTCTCCCTTTGAAATGGTCATCCTTCTTGTCCTCTCATCTGTGTGGTTAAGGAGGGGTAAAGGAAGGAAAATGTGTGTGCAGGGGCACAGGCAAGCGTGTATGCTTTTGGGAAGATCACAAAGACTGTGGTGGGAGGCAGGCTGTGATGTGGCAGCCTGCTCACACACATGGCCACCATTCTCTGTCTCTGGTTGGCAACAGTGGAGAACCGCTCACCAGAAAGCCCCTGCCTTGCTGCATGACACAAAAGGTACTTTAAAGATTGTGGTTGATGTGTCTCCTTCTCTACCTCAGGGTTGCCACTGCACTGGAGGAATATGGTAAGAGACATCAAACAGTGCATGTGTGGGAATTTAGATCTAGATCTAAAAGTTTGAAGTATTAAATGGCACTGTTGTATAAAAAGATGGAACAAAAGGCTGAATGATTCTTAAATCACAAGGTTTCCAGGAGAGGATATTACTGCTATTCTGGGATCCATTCATGACCACGCTTTTTAAAGCATCACCCTGGTTTCTTTGTCAAAAAACCTAATGGGAATTTTCCATTGGGTTTTGGGTAATTGCAGAAAATAATCTCTGCAACAAATAAAGGTTTCTGATACCTGGATGTTTCTGTTCAATTGTCTTCACAAACAAAGAACATTGTCATTATTTTTGGAACCGAAATATAATCACCTGAAGTAAAAAGGTATAAACAAACTATGACATGGTTGCATTACTTCAGTTTTACCACCACTAAGCTTTCAACTTATAATACGATTTAACGTGCCACTTCTGCAAAAGCCTTTCTTCTTAGGGAAATCACATCTTTATAAAACTACAAAACTACAAATTAGAAAGACTGAATTTGAATAGTTTGTAACTGCTCGGAAGTGGTGTGCGATTCCGCAAAATTAGGAATTGATCCGATGTCAAGTAAATATAGAGGCAGTATCGCCAATACCGATACTATTAACTTATAAGGGCAGCTCGACATGGTGCTTTGCCACCTGTGTGCCTGTAAATGTGACGTATTTACACAGGCTTTATGATGCAAAGGAGTTAGAGGTGGGGGGTGGGGGGGTGGTGGTATTGATACTATTGATATTTGGATCAATCCGCCCACCACTACTGCGCAGGTGTTAACATAACAACTTATGTCAAACATCTAATTAAAAATCCATGTCAAAATACTGATATCAGGATGATCTTAGAGATTTTGTCTTTTAACACTTTTATTGTTTATTTTCATAGGGTAAGAGTAAAGGGTATGAGTTTTGTTTTTTTTCATAAAGGAGGCTAATAATTTGGGGGTTTAATTGTACTAAAAGTAAGAACCATTTAAAGTAACTACCTGAAAGCAACAGCTGAGCAAATAAAAAGTAAGAGTTGAAAATGGTTAGCTAAAAACTGGCCTAAAGAATTTCATTAAAATCTATGGATAAACAGATGAAACTGTTAGCTCCATACAAAAGAGTTAGTAAGCAAAAAAGATAAACAATTAAAATATTTAGCTAAAAGAAAAGGACATATGGAAATACTTACCAAGGCCATTTAGCTATCTAGTTTATTTTAGATTAAGCTAAAATTACTTGATAAGCAGTTACAGTAAGGAAGTTATTAACTGTATATACAAATTGTTAAAGTTTTGTAGTACTATCAACTCAATGAAAATTAATAGCGTTTTTACATCCACCTTAAAAGCAACTGAAACTTTAACCTTGTAGCTGCATAGTTGAGCATCTCTTAATACAGTGACCCATCTGTAGTCAGTCGTTCTACAGGAACAGTAATGTTTGGTTAATCAGCAGCATTTAAATTGAATGGGTGAGTCACTAACAAAGAGTTACGAATAGTAGTAAACATAGTTTACAGTCTGTAATGACCTTGGACTCACCCCTCCATCACTGACACCTTCCATCAAATCCTATATTTATTAAACAGCCCCACCACCTGTCTGTGCAAGAGGAATGTGTGTGCTGTCAGGGTCCAGGAACCGCTACTGCGGCTGGCTACTTCTGCCTCCATTTTGGAGGAGACAGGAGAGGGAGAGGCAGCGAAAGGTTAACCGCTGGACTGCTGCGGTTAAAGGCCTGCCTTACCGGACTGTGCAGCCTGCTGGTTCTCTCATTAGCCTGCGTATTTTTCCTTCCAAAATCAAACTTTCCCCCTCATTCCGTTGCAATGTGCCAGTGGGTTATTGCCTGGAATACTGAAATAGCCTGTGTCTTGTTTTATTTGTCAGGCATTCAGTGAGAATTCCCCCTCCAACCCACAGCTGGCTCAGGAATGTCCTGTGACTCCCCTCTCAAGTCTCCACTCACTTCATCACCTCCCTATCCCCTCACTCTTTAGTTTTCCTTTTCTCCTTCACTTTCTACACATTTTATCTCTTTCCCTCATCATGCCCCACCCTGTCTGCTCGTCTTTTCAGGGGTGGTAGTTAGGAAGGGGCTATCATGGGGAAAAGAGTTGATCAGTGCCAAAGCTCACAAAGTACTCGGTGCAAACACAAAGAGTTGCTGCGGAGATAGGATCACATGTGGCTAAATTGGATTTGCTCACTTTGTCTCCCCCATTTTCTTTTATTATTTCTCTCTGTCCCGGCATTTGCACTTCTTAATGTTGCTTTTTCACTGTGTCCTATTATAAATCAGTTTTCTTCTCTTTTTATAATACTTAAAGTGTCTATCATTAAATAGAGTTTAATGCACATATTCTAATTGTAGATATGCCATGTCATTAAGAAAGTAGTATATTCAAGTATATACATATATATATATATATATATATATATAGATATATATATATATATATCTCTATATATATATATACATACACACACATACATAAGTATAATTATCACAAATTTCCTTATAATATCATGATATTATTCCGAGACTATATCGTCCACCCCTAATAGTAATAATTAAAGAATATGTACATAGAAGAAATAAACATGACAAAAATCAATACAATTTCTCATTCACCACGTGTTCATTCAGGCCATATCCTCCTGATGTTATTACGTGTACTTTCTTCTGAAACAAATGGAATAATATGATGTGTCTTTACTTAAATTATTAAGTGTAAATAGGTAAGTTAAAGTTTTAGGTCATTTTAAAGTATATTTAAAGTTATTAAAAGAAATTGGAGATAACAGGGAAGTAAATACAAAAATAAACGGAGAGTAGTGGAGCAAATTAAATTAAATTAAACATTTAAACTCTTCTAAGTCTGCTTCAAAACAAGCAAATGTACAACTAAATTGAAATACTTACGGCATGTAACTATACAATAAAAATGCTATTGAACAAGTTAGAATTCAGTTTTTATTAAGCCTTTCCACAGCAGTGTGTTTCTGATGACTTGTTTGATGTAACCCCAGTATTGATTATTGTTTTAGAGCTATTTTCATCCCCACTTCCTCCTGGGAAAAATAACTGTCTGTCTTTACATCCAAACACTATAAAGTTGCAGGCCAGATAACCAAAAATGCTAAGCTGAAAGATGCTATTCAACTAATAATTCCTTACAGGTTTATAGTGTTACTACAAGCACTTGCTTTAATATACATACATGTAGTCCTCATTATAGTTGCTCTTTCAACAATAAACTATAAAATATTACAGTTAATAGCAAAAGAAACATGCCCCCTAATCATGCCGGCCCAAGCACGATTTGTCATGATCCGTTCATCCACAGGAATGTCTGAGGAGATGTATGGCAGCACAGTTTGCTGTAAATCCTCCATAGTGAATTATTTTGTCTGTTCAAATAAATACCTTTGACATGTCACAGAAGCTTGCTCCTTGGCAGACTACCTGCATTCATCTCTGCAGAAGGCAGCAGCTGGTCTGTAAGAGATTGCTCATGGGGGTGATACTCAGTGAGCTTTGCTGTTATGAACTACAACCAAAACCTGTGACCCCGTCTGTTTCAATTGATTTATAGTGTAGGACTGCAGTCTCCTTCATTTTCCACTTTTCACATGGGGAACAAATGCATCATTGTTTGGGACATAGATACACAGAGTAGTAGAAGCAGGTTTAGGGACGGGGTTAGGTCAGTATTAGGTAATTCAATGAATGTGTTCTTTTCTTCTGAACATATGCAGTGTCTGGGTAAGCTTAGACCCATTTTGACCCATGTTTTTTTTGTTACTCAACTTTAAAAAAGGTTTTATCACGCAATAGCATCTTTCAGAGCCCACAACTACACCCAGGGTTTCCAGCCCTCTCTCAGATCGGCCTGAACCAAAAATGAGTCATCTTTATGTAAAGAAATTCCTCAGTATGGTTTACAATTCTTCCACAGAAATGCACTCAATACAATTATGAATGGACTCCTCCAGTAAATAAAGGGTGCTTGTGAGCTTTTGTGGATTCTTGGTATTCTAGTCCACCATCACTATGCAATGAATCTATTGTTCAGCCTTCTGTCTCCCAAACAAAACAGCAGAGAAGACTGGCATGAATAATACGGCACCTAATGCCTCATGAAATATACATTGGGTGCTATGTCTTTAGAGTGATCTGCAAAGCCATCATCCTCCGTGATTCATATGTGTTCTGTGTTTGAGAGAGAGAGAGAGAGGGAAAAGTCATGCAGCAGATCTGTGGAGGTGGAAGCACTTGTTGATGCTGAAGCTAAAGTGAACCAGATGTAGTGGATGGGATATGCTGCGTTACTCTGCACTGAGGTTATTTGTGGGCCTTGTTTTGGCAATGATGTACACTTTGCACACTCACACTGGTGTAAACTTTGAAGACAAAAAAGTGTTTCGTGTATGTGTGAAAAAAAATTCCCCTTCCTGTCAGTGTGTTGAATGATCTCAAAGCAGAAGGCGTGAAAAACTGAAAGAAGATGATTTGGTATTTTGAAACTGAGCTCAGTAAGGTTCTGTACATATTTGACATCGGAAGCCATGGTTTCCCTACTTAGTCTTTTGGCAGAGACACTGGCACATTTGTGGCAGAGATGTAAAAAGCAGGTTTGTGTGCACTATTCTGAGGACTATTTCATGGTGAGTTTCATACAGTCCTCCCAGCTAGAGCCTTCACAGTTTTAAACATGCCAGTCATACCGCACCACTGGTTTACTCATTGTTAAAGGTATATACAGTAAATTGTTCATTTATACATTAAATGTTTGAGGTGTCTGAGAATGCATTGTCACAAAAACAAAAAGGTGGTAGTTCCATAATGACGATAGACTGCAGAATAAAACCTTGATATCCTCTTGCGTAAGAGCTTGGTTTATTAAGGTTGACAAATTCCTTCTCAGATGTTTTGTTCTTGCTTTAGCATAATAGTATTGTCATTTTCCAGTAGTTCATAACTATTTTAGATATATATTAAAACGTGTATTTCTGACTGAATTGGAACCTTTCTTGTTAAAAAAAAAAGTTGCAACAGAGTTTGAATTTCTTGGATTTTCAAATGGTCCCAGACAGAGACATAGCACCTGAAGGCCATTGAAGGGCTTTATTCCTTCATGCTCTCCATGTGGGAAAAGATAAACACAAAAGCTAGAGTTCAGAACAAGACATCCGCCAGGGTTTAAGCTGTGCTAACTTGCCTTATGCATACATATGAGTGAATGTATAAACACAGGACACACACAACACAGACTGGAATGTCAAGATAACAAATAGCATGTCTGGCTTGAGACTCATGTTACTTCGTATGCAAATAATGTTTTGGGCGAGCTTTGCATATTTCACGTTTCCAAATGTGTCTGCAGAGATTTTGGCATACATGGGCTGCTGTGGTGGTTAGTCTACTCTAAACAAAAACACTAGATTAATGTATTTGCTTGCAGTAGAAATAAGAAATTGTAAAATATTAGTTATCACTATATGAAGTTTTAAACTGTTTAAACCTCCAGTTCTTTTCTACGATTTGCTTTAGATACTCCTGCCACTGACTTAACATAGTGGTTATAATAAATTTTGCCTAAATATTTTGATTTGTTTGCTGTCTCAGGCATTGCACAAAACAAATTGGAGTGAGAAGAAGGATGAGAACTTTTTACTAGCATGATAATATTTTCTGTGTAGCTGTGATACAAATTACAACACGTTCAACATACAGTTAGGTTCCTAAATAATAGCATTTGGCCTCTGTACACCATCACATTGAATTTCAAATGAAATTCTCCAGATGTGAGGCCTTCAGCTTTAACTCGAGAGGTTTGACAAACATGTGGCATTAACTGTTCAGGAATTACAGCAACTTTCATACACACATGCCCATTTATAGGGGATCAATAATAATTGCCATTAATACTGTGCACAAAGTCTTTGCACTTAATGACTACCTGAAGTCTGGAAGCCATTGAGATGACCAAATGCTGAGTTTCCTGAATACGCTTTGCCGGGCTTTTACTGCGTCATTCTGGCTTGTCAGTCTTGTCTTCAATAAGTAAAAAGCCCCCAAAAAACACTTTCGGTGTTCACTGTTGATCTCTGTATGAACACTGAACTATCAACAGCCGTGAGCAAAGCAGTGGCAGCTAAGACAAGATAAGATAAGGACAATGTATGTAGTCGCATCCCACAATGAATGGCCAGTTTTAGACACAGACTCTTAACATCAAGAGGTATAGTATTTTGAAAAAACTCAAGAAAACAAAGTGTATTGGCCAAACTGAACCTAGGGGTTGCACTGCAAGCCAACATGCAAACATATGTTCATCTCAAGCTTTGGGCTTCTGACTTTGTGTAACATGGGCACCCAAGTTAACAAAAAACATACAGTATATTCTATATATAGCATCGGAGCACAAAAAGCATAACTTGCAACTGTACATACAGAGGTGGATGATTTGTTTGTACCTTTCCACAAAAACAGGAAACTACAGTTAACTTGTGAAATAATTAATAAAAGTAATATTTTAAGAAGTAAAAGAAATAAAAATGACACTTTTCTTTTGATTCTTGATTCAACAGAATATTTTAAACAATGCAAGATGAAACTGGCTTGGACAAAAATCACCACGAAGCACCACACATCTTCAGTCTTGTAATCAGTTATTCAACCTATTAAAATTGAGAAAAGTAGTCACTCTGCTACTGAACACTTGCCAGAGAAAGAGAGTTTTGAAGCTGGGTACCATTATTTTTGTCCAGACCATTTTCATTTGTTGTATCATTTAAAATATTCTGTTGAATCAAAGATCAAAAGCAAAGTCTGATTTATATTTCTTTCATTTTCACTAAATCAATTTTCACTAAATCTTTTTTATGTTACTTTTGTCTGGTTTCTTCTCTTTCCATGGAAGTGTACCAACAAATTAATCTGCATTTGTCTTTGTCATGTTAACTAGTTGACTGTGTTTGAAAAAAAAAAAGCCTGCTGTGACTTAAGTCATCATTTGTGGCAATTTGATTACTTGTTATTGTCAGCAAATCCCATAAAAAAAAACACAAACAAAAAAATGTGTTTACACACCACTACACTTTAAAATCAACTTTTTACAGTTTCTGAAGATTTCAATGTGCATAATATTTCTGCTCAGTTTACACACATTTGTTATCTTCTTGTGCTTCACATCTCATCTCTACAATACTACTTCATCACTTACTCATGTCAAACCTAGCTATTATTAAGGTGTTGTGTACCACTACAGCACCCAAAACCCCTGACCACACTAGACTCCACTAGTAGAACCACCAATTGTTTAATGATAAAAGAGAATATTAACAAGACATTGACGTCAACAGGTCTTTAGCTGAACAGTTTTATGTGGTAAACGGCCTAGACAGTCCCCTCAGTGTGCCAAAAATATATATATCTTATATCATATTTTTGAGAATATCATTGACAACATTTTGATATCAGGAAATAGGCTCCTTTCTCACATGTCCAGCTCCCTGCGAACAATGTGCAGGTTCATTCTTAGACACACAGAAGTTGCAAAGGGGGCCCTTGCTGTCCTAATGCATTGTTGGAGGCCGCAGGCATGCTTGGACACATCAGCCAAGGATCAGATTGCTTTTGTTGGGCCTGTTCCAGGTTCATGCTGCTCCTCATGACATCAAAGGGCCACGTCAGTGTGTGTTAGTGAAGATGAGAAGCGGCACAAGCGCAGCTCAGCGGAGTGTGATCAACAGGGGTCATGGTGCACCCGAAGGACAACACTGTGTTGTCTTAGCAGGCGAGGGAATCACACAGCACTGACCAAACACCCATGCACAGGAGCTGAGGTCCTATAAAGTACAAGAAGGAGCTATGTATGTGTGGGACTATGAGGCATTTGGCTGGAGAAAAGGATAAATGGTGGAAAAAGACATTGCTGAGGTATTGAGAACCTGTCTATATACAGTATAGACTGATGGGTATATACTGTACCAAGGGGCCAAATTAGACACAAAAATAATTATAAGGAGATGGCAGGCTACTCTAAGGTGAGACAGAACCAGTTTATCTCCAGTACAGGCCAGTGGCCTGAATATATGTTCAACATTCAGCAGTTTGATAAGAGCTACAATAGGACAGAGGTGAAACAGGTTGAGAGAGGATGGTGGGGGTCAGAAGTCACCACACAGGAGGCAAAACATCCTCTCTAATACTCCCAAAAATCACATCCCCTGATGTCATTGTAGCCAGATCTGAACATCCTCTCCCCGGTCCAAGCACAGCAACTCTTCCTACATACCTAGTTTGTTACGAATAACATGGCGCAAAACATTTAGCTGTAAAAATGTTTAGATTGTAATGTCTGACAGCTATGTCTGTTATCTTTTAGGGCATTTACACACAGTGTCGATGAAGAACAGTGGGGACAGGAAGTCGACATGTTTGTATGATATTTTTATAAGCTGTTGTTGCGATGTGAAAACCACTTCACTCTTTAACTAAACCACTTGGTGATTTTCCCGTTTTCAATCCAAAAGAAAGATTACATGTTCTTGTGTTAATTGAAGAGAATACTATGAGCGTGTGGCTTTAAAAACAAACTGAATGAGATCAAAAATACATAGAAGCCAAGCTAAAAACATAATCTTTTTTTTTTATGTTGCTTTCTTGGAGGTATGAGGTTTTCAGCCCACAGTGACACATCAAATACTGTAACACAGATGTTCTTTAGATGTTATTTTCTGCGGTTGTCACAAGAATTGGACAGTTTTCTGTGCAGACTGCAGGTATTGTCAGTCAGGCAGAGGCTGCAACGGGTTTTTGTTTGATGTGACGACACCTCGTGCGCAGAGAGAGGTGTTTTATCGGCAGGTGTGACTCCTGACCTGCCTCTGTCAACACATCTAGGCCTGATGTCTTAACTCGGGCATGGAGGGACATGCTGCACTGCCACAGGCTCTTTGTCTGCTCACCTGCTCACATGGATACAATATCCACTTTAATGAACAGCGGCAGTGCCCACTCAAAAGTTAATACAAAATGTTTGTCCTTACAGAGATATGACACAGTTGTGTAGCAGACTGTCCTGTCATGAGTAATGAGAAGGAGACTGATCATAAATTATTTGTTGATCTTCAGTAGTATTTTTTTTTTCACTTGAGATGATGTCAAAGCCCAAACATCTATTGGCAACACACCAGTGAATTTCCTTAATTGATTTTCTGGACAGCGAGCTTAATCTTTACACAATGATAACATTCCTGGCAAACCTCCTAGAAGACACATACACGCGCCTGCAAACTTTCATTCAACCCACAGATGATTCCAGATGTTTCCTAAATGAATGAAAGGCAGGGAAGCTGCTCATACAACTACATTAGACTCAACTAAGAGTTGGAAGCCAAGAAGCTACCCTTCCATACTGTTTCCTCCTGACTGGCCACTCCCAGCCGCAGGCCTTTAGTAGTGAATTATCTCCCCAGGATGTGGCAGGCGCATGGGGAAGACGAGGGGGCTGACATCCCTATCATTAAATACAAAGGCCCATGATAAGAGACAGGGAAAGAATAAAATAAACAAAGCCCAAAAGAGAAGCCCAGCATGTGAGAATTTAGACATACTCTTTTCAGTATGTTTATTTATTTATCATTGGATTGGCCTGCTTTTTCAGGATATTATCCAAGTGGAAAAATTATTTCTCATTTGGGGCTACAGATTGGCAGCAAGGAATTATTAAACTTCTCCAGTGAACTTTTCTTTCGTCACAGATCACTGATCCACATTATGGATATTGAATTTTATTAAATCTGTCACTCCAGCTCCACAGGGCTTGTGGTCTGGACATTGGCTTACACAGACACACGTACAAACAAGAGCTTATTCAGACTCCAGCCACCGACTCAGGTGCACGAGCCACCCACGTTTTTCTTCATTATATCTGATTAATACAACATCACTGAAAGCCACAAACCTCTCAAAATGTCACAGAAAGTCAAAAGTGGGTGTGTTTTTCACCTGAATAGGAAGATTGTAACAATTATGGTGTTACCTTAGCACATACAATGCACCCATTGTGCAATGTACAATTCCCCAGGCTGCTAGTCGATCCGAGGCTTGGTGAAAAGAGAGCAGGACAGGGTTGAGGTGCAGATCAAACCCACTGCTGAATTGCAGGCTTTGTCTGCAGACATATCCTGGGATTTTGATCATACAGCTGAAATGACTAGGGCTCAAAGCTGCTTAGCGTTGCTTGTAGTTAGACTGCGCACAACGTCATATGCATGTGCAAGCACGTTTAATCTTGCTGTGAATATTGTTGATACCTTGTTACATTAGCAAACCATTCTCATTTAGTTCAAGGCACAGGTTAAAAAACATTAAACATAGTTATAATTCACAATATATAATATACTGTATAAACTCTGTATGTGCTGTTTATTCTGTCCATGCCCAACCTGATTTTTTAACTCTGTATTAGCTGATCAGCAGTATTGAGTGTGTATATTAACTATTTTCGACCAAAATCTGTTTAAAGACTTAAATATATAAGGTTACAGAAACTCATCTTCCTGATGGGGAGCAGATGATAATATTAGAGTTTGGCAAGTAGTGGTTACAGTTGTACATTAGGGTAATTTGCCACAAAATTAATGTAGATAAATGTAAAGTCCCCACAAGAGATGAAAACAACTGTGTGTGTGTGGTTGTCACTCGCAGCAGCTCTTTCAGCTGGCTGTACACCTGCACCTGCGTAGACACGTCTCATCTTGATGAAGTCTTCTGTGTTTCAACAGGTGTCTGCTAACACAGTGACATGAACTCATTTATGTGAGGGCATACTCAGCAAAGTGATGCACATGTTGTGCAGCAGTGTGTCATTACAAAAAATCACCTCCTCTTATTTATTTTACCACGGATACATGCTGTGATATGTTTCCACACATGACCTTTGACTTGCCAAAGCGTGTCTGCATACTCGTGCATATGACCCTGGGAGTGTGTGTGGCGTTTGCCAGCCTTGAGTAGAGTGCTCTAGGCGTGCGCGTGTGTCTGTGTCAGATGCACAAACCGGCCAGACAACTTAGTGATTCAACCCTGCAGTGCTGTGTGTTTGTGTGCGTCAGACGCTGAGCTCTTTAGCTGGGCTAAGCTAGGCAGGCGGAAACTGGAGTAGAGTGCAGAGTATCACAAAGCACAATAATAAGATCAGAGAATCTAAATGCTCAACTCCCATGATACCTCAGCTGATCCCACAGCTGACTAGCAGCAACAGCCTTCAAGTTTCACTCAGTCAGCACATCAACCACTTTTAACTTCATTCAGGTTAGTCAGTGTTAAGGCTTTCTCTGCATTCAACACTGCTTGAACCTAAAATATTCTCTTGATGTGGACATGACCTTTCAGCATCTTCTCAAACTGACCCAGGGTGAGTGGAATAATGATGTTGCCCTAATGGGCTGATTTCATCCAAGTGCTATCAGTTAAACGAATGACCAAACATCCTTCTACACAATGACACAGAGGTTAGTAGTACTGGGAGGCCATTTCCACTCGATGTCTCTGGATATCTGCTCAAAATGGTTCTTCATTTCACCACAGGCTCTGCTGGCAGAGTGCCTGGCATGACCTCAGGCTGAATGCAGAAGATTCAGACCTAACAGGTTATTTGTGTTTTCCTCCGTGTTCTTTATTACTGTCATGCTTCTTGTCTTGGCATGCCCTCATTGTTTTTCTTATATGAGAGCACAAAAACAAAAAGAGATTTGAGTATTTAGCAATCACTTGGCACTGAGGATCACTCTGTTGTGTACTTGTTTTTCTTACATGTTCCTCATAAGAACTATGGTCCCTTTACAGTGCATCAAAAGTACATGAGAATAAAGGTAGTAATATCATACCCTGGGACAACCAGCAAGTCTCATAAATATTTTTAAAGAAATCTTGCACAAATGTTACCCAGTAGGTCTCTGTGTGTATTATTTTCACACTGTTTATTTTACTACATGACATTTCCTTTAAAACAAACCTGAAATTTTCAGTTTTCCAGTGAAGTAGTGATGAAACATCTGCCCCAGAATCCAGGAACAACAAATTAAACAGGTTGCTGAAACCTAATTTAATATTCGGTACATCAACATAAGCTAGGGGCTGACAGGGGATAATTTTGGTAACACAAAACACACTATCTCCCAGTGAGAACAGACACCAGCTCCAGATATAATGTGTGTTTTAAGTTTGTTTATGCAAGTACAATTTCAATATTTGATTTGAAGTAGATTAAGAATCATTATGAACGACACTGCAACACAAACACCAACGTAAGCTATAATGTAAAAAAATGTTTCTGAATTGTTTCTAAAAATACCTTTTTTTCTTTCCTTCATTGCTTCCTCATTTCTTCTGACCCCTATCTTTCCCACAACCTGTGACTAGAGCTAAGAGACGGGGTGTTCATCACCACAGCGATGTCAGAACTTTAGGTGTTCAAATTCAGTTCTCTTTTTTGGCAGGATAAGATCCATTCAGAAGAAATGCCAGAGGCTCTTAAAGACCTCTCTATATCAACAACGCTTAAAGAACTAGACCACTGGGTCAGAATTTCCATAAAGAGGTATCATGCGTGGTTTATGCAAAGATTTGACTGATTTGTTTTGTTCTAGTTTGTTGGTTGGTTCTTCAGGCAAATCATGTGTTAATATAAAACTCTGCATGTGGATGAACACAATAGGCCAACTGTTCTCCTCTCCTGCATTTCCTTTCCTTGATTTCTCTCAGTCTGTAAACACATGAGCTTGCTAATGTGAATTGTACTGAAAGAACTGTGCCTGAAATTGTTTATACACTGTATATGTTATCAAACAAGTTGAAACTTCCCCACTACAATGGCAGAATTCTCCATTTGTTTTCATGAAAACAAACGTAACTCCTCAGTAGCAGAAAAAGGAAATACTCAAATGAAGCACAAGTATATCAGCGCAGGAGATGAGTAAATGTACTTTGCGTGTGTAGTGAGAAAGTATCAGTCTTTCTATTATTAACTGGTAATTTTTCTTTGTCCTCTTTTCACTTCTAAAAACCACACAGGGGGTAACCAATGCATCCCCATAAAGATCTCCTCCTCAGAGTATAAAGAAGCCAAATACAAAAAATAAAACCCCCCAATCATCAATTGAAAAAATGCACAGGGAGTCTGAAGCTGTGATCTGCCAGTGCAGATCATAGCTTCTGTGATTGAACACAGACAACCCCCCCCCACAATGTTAAAATTCCACAATAAATCTGTTTTGCAGACTCTTGAAACTTTTGAAAGGAACAACACAGAGACCAGCACAGCATTTATGAAATTAATATCATTTGGATAGTAAGATGTTTAAATGTTCTCCTGCAGTGTGCAGGAGAGAGTAGAGAGTCTTTTATCCAACGTATTGCAAACAAATGATGCCAAGGTAGATACAAGGAGCTGATCTCCATGTGTGAGCACAGAACTTGGGAATTAACAAAGGACCGCGCTCCTGCTTTTTCCCTCCCACAGTCTCTGAGTCTATCACGGCTGTCACCCAGCATCAGTGAGTCTAATGGCTGAAGTTTTTTGTGTGTAGCATCCTGGACTGATCGAGCGAACTGAAGAATGAGTATACCCATCAAGGAAACTCTCATGTCATAGGACCATGAAGGAGAAGGAGGGACATGGGCCAAAAGCAATTTCTCCACAGGAAGCCTTGAGAATCAGCTCACTGAGGCTAATCTGGAGAGCGGAAGTAGTCGTAGAAAAAGGGTTATTTTCTTCAGAGTCAGATTTTACGTGAATAGTGGTCCCTACCGTCCTCTATCCTGCAATGTTATGTTCTTTATGTTTGGTCGCTGATTTGCTAAGCCTTAAGCCTCACAACCACCTGGATCTGCAGGCCTAATCCATATCTGATCTCTGTGAAATTCCAAAGGCAGACCAGAGTTGAGTTCACTTTTATTGTGCTGCTTTCATAAGACTTGTCCACCTGCCAGGGCGAGTGCCCTGTCAAAATGAGCTCTGACCCAAATTCTTCTTATGAGCCCTCAGCGCTGTAGTTTCTCAGGTTTCTGTGTGCTGCTGAGAGAGGGATATGAAGGAGCTGATAGCATGGTGTGGAGAACAGCTTGAAGGCATCAAGGGCTGATTCGGCATGGACATGAGCATGTTGCTGTGTTGAGGCCTTGGAAATATCTAATCTCCTCTGTCACCCCTCACAGGCCTGCTACAGATACAGCACAAGGAACCATGACTCTTTTTTTTCTCTGTATTTAATGTGCACCATCAGGGCTGAAACAAAAGACAAGCTTTGTCTTCATGGCTTTCTAAAACTTCAGGGAATTTTGAGTGAGATGCACCAGTTGCTGCATACTTGAAATATGTCGGTTTCCTACCATATATTTTCACACTGACTGCATGTATAGACATTACTAGACACAATACAATGCCCAGAACTGATGATTGAGACAGGGGGGCTACAGACCTGGAATGTATACCACGATCGTTACCATGTTGTTTAAACAAGAAAAAAATACTGACAAAGTCACGCAAGGTGTTGAAGATACAAACGCCATGTCTGTCTTCAGATATGGCTGGCACTTCAAAATGACAGGGCTCCTGTTTACCACGAGGAATGTGGACGCAGGTTTGCGCTCAGCTACATTTCTGTCAATCTGGAAAGTAGCCAGAGAGGGATGATGACAGGCAGACGGTCTCTCGATGGTATCAGCACCCTGCAATCTGCTTACGCATACCACAAGGTATCGGACATGCTTGTATGACTGCAGTTCACACTTTATCTGCACAAGATGGTAGGTCAAATGATACGGGACATGAAAATAGCCCTGAAAATGAGCACTCACTAATCTAGGAGGTTTAATCCTGAAGTGAAGATTGTGGAAAATGAACTCCAGAGGTGTGTTCAATGGCTAACATTTGGTGAATTATAGACCGGCCTGATTTTGGCACAGTGAAAAAGCTAAGAAGAAAATAAGAATGAAAGGAAGAAGTGACAGTGAGGACACACACACACAGACACACACATAAAAGTCACATCCTGTCAGCAGCCTCATCTACTTTATGACTGCTTTTTCACCTGGGGGCTACCTCCAGGCATAAAAGTGAGTCACACTCAGCAGGAGTTTGGGACAACAGGGCTGACAAAAAAGACCCTTCCCCCAAAACTTCTTCAGCCTCCCCCACCCCTCCTTTTACTCCACTTGTTTTTTACCTTTAACTGTCACAGGCTACATAACACATATTTACCAAACACACCTAATCCTCTAAATGAAACAGTGTCTGATTTCTTCACCACTGAATATCAGGTTTAATCTGCCAAGTTTCAATCTAAAACACAACATCAGGAGCGCACCATATGATTAAATGTCTGTTTTCCCGTCTCCTGCTATCTGTAGTTGATTTGTTTCCTCTTCTCCCCCTCTGTTCATGCTCCGCGCTCCCCTCCCACTACCAGGGAAACTTTTGACAGGTGGAGTGTGAGAGCTAAACCTGTTTCCTTTAAGCTGGAATAAGGAAAAAAACTGTTGTGTGATCAAGCAACTGGAATAACAAGATGAGAACAAATGTTGTGTTTTAACTAAAGGGCAGCTATTATTTTCATGATAGGTCCAACAGTTGAGAATATATTTCACACACACACACACACACACACACACACACACACACACACACACACTTGTATCCTCTAAGACCTATAAACAGAATGTAATGTGTCAAATGTGAGAACTAACTATGAGTATAATAAGTAATTACAACATGAGGTGTGTAATCCACAGATATCATTAGGAAACTCTTACAGGTGTAGCTCTGGTGTAACAGTACAGGTGTTATTGTGGTGGCTTCTCGGACATCATGTCCGAACACGTCTTGTGGTTCTGTTACCTCATCAACTCCCAGACATTCTGCAATAAGGCAAGGACAACGCAGAAACCAGAGCGCACACACCAGCCAGGCTTCTAATCCAAAAAGTTGCTCAATGCACAAGTCTGGAAATGGCTGAGAGTTGAAAGGTTTTATTAAGGAGGCAATATTTACAATTTAATTTAAAAACTATCTGCATATATCTTTGGTTTGTGGGGCCCTTTGGCGGCATGTGCCCCAAGCCAGGACATGTACAGTACCCTGCATGTCAGGTCAGTAATCCAGACATGTCGATCACAAACCAGCCACAAGCATTTCTAAGTCCTAAGAAACCAGAGAAGAAAAGTAGCAGTTACAAACTCCTCTGGTTTTCCTCGTCAGACGGGTTTCTTTCCCATGTCAAGCACCATCCACACATAAAACATCTCGTTTATAAGAAAACGTTCAGGATCTATTGCTGGAGTGATGAGTAATTTATGTTTACAGATGCATCGAGCAGTAACGGTGCAGCAAGCAAGAGAGTTCCTGCAGCTTCTGTTGCAGCAACATGTAAACAGCGAAGTTCAGAAGAGATATCTTCAAACTTTGGTTGGGACGGTTTGGCTGTAGATCGATGGTCAAAATAAAATCAAGTGGGATGGGTCAAGTGAAATGAGTCTTTGACCTGAGAGCTGTTAGAAATCCATGGTTTGTTTGTTTTTTGTTTTGTGGTTTTACAGATTCCCACTCGTCTTATAAATGATCTACTGAAGAATAAATTAAAATCATGGAGCCACTGTAACATTATTCACATTTTGGACATAAAACCATCATTGTTTCATAAAAAACAACATTTAAAACTATGTTTAATTGACCAGTACTAATGACTTTCATTCCTGGGTTTTTAATGTGGGTTTTCATGTCTGGCCAAGAATCAGCTGCACATAAATAGCAATAAATATGCTCCAAAATGTTATATTACTGCAACTGTCTGTGCCCCATTCTTGATGTTTTTAAATTTTATGTATGAATAATGTGACTATATACAGCGATTGTGGCTTTATGGCAATTGCTAATTTACTGTTTATAACACATAACAAAAACAATCAGCACTTCTCAGCCCTTAAATGTCAATGTATTTTGTATAGAGGCTGAAAAATGTTGCACAATGCAGTAAAAATAAGCAATGTAGAGCTACATATA
>JAUYWH010000026.1:11444648-11467215 GCA_034779795.1 Ctenopoma multispine
ATAGCAATGTAATATAACTACAACTTATCATGATGTGATCACAAAATAATTTTTTCGCCATGTGAACGAATGTTTAATGTCTTCTGATCTGTTCAGTAGTAATAATCTGTTAGGAACCTATGTCATTATTTGTGTACCGTACTTGTAAATTATTTTGTGTTTATTTTTATTTTTGCATTTATTTTACTTGAATTTTCCCAGAGTACTTCCATTTTATATTGCATTTTACTATATTTACAGATATTTGTGACACTTATTTTTGTTTTATTAATTATTGGAATGTTTCTATGCCATATTTTTCACCTTTCAAAGTTTGTCAAACTCATATGTACATGATATGTGCATTTTCTAAATTTAACGGAATCTAATAGAGATACAAATACTTTTTAAAACAGTTTTCTTAATGGATTACTTTCTTTTTTTACTTTAAGTAAATTTTAGAGCACGTATATACAGTAGTATTTCAACTTGAGTAAAGAATTTAAAGTGGTACTACTTCCTATAGTCTAGTACTTTGAGGCAGGTATTTGCAGTTTTAAGCATTGAGTTTGTATAGTTCTACAACCTGTGATCACATTAGTGTTTTTGAAGACATTAGATAATTAATTTATATTCTCCCAAAGAATATCTCAGTGGTGCTGATACTGCACTTTTTTCAATTACACTTGAAACATTAAAAAATATAAATCACTCCAATGTTACTCCAGTGACTCTTCTCCAGTGAGAAGCCGGAGTTCGGAGCCTCGGCTGAGCACCTGAACGCAGCACACTTGATAAACTGCTGTGGATGGGTGTGACGTGGAGAGCAATCAGTGTTGCAAAAACAGAGTCGGAGTTGAGCTCACTTCACATTTTACGGAGGGCTGTCAGCACTGTGCGCTACGAGCGACTCTGAATAAGCGCTTTTATCCAGCTAAACCTTCAGAGAATAAAAGGAGGAACCCCGGGGAACATCACGGAGCGGACCGGGTGCACATGGAAACGCTATGTAGCTGGAAACACGGCGCTGGAGTTTTTCACCGTTTCACTCGAGAGGAGGCAAAGTGAGCGGCGAGACAAACATGCTCACCCTGATCCCGGCCTCCCTGCTGCCTCTTCTCCTTATCTGTCGGATTTCTTTATGCCAGTACTCGAGCGACCTGTGCAGCTGGAAGGGCAGGTGAGGATAACTAACTACTGCATCTCTTAAGTTCATTAATGATGTTAATTTAGTGACAAATACAGGGGTTTCACAGAAACGTGTGGATTTATAAATGACCAGTTCAATTTGCAAAATGACTTATCACCATTCAGCATGACTGACCAAAACCTATTATAAAATGTTGCTTTGTACCCCATTATATTGTAGTATTAAATTCTGATTTGGCTTCATTATTCTGATAGTTAATTTAAAATACTTGTGTTGGCTGATAGCTCCGACATAAAAGTAGTTAAATATTCACATTGTTGCTTGTACCTTTCTCAAAGAGCTCAAAACATTTAAGCATTTTTTTTTCAACAGATTCTCAAACCTCAGGCATAACATACTGAAATGTTTCAGCTCCCATCAAACATCTGCTGAAAACTGTTTTGCACTTGAGAGAAGCTGTGCCCTCAAATAAGTGTGGTTTTGTTTTTTATTTCATCCTCCACTCAGGAGGGGTGGGTGATGTTCAGTACTTTGAGATCTTAACCAATAATCTGTTGTTCATTAGTGCGACTCTTGACTAATCTCCTTTAATTGCATGCAGAAGTGATGAAGTTAGAAAGGACTTAATTAGAGGCATGCTGAGTGGAGCCTGGTTATGGGGCTTCAGCTGCATATGCTCCGCATGTGCCATGGGTTACGTTAGATCTATGGCAAATTTGAATTTCAGCATCTCATTTTCAGGAAACTGGGCGTTTCTTCTCCAGAGTCAAACCACTAGCTTGGCATGCACATCCTGGTTGACTGTTGATGGTTTACTGCCTCTGGCTTTGCCACAGAATGACTGACAGACTGGGTTTTTCAAACCCTGACCAGGCATTAAGTTCTGTAGGGAGTCATTTGGTCATGCTGGCGCCAGAGTCCGAAATGCTGCCCGGACAAGTCTCTTCCAGTCTCTTTGGTGGCTTGAAAGCAAGGGGAGGTTCAGTGTGTGACCTGCATTTGCACTTGCATGCAGCAGGCCCAGCTACTGTTGCTGCTCTTGTCTGCCCAGAAGCCCCTGTGTCCCTCTATTCATCCACTTCTGCTCCCAAACTCTTCCCAAAGGCATCATGCCAGTGGTGCATTTTGCCAAAGCTGTGGGAGAAACAATGTGGTGAGGGGAGTGTGTGTTGGAGCTGAAGTCATTTTGGCTGCTTTGGCTCGTGACAGCAGCCAGTCTTGCGCACGGACAGCTCTTAATGTTTTAGAAGGAATGTGATCTAATGTCCTCACAGTCTGCCAGAGGTCCTCACCTTGGTCAGTTCATTCAGTCTTTAAATCACCAAAATTATTTTTTAAAGAATAAATTCCTTTTTGCTGTATTCAAAGGAAAATGGTTAAGCATTGCAAAACACACCTCTACAAAGAAGGCTTTGATAGTTCCTGCTACTTTAAGGCGTACGTGGCTGATCTCTGTTGACCTCTTTCTGTTTCTTTTCCTCTAGTGGTCTGACCCATGAAGGCCATGCCAGGGATGTGGAGCAGGTGTACCTACGTTGCTCTCAAGGCTACCTGGAGTGGCTCTATCCCACGGGGGCCATCATCGTCAACCTCCGACCTAACACGGTCTCTCCTGCTGCCGCCCGTCTCTCTGTCTGCATTAAACCTTCCACAGACTCCAGTGGCACCAACATCTACCTGGACCGTAATGGCAAGCTGCGGTTACTGCTGCGTGAGCAGGACCAGGCTCGGGGCAAGGTCCACTGCTTTAGTATCAAGGAAGGTTCGCTCTTCATTGAGGCCATCCCGCACATGGATATCAGCCGGCGGATCACGGCGTTCCAGTACGAGCTAGTCAGCGACAGGCTGGGAGCAGAGGCACACTCACTGGGTGGTATGATGCTCTCCTTTATAAATCTTCTGTAGTGCAGTATTAGTGATAACCCTGTGGATAATTGTCTTGTATTTAATACAAGTAGTTAGTGTAAAGGTTTGCAGACTTGCTTTTTAATGATTCCCTCCAGGACCGAGTTCCTTTGTGCTTTGTCCCTGTGATGTGTGCTGTGCACTAAATCCAGCCATCTACTGGTGGAAACTTTCTGCTCTAATAGTAGGAAACTTAACATTTGCTCCAGCATTGAATATGGAAATGCTAATACTAAAGCCAAAGTCCATTTTTCTGGTAGAACTGTCTGTACATTTTTGTTGAGAAGAACACATTTTTTGTCAAACTTAAACTTTCGCTGTGAGTATGGAAACAACCAAATCTGAAGCCTTTTAATGATTTCAAATTCAGATCGTTTCACAACTTCTCCACACATGCCATATGAATGATACACAGCTCTGTTTTTTATGGCTTGTGTGTGGAGGGGCACAGCCAAACACAGGCCCTCCAATGAAAAACAGCCATCTATTTTCATGCTGTGTACCTGCCAAACCTGCACAGTTTCAAGCTGTGCAACTGTGCAAGCAACTGTTTTTTTTTCCACCTAAAGCAAAATATGAGCAGTATCAGGACCACATCTGTTTTTACGGCTCTCTGGGTTCACATATCCACATCCTGTGTCATTATATGGCACAGTAGAGCGAGGGAAAGAGAGAGTTAAATGTAGGCAGAGTGAGCATGGAGTTGTTTTGACCACATAAGTGTGCTCTGCTCTGCAGTATAATCTGCTGCTGTGATGTGGTATGAGATAGCACTGGGATGATTCACAAAGACAGTGGTCTCGTGTCATCTGAAGGGTGGACTGGTGGATTGATTGCTTCTTCACTTCTTCTCCTCTTCTTTTTTTTTATCCTGTTTCTTCGATCTCGCCTCTCCCTTCCTCTTCTCTGACCTGCTGTTCTGGGATTGAGTTGCTCACCATCGACCTGGAACGTATCTCCAACCAGATGTTGGGAGGAACTTCTAGGAGCATATAGGCTTATTTTTACCCCCACTCCTTCTTTTCTAGCTGTCACTCCCTCAGCTTCCATTTAAGCTCACTTAAATTATTCTTCCTTTTCTTCCCCTGTGTCTTACTATTTCCTACCTCCTAATTTCTTTTTGTCTATTTATCATTCTAGTATTTTGTTTTTCATGTCTGTTCCCTTCATATATCTTCCCTCTCTCTTCCTGGCTGTTTGAAGTGGTTTTGTCTGTGCCGAGTGGTATTAGCAAGTTGTGCTCCATTACAGTGGAATGCATCAGGGCCCAGATGTTGCAGGGACTCTATAGTGTGCCACTCCACTCCTCCTTTACCACCCCTCCCATCCGTCATCCTTCTCTGCTCCTGTGAAGTGGTTCTGATCAGAGTGGTGCTGCATGCGCATGGGCCAGAGAGAGATGCTGACTCGGCACTCAGCCCATTCCTGTGGTTCTGTTTCATGTCTGACATATGAGCCCTGCTCAGCTCTGCTTTAGAGGAAAGAAAAAACACTCCAGGATTTAGGCCTCGGCTCACATCTCTGTCTAATGCTATGGCAGCACGTAGGCTCACTTCAAAGGGCCTTTGCGCTCTGCTCCAGGCTCTGGTTGAGGTCAGCCGCTCTGAAGTCTCCTGCTTCTCCAGCTGTTCATAAGCCGTTCGAACTTGTGGCTGTTTGACCTCTGATCTCTCCAACAATGCAGCAGTGCTTCATGTTACTACACAAGCTGACCTAAGACATGCTCACCCTTCACCCTTATAGCCTCAAGTCCAGACGAGTCAGCTAAAAATAAGCTCCAGCTCCTAAAGATGAGAGAGGTTAAAAGTTTCTTGTGTTAGACTTAATTCAGGGTAATGGTCTACATATTTTAGTCTTAACAGCATAGTTTCTAAATTGGATATTTTTTTGTGTCAGGATTTATGAGCAGATGTGTAAATTATGGTGGTTTCTTGGGCACCAAATCCACCCAACTCAACAGCTCAAATTGTTCCTTCTCTATCTCAGTAGGTAGACACGCACTGCTGACTCGACACCCCAGCCTCTGCCCCCTCCTTGCTTAACCTGCCCCTGTGCGCCATTCTGCCACTAAGGGCCACCTGAGTCAATTAATCATTCACTTGACTACTTTAATTTAGGGAGGAGCACAGGATTGTTGTTGCTCTACAGCCACCAGTTAAAGGTGAAATCTAGCCTAGGGCAGGGTTGAGGCCTGGTTAAAGACTTTTTCATTTATTCACTTTTTAACTCTCAGTTATTTGCCCTCTAGTTATGTGGTAAAGCCTTCTTGTGGCGTATTGTTCTAGGTAAGATGTGGCAACGTGGTTTCTGTATAACCGGCTGATTTTCTCATTTGACTTATCGCAATTGCATTGACTGTTTCGGTCCCAGTAGACCTGCTCAAGTGGTAAATGAGTTCAACATCTCATTGTCTCTCTGCTCTCCTTATGCTTTTGATCTGGTCCTTGTTTGTCATGGAGTGTCAAGGAGTTCCTGTTGTGGTGGAGAAATTAACGGAACGGTTTTCTTGAACAGTTAATGCACATACACACAGCGGCATTTTTAACAAGCATTATTATCTCTCTTACCATCAGTAGCATGTCTGGCTCACTATAACGGACTCCCACTCTGCCGTCTATAAATTAATAATCATCAGTGGAAAACCCCAGTTTGTGTGTGTGTGTGTGTGTGTGTGCGCCCCTGTGTGTAAGAAACACACTCCTACATGGAAAATAAAAAGTTGTGGACCTGTCAGCAAGATTTTTATCACTGACTTTCCTGTTTATGTTTGTAGTGCCTTTCCAAATGTCAACTCTAAACTCATCCACACTCTTTCTTTATTTCCACTTAGCACCCTGTAAACCCTGCAGTGATGCTGAGATGCTTCTAGCAGTCTGCACCAATGACTTTGGTAAGTAACAGTGTTGTTTCGAAGAATTATAGGTTTCCTGCTGTTGTACAGTGGGTGAGAAATGACCAATGAAAACACCATTATGTGTAGCATGAACCATAGCTGTTTTGCCAGTCTCTAAATTTTGCTTTCCTGTTTGGTGTTTTCAGTGGCACGAGGCATCATTAAGAAGGTGGAGCAGGAAGAAGAGCGCTCATCTCTAACTGTGGAGATCAGTCGCCTCTACAGACAGAAGACCCAGGTCTTTGTGTCTGGTGGTGTGAGGGTACGAAAATGGACTGGCCACATCAAGATGCCTCTGCAGTGTGGGGTGAGGTCTGGTGAAGGTGAGTTCCTCTTCACTGGGACAGTGAGGTTTGGGGAAGCTTGGATGGGCTGCGCCCCACGCTACAAAGACTTTCTACGGTTGTATCATGCAGCGCAACAGCAGGGAACCAACCCCTGTCATGTGGACACTGACTGACCGGTTTACCTGGCCACACTTGGAAACAGGACAGGTCCTCACTGGGTGGGGAAGAAAGTTGAACCAAGTGTTTATGCTGAAGAGGGGAAAAAAACTCACAGACTTGCCCAGTGACAGAACCTCCCTCCTTTTCTGCTGTCTTGTGACTCTGTGGAGACAAAGAATGGCGCTCCTGAATGTTGCCCAGCAGCACGCTAGCTGGACTCTTTTCTTGAAGTTGAACGTGATGCAAAGTGGAATGTGTTCTGACTGCCTTTTTTTTTTTTACAGACAAGGAACTAACAGGTTTTAAATGTAGCAATCCCCATTTGGTTTTTATGTGTATAAAATGTGAATAAACATTGTATATTTTGAAGCTCTGCATGCTTTGTAAAAAGCTTGATGTAAAGTTATTTCTTATGACAGAAATGTATAAAGTGAAAGCCACTTATTTTTATTTTGTTTAAAAAATTATTTACAATGTAATGCCTGAATTCATGTGCTTTTCAGGTTGTACAGTTGTAAAAAACAAACCAAAAAAATCAAAAACTTATTTTTTTTTTTCTGCCGATGAGAATAAAAGCTTTTATTCCCTGAACAATGTTATTTCTGTAGTGTTTACATGTGAAATAAGTAATTCACAAATCTCTACAGGGGAAATTATAACATTTGCAGTTTGACTTGCTTCTACTCTATAGAACATCAATTAATTAGTTCTGTTAATATTTTAAATTGTTTCTTTCAAGAAAAATCCGTTACCTATTTCAAGCTTCTGTAAAGTGATCGTTTGGTTCTTTTATGTTTTATGTAATTAGCTTATATAGTTTCAGCCCAAATTATTGTAAAGCTAATTTATTTTGACACTAAGCTTAATATTTGGATGTACATGGATATATTGGGTGATGATCACACACAATAATAACAGTGGCCCTAACAGGGTGTTTTTTTCCATATTTCTGTTGGAATAAAACCTCTCATATGATGTGCATTAGCTTCCTTTTCAAGGTTCAACTCGGCCTTGAGCTGGGACTGTCTGCCAGGGGTACAGAGAGATTGATATCAGAAAGTTGTGGTGGATTCCTCTGCACTGGTTCCTGTGTTGATGGGGGTGGCAGTGTGTCAAGGTCAATGTGAAAGGCTTCTTTGTTCCACTGCAGCAGCCTGGTATGAGGGAGAGGTCTGAAGACAGACCTGAATACAGCCCTGTGACTGGGCACGCAGCAGAAAGCAGCACTTTCAAACCACACTCCAAATTTTGATTGGCACATCAATTCTGCTCAAGCTCGCAGTTTAAATGAAGGCTTTTCATTTTCATCACCTCAAATAAAACACAAGGAACCAATCAGGTTATTGGAACTCTTGCTGTGTTACCGCAACAGACGATGCGGCCTGCGAGCCTGGCTTGTTAAGATGACATCCAGTTCGTGGCAAAGGTTCTTTTTATCTGCCTTTTGACTTTAACGAAGACGTACATAGAATGTCTTTCAGTAAGTTATATTCATATAGACAAATGCTTTTCCAGACAGTGCAAAGCACTGAATTGAATGTCTGAATTCCAGCTGAAAGGCAGCAGTCCTGAAATTGCTCACTGGGAAATGCAAACAGAGTTTCTATGGTAACAATACCTTACTGTGAACCTTCTCGCTTTGGCTTTAAGACTAAGAGCCTTGGAGGAAGAGGGAGAGGAAGAGGGTCAGTGGGCATTAATTGGCTGTTGAATTCTTCACCCTTCCAGCTGTCCTGGTTGTCAAACCTTTTCTTTATCTTTTCTGGCCAGTCAGCCATGCTCTGCTTACAAAGGCTGCTGGTACCACACAGACATATTCAAGTAATTCCAGTATTTTGATTTAATCAACAAATCATTAGACATATGGGCTCAATATAGAGTCGCGAAATAAAAAATAATACCAGTTCCAGTACGTTTTTACTACAGTACAGTTTTCTTATGATCTGTGATATTCATGATGTTAAAAAAAGGTGATACTGAAGAACGCTGGTATCCATCAACCATAGCACTACTTCACCAGTGAAGATTTGAAGGTAAAGAATTATCAGCACAATGACCTCTGCAAGAAAGTTCATGCTAATCTGTTATAAATTTGTTACATGTTGCTAAAGTTAAACTTATCGTGATTAGCTATGCAGAACAATTTCCACCAAAAAAATTACATTAACTTGTCAATGACAGTATATCTTTTGATAGATAAAAATGTCAAGCTTCCTGTCACAGATTTAGTTTTAGCCTAATTGGCTGCAGCTCATTCAGTTAATATGCACATTAAGTATGCAGATGCATTCAGTTCCAAGTTCATCGGTGAGGTCCGTTTTTTTTCTAGATGTTTTGTTGTAGAAGGACAAACCAGTCTAAACCAGACATGAATATGTGGAGTCTTTGTGATGTCAGATGTCACTGCATGGTCATCCCGTGGGTGGAATTAAAAAAGAGAATGGAAAAAACTACTGTTGAAAACTGCAGCCACTGCAAAGTGCACAGTCACTTGGCAGAGAGACGGGCAGTTGAGTTAAAGAACAGAAGGACCCCAGCAGAGAGAAGAGGCCTGTGAGCTCAGTGTAGCGGCTAATATTTTATGCCTCTTTGGGAAGTGCTGGAATGTGGGGAATGTGTTGACTTCACACACGCGTGCCCAGCCTCCCCCAGCACTGCTGCCTTGATTAGCTGGAATCAATAGAGTCTCTGTGTTGTTGTTTTTTTTCGAGTGTGTGTATGTGTGTTAGTGTGCATGCCTGCATTGTGCACGTGGCCCAAACCTCGGCACACACAAACACAACGCCCTAGCAGTGACCACCACCAACACAGACCCACAACTCACTTTGCAGCTGCAGTCCTAACACCTCCAATCTGACACAATGCTGCACCGAGATGTCACATGCTTCAATTTCAAGATCAGCGACAACTCACCAGATTATACTCGCTCCGTTTTACCGTCCTGATGTTTGTTTATGAAATCATACTACGAGGGAAAGAACCCTAAAAGTGTAGTCTATTCTTAATTAGTTAAAAAACAGTTCATACACACAACAAAAAAAAACAAACAAGTCATGTTAGTCGCTCTGAGATGCTGTATAGATCAGCTTGCTTTGCGGGTAATATTTACTTGCTTCTCAGTTATTATAATTTAACCTGTTTACATGCAAACATCTGCAATATTAGCACAAGACATAAAACACAATGTTTATGGTAATTGTGTTTTGCAGGTAACCAATCTACGGAGATTATGAGATGAAGTCACTAAACATGTTAGCATTTGTTATCCAGGGACCTTGAATGTCTGTGCCACATTTCTTGACAATATTTCTAATAGCTTTTCAGACATTTCAGTCAAAGTGCTAGGCAGAGCAACATATATACAGGGTGGGCCATTTATATGGATACACTTTATTCTATTGCTCCTATTGAAAAAACAAAAGTTGTATCCAAGATGGCCGACTTCAAAATAGCCACCATGGTCACCACCCATCTTGAGGAGTTTGCCCCCTCACATATACTAATGTGCCACAAATAGGACTTTAATATCACCAACCATTCCCATTTTATTAAGGTGTATCCATATAAATGGCCCACCCTGTATATTTAGATTCGGTTTGACAACATTAAATGCAGTGTTGTTATACTTGTACATGTATGTAATTTCTTCCCGTCTCAAACCAGGTAGAGACAAACTCTTCAAGGTCAGCACGCCAATAAGTCTTCAAGAATGCTCATTATTCCCAAGTGGGCTGGGAGCTTCCCAGACATAAAATACCTTGCAACCACCTCCTCCTACCTGCTTCTCTCACTGCAGTGGTACGGAAGGATTAAGGACCAAGGTGTTGGGTGTCTTCCAGCAAAAAGTGACTGTGGGGTCACAGCATGAGCCTGCATGTCTCAATATCAGGTATCAAAAGGGATTAGGGAATTGTATGTTCCATCGAAGTAAATGGTTAAGGAGACCAGGCACAGTCTTGTTCGGAAGCATCAGCTTCATCAATTTGGAGATCAGACATTTCACTCTGTCTTAAAATCGGCAGAGTTTTGAGATCCCATTTAGTCAAAAATATACAGTAGCAATAGCAAAAGACGTCTGAACAACAAAGCTGATGTCTGTATCAATTATTTCTTTCTGTGAATGTGTGTTTTGGTGCTGCAGTCTGCTCCTACAAGAGCGTCTCCTTCTTTCTTTTCTCTTCTGTTGTCCTCTTTTCTCAAAGAGTAAATGTGTGGCTGCTGTCAGCTCACATGGCTCCCGGAGACTATGTCGGGGGGCCCTGCTCATTCAGCAAACACGCCAATGTCTTCCAAAACCGGGGGATCCTTCTGCAAGGAGTTACTGGGAGCCCCAATGCTCAGCAGCTCAATAACTGAGCAGAATTTGGCTCAGAGGACATCAAGCAAACACACTGCAAATGGCACCTTTATTTACTCGCCCTCATGTCCCCTCCCCCAACAGCCTTCATTTACTGGGATCTGCAGTGCCATTTCCAGGAGCCCCATGGCAACAGCCAGCCTTGTCAATGAGGGGACAACTTTCTCATGATGTCACCACGCTATGGTGATTGGTGGTCTGCGGAAAGTTGATGAAGCTCTCACAGAGTTATCAGGATCTCAGTGGACAGGACGTTTTCCTTACAGACAGATGTAACAGATGTTATAACACAAACTTTACATTTTGGCATGAACCACTGTTTTATCCATCAGCTTCAGCTGTTTTTTTTGTTAATTTAATAAAATCATAGTAAATGATCTAATGCATTTTGGATGAACCATAAAAGAAATTTTCACTGATCACAATAACAAAAAGCTCCTCTTGTCACTGCAGCTTTCTTGACTTCATCTCAGCTTTGAATGAGCGTGTTGTTGCATGCTCTATACAACCTGCCATTCATCAATACTTCTTCCTTTCTGATTGTGATAGCACAATCAACCAATGCTACATTGCTCTCAGGTCTCTAAAACTCACTGCCGGCAGATCCGCTGCTTGCACAGTTCAATAAGCACTGGTGGCTTTGCCTTGTTGGTGGACTCCTCCTTGGCAACCAGACCAAGCCCCTCTGATCTCTGACCACGAGCGTGACCTTTGGAAGACAGGAGGAAAAATGGTTCCTGTCTAAATTCAGCCATTAGAATCTGGAGGAGACAGGGGCGTGCCCTCTTGCCTCAAAAGGAAACTCACATCTTTGGGCATTGTGGGAAGACAAAGATCATCAGCCAAATTCCGGGGCAAATGTAGAGCATGATGGATTGTGTAATTGAACGTATGACATTTGATGGATGTCTAAATGAGGAGCATAATAGGTAGTGTGATGGATAGGTAGGAAGTAAACACTTAGACATTTTTCACACAGAGCGGATGTGAGCTGTTTGCTTTTGGGTCAGAGAACGTCCCAAAATAACTGATTGTTTTTTGAAGGACAGCGACTCAGATACAGATGTATTCTACTGCTTTTTAGATTTTAAGTCAGCTCTGGTTTTATTGTCAACTGGAGAGTTTCATGCATAAACACAATTGCAAAGAAAGCAAGCAGCCATCATGATTAAAATTTAGCATTTAGATGATCACTGCAAGCATACAACACTGTGTATGCTTGCGTGTTTGTCTTATGTATGATCTATTTGTGTTTAATAGCTGTGAAGTATTTGGGTATGCTTCTTTAAAACAAACTAAAATTAAACGGTACTGACTAATTCAGGTACCATTAGAGGAACTTATGGTTTGTCTCACACCATCTTATACATGCATACACAGTTAAAGCACGGATAAAAATCATTTTGCCGTCTATCAGTACGGTCTTCAAAATAAGATATTCTGTTGATATCGACAGGAGCAGAGGGATTTCATTAAAATCATTACTGGCTGTAAAACTATCAGGCTGAGTTCTGAGCTGGGACAGCAGTTATCAAGTAGACAAGTGCTGCCAACAGCTGAACGGTCAGCTGGAAAAATATGGCTGAGCCGAGGGAAAGTGGAGCAGCGGGGGGTCATGCATACATGCATGTAGCTGTTTCTCACAGTGGCACAGCACAGGTGACAGCCAGTGACCCTTAATCAGAGTTCAGGACCCTGTTAGGTTTATAGGGACGTGCCTGTTCTATTAGTGGACAATGGGAGTGCCAAAAAACTTAAGTCAAACTACAACTTGCTTTAAAGCCTTTGAGAATAAACCATGGACAATGACATGAAAAAGGAAAATGAAAACAGGCCATTTTTGATAAAAGAGACCACAACCATGAGAAATCAATAAAATATAAATAATATTTATTTCATCCCCTTTGACTCAAAGCTTGTTCCAATTCTTTGCTCTACTTGCAGTGTTTCCAATCTGAGTTTCAGGCCGCTTCTTGAGAAAGCTGTGTGAGCTCATGTTGCACCACAGTCACGTGGTGCAACATGTCAACAGTCAAGTTTACGCAGTAGCAGACGGACGAGACCAGTGCTCACTGGTATGACATAACGTGAGTTTGGTAGGATTATCACCAGTCTGCTGTGGAATGCATAGCATGTCTCAGTGGGGAAATCATGGGGACCTCACGGTGTGCTGACGGAGAAATTTAGTTATTTAAAAAATGGGAATCTGTTGAAATAAAGAATCTTTTTTTTTACCTTCTTACAGCACGCATTAATTTAAAAAAAAAGTTCTCAAATATGCAAAGTCTACGTAATAAATAATGCTCTTCAATTTTTTTCTAAAGTAAATTTAAAACCACCAGTTTTTAATTGTAGATTCTATATCACTCAAACTATTTACTCTTTAGGTTTTATTTTTGAGTTACATTAAGGGGGAGCTCTTCATTTAGGTCATTTTGGTTTTCATTTATTTCATTTGTTTTAACTCATCTGATTTACAAGTAAGACAAAAGAATCTTACCTTAAGCTTCATCCATCCATTTGTCTATGAATAGAACATTGACCGTAGAGTGCTACAATAATTACTTGGCAAATTAAGATGTGATTACTTCACAACATTTTGATTTAATTAAATGGTTAAGCTACTAAGGAAACATTAAAATGTTGCTTATAGTTATACGGGGTACTTTTTTGTGTTGCCTAGATTTGATACATTTTGCAGATATAACATATAATACAGGACTCGAACAAGACTGTTTTTACACAGTGGTATTTCTACCTTCACTTAAGAATCTGAAAAGTTTCCACACTGCAAATTTGTACAACCCAGTAGCTTGGTTGGAAAAATGGTTCATTATGAAGCAAAGTAAATAGCTTGAGTGATGATCTCAGACATGAACACAGTAAGGGAACACATTTCAGACAAATGCTGCCCCCCACAGGACGAAGGTTTCTTGCACTTGCTCCATCTACCATGTCACTGCTGGTAAATCCTATCAATCAAAATGTTGAGGCCAGAGAACCTTGTTTTACTTCACAATGTCATGTCTGCACTGATGAACCACTTATGCACAGTATTAGCCCACAAATCAAAGCTGAAACAGAACAGCGAGTGCACAGAAAGTCTTTTTGCAATCCCAGAGGGACTGCTCATATTTCTAGACATTGTGAAATGTAGATTCATGCCGTAGTCATAACAAAGCCCGAACAAGACTGACACTGAATAATAAAAGGACTGAGCTCATTTGTACTACAGACATGCTATCGTCACACTGATGGATGACTTGAGTCTGTCTAAAGTAACAGTGAGGCATCAATTATTGTGTTTGAGGCTATGCCAACCTACAGACGTGAGTAAACACAAAATAAAGATCGCTTTTGCGCTACTGACGCAGAAAACTGACAACTACAGTCTCTGCCTCAAAGACAACATTGACCACACAAGGGAAGCTAACCATGCTCCATTTTCTGCTGAGTGATCTGGCCGAGCCTGTACTTATAAACTCATCAGTGTATCCACAAGGGTTAGATTTTCAGTGAGTGTTGGAGGATTTTTCATTCCAAATTTAGAAAGAAAACACAGTCCAACGGATCATGTTCAGTTCATGACACTTGGAAAGAAATCCAGTAATAAAATAACAATTGCAGGAGTGTGAGGGATCTGTGAGGTTGTTTATAATGGGCCTGTGAACAGTGATGACCTTTAACTCACTTAACTGATCACAAAAAAGCAAGAAAGTAGTCTCATGTTTTAAGGATTTACTGTTGCAAAAAGCAAAACAAATGTCAATGTTTTCCCTCCATTTTACAGTCATTTTATAATGTCCCCAAACTGTGAAACAAGATTTTTATACACAGTGTACAGATTTTCCTCAGTGGAAGATACATGATTACACAGAATCGTATGTGGAGTCAGTGTGAACATTTACAGTTCAGCAATAGGTTTGTCTTCAATTGTCATCTGGTCAAAGGGAATCATATTCTTAAATTTGTCCAGCTGGAGAAGGAAGAGAGCATCAGGATAAAATAGTGATTAATGTCAGAATGAATGTGACAACATATTCTCTGTTTGTATGCAGTTCTATGCTCCTAAAAAGAGATGACCAGTTGGTCTCTGTTTAGGGAGTGGACAGTGGGCAGTTTTTTGTCTAATTAGGTCCTGTGTTGCAAGATTTAGTGAGTTCAGACACTTTCAGCAAGTTCTTTTTGAGCAGACATTAACTACTAATACACCAACATTTGTCAGTGAATGTTTTTTTTGTTTGTTTTTGGTGGTCAAAGGTCAAGGTCAGTCACCTCATGTTCATCCAATCCTTGTTGTGAATATGATGTCTCAGGAAAGCCTTGCTGATGGATTTTCTTTAAATCTGACACAAACTGTCACTTTGGGTCATTGATGAACTGATTAGATTTTGGTGGTCAAAGGTCAAAGTCACTGTGAGCTCATGTATGTCCCATTCTCCTCAATGCTATATCTCAAAAACGCCTGGTAGGAATTTTTTTATACCTGAAACAAAAAAAACATCCACTTAGACTCAAGCATAAACTTATAAGAATATAAGTCTGGACAGACATGGATGTAAACTACAAAGTTACAGGAGCATAAAACCACAATGCAGTAATTCTAGTTGTTAAACTTAAGACAGAAGATAAATTTAACTTGACTATTTCAACTGAATTTTATTTTCTTTACTTAACTTTAGTACTGTGAGTTTATTTCAGTGTTTGGATTCACTTCATTTCTGGGCGGCAAGTAGCTCAGTAAGTAGAGTTGTTGTTTACGAACCCCATGGTAAACTGTTTGATTCCGAGGCCCCACAGGCTACATGTTTGTAGTGAAGACACTAAATCCCCACATTAGCGCAAACTTGTTCTGTTTGGCAGCTGTCCAACAACTATTTCCCCAAAGGGATCAATAAGATATGCAATTATTATTTGTGATAGCTCTGTCTGTACAACAGTCTCGATGAAAAGAATCTGAACTTAGAAGTAGATTTAAATGCTTACTGATGTGATGACAGCTTATATATAACTGTATCTAAGGAAACATTTTTGTATGTTTTATCCTAGGTTCATTTATTTCTGAGTTGAGATATTCACATTTCAAAACTTTAATCAGTGTATTTGCCTTCATAACTCATGACACCATTTTTTATTATGTCACAGATGTCCACAGTAATCTCAATATGAGTTCTTTTTTGACAAATTGTACAGGCCCAGGATAAAACAGGGGTTAGGTTAAGTGTAAATGAAAATTGTCTGGGCAAAAAAAAACAAAAAAACATTTACTGTATTGTAGTATCACTGCGTTTTTACTTTTCTAGCTACAAAACTGCATAAACATAGACAAAAAAAATTCACAGACAATAATATTAAACTAGAAATTCCTGGGAAAACTTTGAAGGTGCCTGCCACCTTGCGCCCGTGAACCTTAAACCCATCACGCCAATGAGAAAGCGGGATTTATCGATCCGAGTCTTTTTGATATAATATGTGTCTGATAGGAATCCCCAGTATGTCCTATGAGCTTATCCTGTGTGGGTTTTGGTGATTTAGGTTGCCATGGTAACTCAAAATGCCAACTAACCACAACAGGAGCTATCACCTGACAGAGCTGGTCGTTTTGATGTATAACATGTCTGATGGGAATCCAGAGTCTGTCCGGTGGGGCATCTCGTGTGTGGCTTTTAGCAATTTACGTTGCCATGGTAACTCAAAATGCCAAATAATCATAGCAGGGGACATGTAATGATCAAGCCTGTTGGTTCGATGTACAGGGTGGGCCATTTATATGGATACACCTTAATAAAATGGGAATGGTTGGTGATATTAAAGTCCTGTTTGTGGCACATTCACAATCATCCACTCAAGATGGATGGTGACCATGGTGGCCATTTTTAAGTCGGCCATCTTGGATACAACTTTTGTTTTTTCAATAGGGGCAATAGAATAAAGTTACGTTAAAACCAAGCACATCATTGTTTTTCTTGTGACATTACCAATAAGTTAGATGTGTCACGTGTCTCAAAATGCTAACAATGATTAATGACAAATAACAGATAATTTTTGCTCACTAATGCCATTTATGTAAATATTCAGCTCACTTTTAACCCGTTATATTGACTTACTTAGGCTCTTATTGTGAAAATCAGACTCTTCTTGTGAAGATTGACTCTCAGGACGGAGACAGATGTGTGTGTGTCACAGACACACACACACACACACATCTGTATGTCTGTAAAATGATCAATTATCAATATCCATCTACCTTTCAACCAGTTTTCATTTAACTACAATAGGGGACATGTAATGTGACATGTGATCGAGCCAGTCATTTTGATGTAAAATATGTATGGTTGGAATCCACAGTCTCACCTGTGGGAATCTCGTGTTTGGTTTTTGGCGAGTTGCAATGCCACGGTAACTCAAATTGCCATTTGACCACAATAGGGGACATGTCACGATTGAGCCGGTCGTTTTGATGTATAACGTGTGATGGGATTCTCCAGTCTGTCAGTCTGTGTGAGCTCATCCTGTGAGGTTTTTGTGTGTGGAAGAAGTGCTCCTGAACCTGAGAGCCATTTTGATGAAGCCTCAGCCAATCAGGAGCGACATTAGTCACACCATGTGGCATGTATCAAATCTAAAACTCACAAAAATTTTAGAATTTAAATTAAAAACTCTCAGGATGGAGTGAGGTGTGTCTTTGTGAAATAATTATAAATAAATTAAGCTTACTTAGTGCCTAACAGAGGAAGGGAGGACAGACAGACAGACACAATAAGTGGATGTTTGATAAAGGCAGTTTTAGCATGACTGAAGCATGTTAATTTATTGTGGTGATGTAAAGGACCAAAAAGTACACTAAAGCAATCAGGGCTAGTGGAGGGTTAGGTCACAGCATGTGCGATTGCCTGAAAACTCCCTATACTGAACCTCTCCATTCTTGGTCAGTCATTTTATTGACTACACTGTCTATACCCAATCCTTTGGGTATAAAAGGTATGGCTCATTTAACATGCATTGACGTATTTAGTACCATGCCTTATATACATAAACCATAGTAAACGTTTGGCTCATGTGATTAAATATGTTTTGGACAAAGGTGGCATACAACAGGCTCAATTCAGCAGCTCTGAACACAAAGAACAAGATTAGGATCATGCATAACTTGGGGGGGACGGGGGTAACCTCAAAACTTTGCAAAGTTGGAACAAAAAATAAAATAAATCACTAACATACATTTATAGACATAACTGGCCAAATTACATTGCAAGACAAGGCAAAACAAAAAAACACTGTGTTCACATTTCTTTTTCAGTTTTATTAAAGCAAATACATGCAGAAAATCAGTAATGTAAATTATTTAGTATGGTGCAAACCTGGTACTGTGCAGAATCAGATTTTCATAATTGCTGTTGTCAACCATTAGACGTTAGTTTGTCAATATACCTAACTGTGAATGCAATATATTCTTTCCTGTAATGAGGCTCAGTCATCTCCTTGCTCCTAGGAACGCAAAAGCACTCGAAGCAAGTGCTTCAAAAGCAACGCAGTTTTGTGAACATGCACATGAAACCGCCTGAATTTTTCCTACAGGGGCGCAGCGAACCTTTAGCCGTTGACACTACCGTAAAGTAACGAGCTAACAATTAACTGGGGTGAGATAAATTCCCCTGCTGGGAGGCCTCCCAACCTACCGAGAAAGATAAAAAGAACAGTTACGCCAGATATACTTGAGCTGTCATAGGTGTTTAAGTTTTCCCTGGGAACAAAGATCAGAGAGAGACGAGCAAGCATTTAACCCCTAAACTCATTTAAAACTGGAATTCAACAGATTTGTCCTGTAATTTAGGTGCTAATGATAAACGGCAGAAAAAATTAACTCCGATTCAGTTTAATTTTAGACCTTACAGATTTATGCAGAAAACAGTACCACTTGAGCAAGCACTGAGGCGACAGTGGAGAGGAAAAACTCCCTTCACGGAAGAAACCTCCAGCAGGCAATCTGCCTCAACCGGTGGGATTGAGTAGAAAAAAGAACAGGCAACAAGAGATCTCAAAAGAAAAAAACTCATCCCAAAGTGATGAACATGTCATGGAACACAAGGTAATGCCACCAATGGGAGGAAAAATAAACTAGCAATCAGTTTGCATATTTTATTACTGGGGGGACACATTCAGAATACAAAAACTCAAGATTTCTTGTCCCACCCATACAAAATAGAAGTTAACAGACAAATCATTCCAAGCAGGTAAAATTAACAAAAGTTATAAATTAAAATCGACATTTACATATATAGGATTTTATATATAGAATTATAATGACTGCTAGTTTAAATCTGGTAAGAGCTGTGCTTTGACCTGTACAATAGAAGCCAAGTAACATGTGTAATGGTATGAAGTTCCAAAGTCTTGAGATCTTTTGTTGTAGGTGAGCAGCAGAATCTTCATTTGTTGAGTGCAAAACCAAAGAAGTGGATGAGGAGGAGCCTGCAGTTGTCAGGTGAAATGAATGCTCTTTGCAGCATAGCGAAAGTAAATGCATGCTTTGTCTTCAATATCTGTTCCAAAGTAGGAAGGCAGAGTAAATGTTCGTCATATACAATGTATGGCTTTGATACATGAATATATTCATTACTCGCCAACTCAGTTAATCGTTTTCTCTTTAGAATTGCTTATCTCTTTTGGGTATAATTGTATTCTTTCCAGTTGGTCTAACTGTTGTATTAGGATCATGTTGACCCACTGCCTTGGTGGACATGGGGTGGATGTGTTATGCTGATTGAGTAAGGGTCATCAAAGTTTTCTGGGAGAAAAAATAAAATAAAATAAAAAAATCTGATTACTCAAGTAGCCTCAATTTTAACCCCATTTTAGCCATTGCAGTATATATTCACAATGATAAGCTTCTAACTAACATGAAGTTAATGATGCTTGTGTCTGACCAATTGATATTCCTAATTTTACAACATAATATCTTTAACCACATTCTATCCTTAGACAAAAGAGGTTAGCATGAGAATTAATGTTAAATCAAATTAAAACCGTCTACACTAGTTGATAAAAACGGGCTTCACTCAACTCAAGTTCCTTAACATCTATCCTCTTCTAAGCACACACAGCAAACGTTATTTCTCTAGTAACAACCCAAAACATGATGGTCAACTTCTCTGTAATTCAGTAAGTCCAACAACATGATCTTTACCTGCTTTGGAAAAAAACTGTTGGGTGGATCCTGTATTTTTTTTATTTTTTTTCCCCCAAGGCCTTGCAGAGTTGACACAGCAATCATTCCATGATGAGGTAGAGGTCAAGGGTGTGTGCAGAGCTTGATTAGCTCAGGTTAAGGTATGACGTTACCCTCCAATAGCTTTTAAGGTTGGATATCTGAAAAATAATATTTCCCTTTAAACCTTTGATAAAGTATAAAAGTAGAAAAGAGTAGAAAAGAACATAGTTCATAGAATGTGGAGTTATGTACTTAACAAAAAAAGGTGAAATAACTGAAAACATCTTTTATATTCTAGTTTCTTCAAAATAGCCACCCTTTGCTCTGATTTCTGCTTTGCACACTCTTGGCATTCTCTCAATGAGTCACCTGAAATGGTTTTCCAACAGTCTTGAAGGAGTTCCCAGAGGTGTTTAGCACTTGTTGGCCCATTTGCCTTCACTCTGCGGTCCAGCTCAGCCAAAAACACATTGAATGAGAAGGTGTGTCCAAACTTTTGGCCTGTACTGTATATTATTCAGTATGGTCAGGTTTTCATAATCACTAGATGGTAAATTAAGCAAACCCAAACTGTGTGTCCAATAGCTTCTTTGAAGATGTGAGTTTTTTGAATCATCCCTTTGCTAAGCTTGCTCCATCCCAATAATGGAAATGCACAACTGTCATAAGAGTTCCGAAAACAAATATAAAACTGCCCGTTACTCGTAACGCTTTGCAGGGGTGTTATAAATTACCCTGCTGGGAGGCCTCCCAAAATGATGCGACAGAAAAAAATTAAAGTTTACCGCGGCCTACCGCGCAAGACCTACTTTAACCGAGAAAAATCCTACTTGAGATTCCCTTTGGAATGAATCAAGACTGGCAGAGAGAATTAAGTCAAGTTTAAACCTCAGAGTCATGTAACACTAAAATACTACAGAAGATTTGTGTAGTAATTAGGATGGTTATGATTGACCGCAGTATAAATGAGATCTCTGGGAGATATTACACTGAAGGTTTAGTCACCAAATTACCATATGGCTCATTTATAAATATGCATTTTTGATGCTGTTATTACATCATTCATGGGATGAATACCAGTTAAAGAAAAAAAAAAAAAGATACAGAAGAGTGATGTTCAACTGAAACCAAAACTTTAAAACCAAACCAAAGTGTTTCCCCCAAAGTGTTATAATAAAATGTTAGATTTGATAGCTGTACAACGTAAGGTAAGACAAGAACATTAGGCATTCTCAAACCAATCTTGGACAAACAGAATTCAGCAGTCACTATAGCCTCCAACTACAAAGCATATGATTACATATGATACAGATTTAAAGCAGGGCTAAAAATAAAAATAATACAGCAAGGGGGTGCAAGATGATCACCACTCACCTCTTAAAAAGTTACTTTCTGGTAGATAAACTGGACGGAAAAGTCAAAAATGTAGTACGAGATGTAATTACTGCTTAATTCGGCTCAGTGTAGACATGGCCAAAGTATGAGATTATCCCCATGTCACCAGGTGTTCATGCACCCTGTTACCGAGTGCTTGTGTGCCCCACACATTACTTCTGGTCCCATAATGCAACATGCACCAAACCGCCAACACCACCAAAATCTTTGCATTAGTTCATTATATTATAATTTTGCTTCTTATTTGGTCCATTTCATTACATATTTCAACTGTTATTTAAAAAGTGTCACATGCTATACTACAGTTGTAAACCTAGGGGACTAGGAGTGATCCAACAACGCTGAAACATGATTTTACAGATTGATTTAAGTGAATCAAGACTTCAGGATTAACTTGTACATGCGAGGACAGAAACGTGTGCCTTAAGCTGTTCACTTACATGCGACAGATAATTATTGGATACAGTGTCCTGCTGAAGTAGAACACGAGAAAGGGATCAAGCCACCGACTCTGTAGTAAGTGGCTGTACATCCTTGACCAAAAGCCACGCTGGGGAAGTCTAAAAGAGAAAAACTTTTTCTTCCAAATGTGGAAGCTTTGACAGACTGCATGTCTGTCTGCCTCTGGCCTAGTGCTAGAGAGCGAGGTTATACTAATTTAAAGCAAGGCTTAAAATTAGTATAACCATCACCAAAGTGAAATAAACGTTTGAGTGTTTGCAATGTTGCAAACAAGTTCAGATGTCGTAAAAACCATCTGACCAAATGATGTCACTGGCTGAACTTGCATCTGCAACAGTGCAATGTCCTGGAAGGGGTGGGGGGGCGAACAGACAAGGGGTGGGGATGGGGAGTTTGTCCACATTAAGCCAGATAAATTCTAACACGATGCTCGAGGTTGAACAGCACAGAGATACATTTATCTGGCTTATTGAGGACAAGACACACAGACTGGTTCAGTATCTTGCCCAAGTACACCGTGACACAGACTGTGGGATGGAGAATAAAGGGTTAACCGCTGACCCTGGGGTAAGTGGTCAACCAGCTTTACCTCCTTGAGCCACAGTCCCACTAACAACTCTTATAATACCTTTATACCCAGAATTTGGAAATTTATAGATGGCCAGATTCAATAATAAATACATTTTACAGACACACACACAGACACACACACACACACAGACACACACAGACACACACACACACACACACACACACACACACACACACA
>JAUYWH010000026.1:11469879-11516457 GCA_034779795.1 Ctenopoma multispine
CACACACACACACACACACACACACACACACACACACACACACACACACACACACACACACACACACACACAATGAAAAGGTTGTTCAAGTGTCCTCTCTGTTCCCACATTGTATTGGCTGGATATGAGTTTCTGTAGGGGTCTGTGTGGCTTGGCGACATCTCACACACTCAGAGGCAGCATGCCTGGTGGAGATACAGCTCTAGATGATGCCATGGAGGTCAAGGAGCTGGGGTCCAATCCATTAACAGTCCTGCATTTGCCACGGTTACAATATTAGTAAAACACAGAATAAAATGACGCAGAATTAAAGGATTATTTTCTGCACATTTAGGTTCTGCTGTGACCTTTTATGCGAGTTTGTGACTCACGTTTTGTCAAAGTAAGTGGTGTGTAGAGAGTGAGAGAACTTCGTGGCATTGCTGTTGATCAGTGAGCCGTTGTCAGTAGCGTAATTCTTTCTTGCTGCCTGGTCTTTGGCAAAGTTCCTGCAGGCGGCCAGTTTGGACTCCAAAGCCTAGTGACAAAAAAGGAAACAAAGCATGAATTTTGTCTCATGATAGGGTTGTGTTTTTT
Source organism: Ctenopoma multispine (assembly GCA_034779795.1). NCBI lineage: Eukaryota > Metazoa > Chordata > Actinopteri > Anabantiformes > Anabantidae > Ctenopoma > Ctenopoma multispine. The sequence goes on from JAUYWH010000026.1 coordinate 11,470,456, forward strand.
TTTGTTCTGTGGCTGACAACACATTATACAAAATAAAGCACAGTTTCATACATACATAGAACAATGCTGGATCCAAAATATTATTATTTGTTAACTTACCCCAACTTTCCTCAGCAGATCACCAACAATGTTAAGAGCAGAGATTCTAGCAGACGGAGTAAGAGATGTGCTGCCGCAGTTAATCGCGAAAGCTAGATTATAAAAAAAACAAAAAAAACAAACTGATATTAGTTTGCATAGCAGTTGATTTTCCATCTCAAGAGTCCACATATAAAGTGAGATTAATCCTGACCTTTTGGGCTGATGAAGGAGTGCTCTATGCTCTTTCCCACAGGTGTGGCCGGAAGAGATAAAGAGGCTTGTACTGCAGAATCTATCTTGTCGATGTCTAAGGTGGGCGAGCTGGGTGCTGACATCCTATCTGTCGTCCGCTCTCGTACTGCCAGCTCTTGTCTCAGGTCTGCAGAAAGCAAAGTAAAACTCATAACATACTCCTCCGCTAAGCCTTACACAGATGACATATTTCCTGTGAAGGGGCAGAATAAATTCTCCTGTGGCTTGTCCTTACCTCGTGCTTCATCTTTCAGTCGTTGCACAGATACTAGAAGAGACTCCTTTTCATCCAGCTCGCTCTCCAGGAAGGCATTTCTCTCAATGGCCTGATTTAAACGGCCCTCAAAGTCCTCAAGAGATACTATTGTGGCCCTGCACATAGAGAATGGGGGAAAAACAGCTACTATCAGCACCTAACTGCTGGAGTAGTATAGACATGCAGTAAAAACCCTTTATTCTCATGTCAGTGTACATTTTGTGGTTGTCTTATCCTGTTCCCCAAAATGCCATCTTAATGGATGTTTATATTCTCTAAACAGCCTAGCATCAAGCTAATATGATCAGCCACATTAAAATAAAGCAAATCAAAAAAATCCACTTTAAGTTTTACGCTCATTTAAAAAAATGGCAGAATGAAAGATAAGCTTGTTGTTGTGCAAAATGTGCTTCAGTCCGACCGTTTGGCTCTCTCCAGGTCGTCGTTGGCTTGCTCAAGCTCCCGGACGTATTTGTGGAGCTGCTCCTTGATGCTGCTTGTCTGGCTCAGATCATCCTCTAACATGGAAATCTGTTTATAACTTTGTGCATACTGCTGCTCCAGCTTATCCTGATAGAGGCAGAGATAGACAGAGAAAGAGGAGCTTATGAGTGAGCACATGTAGAGAAGAGAAACGGTGACATCAAAGAGACCTGTTGTTTCAGGGAATATCCATTTTTTTTTTATTTCTTTTCGCTACAGCATGTGATGTGAAATCACCTTTTTCTATTTTATGTACAAAACAAAAGCCACTACAGGAAATGTGGTAAATCATAAGACAGTGAGTCAACATGTTCTTCCACATTATTTTACATTCAAAGGGGCTCTTTGTTCCCTGGGGAGGCCCCGAGGCTCATTTGCCCTCTGGTACTTTATAGTACAGTCATCAGCAGGGCTGCATGCCTGTAGTGTGGCCCCCAAGGCACAAAGACAGGAAAGCATGATCCACGTTCTCTCTGGTTCATTTATACACAGTTCTTTTTTAGCATTATCTGCTGCAAGCCTGCTCACATGTTGGGCCATGTGAAAAAGCACATTGCTGCCCAGTAGTTCTAGTAATTTCCTTCACATACTGTATATACATTATTCTAATTCAATTCATGAACTGGTGTTAATGCCCAAGAACTAACCTTGTCCTTACACTTTTCTATTTTGTTTCTCTTTATCCTGACATCCAATTAAGGAGCGCTGGAGGATTACCCAAGAGCATGCCTTATTAACACCTACCATACAAATCAGATATTGGACCTTGTCTTCAGGATTCAACAGGGATTAGATAACCTCTTAAGTAACCACAGATTATTAGCAGTTACACATAGACCATAAAGGCAAACTCATTTCCAATCTAAGCAACACAGTCACCAGGCACAATTACCTTGAGGTTGGCCACCTCGTTCTTCAGTCTCTCATTTTCAGTTTGTAGATCTCGAAGGCGGTGTTCAGCCTGTCCGAGCTGAGCCTCCAACTCAGCCTCCAGTTCACGGCTCCCCTCCTGGAACTCCTGCAGTTCCTCCTGTGCATCTTGGCAACTGAATGGCACACACACACACACACACACACACACACACACACACACACACACACACACACACACACACACACACACACACACACAGAGTGAGGGAGAAGTACAATTAGCGCCAATCACCGGCTACCCTGTTCATCGCCCACCATTCAATTCTGTAGAGCTGACTGGCTGAATGATGAGAGGCAACTGACCTAGAAAACTGACCGGCTTTTGTCCTGTAACATAAGTCAGGTTCAGGCACGTTCTAGTATCTCCACTGGCCAGAAATAAACCTGCATGAAAAGCCAGTCAGGTGTTTGTAGATTTTTAAATTTCAATCCTGCTTCTGTCAAACAGGCAATAGTGTGCAGCTCAGCATTGTTGAGTTAAGCATTCTAAATATGCAGCTCTAAAAGAGACAGCTGAACTGTGACAGTAGGTGGTTCAGAAGTAGCTCAGAAAAACAGGCCTGCTGTCATGTGTCCTTAGCTGTGGATGGGGTTAAAGATCAGGGGTGAAGAGAGAATGAGAGAGCAAAGAAACAGGATGAGCACATGAGCTAAGAGACAGGATGTGTGTACATGCTGGTCAGTGCTGACCTTACGTAAGCAACCTTTGGTAAAAACACATGGTAATTTATTACCTAGTTTGGGATGAGTAGCTGTATATGTGTATCTATTTGCATTAATAAACATGTGAGTGGAAATAGCACAGGCATGACTTTGAGTACTTTAAGCAACTCTTTAAGAAATTTATAACAAGCAAAATGTGTTTCCCTGTTGTTGTTGTTGTTGTTGATAACACTGTTACACAATCAGCTAACCTGTCCTGAAGTAATGGCCTCTAAGTGGCTCTACACAGTAGTGGAATCCATGACGTGATGTGCCATGGTTGTTATACATATACAAGTGCAACAGAGGCTGATTTATTAGCGCTGTGCCCTGTAACTTCCCTGTTTAAGGGACTTGTCATTTCTCACACATTTGAAGGTTTAAATTGTATGTGTGACACAGAACCGTCAATAAGTGTGTGAAAGCAATCAATCTAGGCCCAGTCAATCTAGTGACAACAACAACAAAAAATACTAATAAACACTGCATGTAGCCACAGTGAATGCGTCACTGTAAAGGATTCTGGGAAGATGTAGGCAAAGCCCTTTCTGTCATATTTAGTCAATCATGTTTTTTGTCTTTTAATTAGACTAAAACTTAGAGTGGGTATTTTTATTTGCTTTATTTGAATGTAGCTGATCAATATTTGCTTTATAATAGGATGTCTGGGTTCAAAGAATATAAACAACTGTTAAGATAGCAAGAACAGGATAAGCCAATTACAACAATGTTCAATCTCATGTATTTAAACTTATACACAGAGAGATGAAATTAATTTAAAAACCACAGAACACAGTGGTTCTTCAATGGATGTCTATGCTATTCGAGCAGTTAGAGCCACACTAATGAACAGGAAAGATAGTAACTGTTCTGTACTGTACTGTACTACGTGTACCCACAACAGGAATTTCTAAGAAAAGCACTAGGATCTGAACCCTGCCTGTGCAGTGTTACACTTCCTACACAACACAACAAAACAACGTGCCCCATGTCCCTAAATAGAAAATACAGATGGACCAAGTTCAAAGATTTATGTAACACCCACAAGCACCACAGCTGCCTAAGTCTGTGGTCTCCGTTTAAAAAGTTAAAGATTTAGTAATTTCCTACTGAGTCACAGCGGTCTGTAGCAATGATTTCAGAAAGTGTCTGGTCATTTGCCTTGTATGGCTAAAACACTCTTTTTGTGCTGATACAGACAGAGCCACAAAAATCCTGAAAACATTCAGTTAGAAGATAATGACAAGACTACTGTGTGGTGACATACTAACGCCAGGCAAAACCACGTACTATTCATCATATAAGTAGCTGCACGTTATGTAAGTGAGTGAGCATCTATAACGTTTTTAAACAAGTTACTTAACACAGCTTGTAAGAACAAAATTAGTATTCAAATAATAAATAACATAACTTACCTTTTCTTATATTTAAGGGCTTGTGACTTCCAGTATTCAACTTCCTCATCTTTTGACGAAAATTTAGGAATCATCTCTGTGTCCATGTCAGGGCACCCTGAGAATTAAAGAGAGTTATTCATTTTTAGCCTCACGGCCATTTCCTGTGGCTTAAAGTACATATGCAAGTGAGGGTATTGTCCATGAGGTTAAAGAAAAATACTTTTAGAGTTTGCCTCTTTTGGCATGTATAGTCAGGTACTGTGCATTCCCATCTTATCTCCAAGCTGAACAATCAGAAAAATCTAAATCTAAACATTTCCCTCATTCCACAAAGCTAAAGCAGACTGGCTATGTCATGCCATTCTTATTACACACAAATCAGTGATGCCAGCCACCACAAATAATTTTGATAAACTGAGTAAATTTCCAAGAAAAGCTTTTCAGGGACTCAACTGCATCAATGATAAAAGGCTCAGTGCCTCATTAAATCATTTTATTTCAAAACTCTTTGCAGCTTAACTCTGATGTTAACATAACTACCTCATTAACAGCAATCTGTGTTAATTAAAGATGCTAATGCCAAATGGATCAAAGCTGTCTGTCGCAGCCCAATTCTGATGTTAGACGAAGTCTTTCATCTTCTGTGGAATTAACACTTTACTAGACGGTTGTTCCTCTTTTCTGGTGAGCTATTAAACCGTGTCCCACTCTGATCTATGTGGACGTACAAGGCAGGTTCTGAGAAATTACTGAACACATCTGGAAAGAGCTGTTGTGGGTGTTTTATGTGTGTGTCTGTGTGAGGAGGGGGAACAGCTACTGCTCTCAGTACCACTAATGCTGTAGCTCCAGGAAAATGTATAATCTGATATGAAATCATAGGGATTTCCTGAAGATAGGTAAAACAGTGAGTAGATGTAGCACAGGAAACCCCTCAGCTGGACTAAAAGGTCAAACAGGCTACACTTAACAGTTTCAGGCAGTTATTTATAAGGCTTTGGGAAGTTTTTAAACTGTGCAAAAGATAGTTATATAAGTAAGAAAATCTAGAAGCATTTAGACATTATTATTACATTTTGACCAGACTAGCCTCAGCTGGGCTTAGGTGAGGCGGAGATGGTGGTCTACACTCAGAGGGATGGAGACTTAGAGGAAAAACTGTCTGCTCTTCTCTTTAAACATTCCTCTGAGATGGCGTCATCAACAAGTTTACTTGCTACAGCCCCCTCACGTGTCAGTAGTCTGGTGGTCACAAAGAAACTGGAGACAAAAATCAGGGTGGAGAGACGTACATGTTCCCAAGCTACTACTCACATAAGACGTGAGTTGTTGAATATGATCAAGAAAAGCTTTTTCCAGGGAACAACTCCAAAAGTAATTCTTCAGATTATACACAGAAACCATAATTTTCAGGTAATCTACATAGCAGATCTGGTGATTTCTGCTCATTATTTCACTGGTGATTCAGATTAAAGGCCTAAACAGGGCCTAAACAGTTTAAGTATACTTAAATAAAAGTGGGTAGTTTGTCCTCATACTCAGGACAGACTGGCACTGTACTGGTAACATAATACATCAGTTACAATGAGATGAAAAGGTTAAGCTATATCACGTAACAAATTGAGACTGTGCCAGGACACATGACAGTTCCCGTTATCTCTTATTTCAGCATCCATCGGTGCAGTGTCAGCTGGACTCCTGGATGGATTTCTCTGTCGTAACAATACCGGGACAGGCCGTGCCGGGCCCACAGCCAGCAGGGAAACTGTGGTGACAGTGTCACCTCACTGACTGCGGCAGCATATGAAAATTACAGACAAAGGAAGCTAGAAGTGAAAAGAAAGTTTCCTTCCCCACATTCTTGTCTCTACATCCTCTTTTTGCTGCAGATGACTTGCTCACTAAAATTTTAAGTGCTGACACTGATGCAGTCACATTTCTATATTTGGGGCCTAAGAGGGGGGTGAGGAGGATTACACAAGTACATTCTCAGTCTTATTTTGTTTTGTTCAATGAGAATAATACTCAGACATACAGTTTTACAGGGTGTGGTGATATTACTCCCCTGACCTGGGCCCTTATCTTGATCCCTTGAGTTATAGAAAAGGACACAGTGCTGCTAGTTAAATTATATATACACATCAAAACCAAATGACAACTGTCATTCATTATAAATAACTGCTTTATCATTTACAGCCAATACACATAAAAATATAAACAGGAACAAGCCGTCCAGTGTCAGTAACAGTGTCATTTTTATTCCAGCTTCAGCTGGTTGTCGTTTAGGAAGCTAATGTACTAGTGTTAGTGCTAATGTGCAAGTGTTCGCATCTGATATCAACTCGCTGCGTGATTTGACAGACAACACGGAGGCAAAGCTTAATATCAAACTCCACGCTTTTATCACGCTCGAAGAAAAACACAAAGCACCTAATACTAAGAATGGGGGAGAAGGAAAAGAAAATCACAGCTCAAATCTCAACATTCAAACCGAGCTCGGGCTGTCACCACGATAATAACCAACCACACAAGAGCCGCCGGGGGAGAGCACGACAAGCTCGCTTCGCACACGGGCCAGGCTTTAAACATATCATATTTAAATTATTTAATAGTTTAATAAATTACCTGCTCATGTCAAATCGGTGTCCAGTTGTCTTGTGGTTAGCAGGTCGTCCTCCAGCCGGTGTAACATCCGACACACACGCCTCTCCCCCCTCACTGCCGTCGGACGATACTGAAGCAACTGAGCTGTGTTTAGGAAATTGCCAACGCGTCTCCCCGGAACCAACGTAAATCATGAGTTGTACGTACGCGCTGACGTCACTTCACGTTTACGTCAGAGCTGGCGGAACAGGGCAGGGCCACTGTAGATGTAGATCCACTAGAATGGGTACAGCGTAGAGCTCGTAAGAAACTAAGCCACAAACCATGTCTAGCCTCTCTGTAGAAATATCTATATATATAGAAATTTATACACTTTTGCAAGACACTCTATGAGCACCCCTAATGGTTTTATTATGGTTTATGTGGTTGTTCCAAAAATGTTGTACTGAAGCTAAATTACTAAAAAAAACGATGAATGAAGCTCAAATGTCCAATACAAACGACATATCATAAAAATATATGTTTTTTTAAAAGAATCTCACTGTGGTGTTTCTTTTCATCCAATACACGTATATTTCTAAAAAAAAATATTGAAATATACAGTTATCTCTCCGGGTTCGAGTCCCTGAAAAGATTATACAGATCATTGCAATAAGAATCAATTAACTAATAGGAAAGTCGGTCATTGCCATATAGGTCTCTTTTAAAAAGATGGCTCCTATTAAGCATTTTCCTTCACTTCTTAATATGTGGATTGTATATTTGAATTGGTACAAAATGGATTATTAGGATTAATAAAATAGTTGGAAAATGATGGAAAAAGTAAGACTTGCCACACCTTTTTTGAACGGATTCGCTTTTCACCATAGTGACCACAAGGGGGCATATGCCTGTCATATGACAGATAATATTTCACTACAGCCTGAGCTGCAACTTTGACAAACAATGTCATTCTTAAGAGAAAGCCAGTACTGCTTCACATGAAGAAGATGAAACGTGAACCAGCTTGGCCTCTTCCAATAATGCGTCTAGCCACAGTTGGCAGGCCCTGTTTTACAAGGTGCCGCTCTCGCCTCCACCCACAGCCGTACGCACAGAAAGTCATGAGTTGAGGGAGCAGAACTTGGAGATGACTTCACAATACACTTACCAAGGAGTGTACTTCTACACTAAATCATTTCATTTCAGTTCAACTGTCTCGCTGCGCTGACTGTTTTTCATTCTATGGCATTTTACAAGGAAGACAACCAAGAGGACGCACGAGAGTGTCCAGTGTGTTATGAGTGTCTGTCGGGCACTGAAAGGACTCTGAGCTGTGGACATGTATTCTGTCACGACTGCCTAGTAAAAACGCTGGTCACCATCAACAGGGATGGAAACATCAGAGACACAATTATTTGCCCTATTTGTCGACATCTTACATTCATCAAGAAACAAAAGGAAGCGCTGGTGTCCCTCACGGCGAACAAAGATTCCAGTGAAGCGCAGACCCTGGAGGTGCCTCTTCCTCTAACACCGGGCCAGCGACTCTCCACGAGCACTTTACCAAGGGGACTTAATTGGATCGGTCATTACTTTAGGCGGATCTCCGAACGAGTCCGCCGACAGAGGTTGATCAGCCCCAGCCACAATGTATCTCAGATCTTTATCATAAGCGCTCAAGGGCGACCCATGGCTGAAGGAGATGCGCTAAGCGCTGGGATGACTGTTGTGCAACCGCATCGCAGGAGACGTCGCAGGATCTGCACAACTGCACGGTGCCTGCTTGTTTTGCTGTCGGCGTTTACGTTAGTAGCACTGGTGGCTGCAACTTTACCCTGGATTTTGTTGGCGTAGGCCAGTGATATGACTGTATTGATCACGGAGTGCCATTCGGGAATGACTGACGTTTTTCTTACTGATCGAAAATAATATAAGCATTTCAGTGTGCAATACAATTTATTTAATCTTTTAGCACACGTTTTAGTTTGCCTACACGGTCTGCAAACATAATCAGTTGCTGGTATTCTCAGTTCATTGTTGTGTGATCATATCATTACATGCCCTGTTTCCAAACAGAAGGCAGTAACTTTGTTGGACAACATCTATCACACATTCACGGCTGTTTTTGTATCTGCATGTGTAATCTCAATACAATAAATGAAGGGGTGTTAATAAAGACCATGTTAACGAAACAGTCAGGGTCTCATGCTGACAGGCCTTCTCTCCTCTTTACAACACAAGGTGTGATGTCAGACATAGAAAATATATCAAAATGCTATATTGTCCTTTACTGTACATGAAGATCAAATGGAGACATGATTAATATGCATGTAAGTGGTTATATTAAACCTTTCACTAACACTAGTAACACATCTACAGCATGTCGGCTCTGAAGAATAATGTAAAGAGAGCCACCTTTATCACTTTCAGCAGAAATAATTAATGCACCCATGGCAGTCTAAAGGAGATAGACTATCAGGTAAAGATGGACTAAGCCAGATGATTGTTGTAAGGAGATACATTGCCTGACTGTAGCATTAGATTACAACTGTCTGTTTAGGAATAGAGATTGGGACAGAAAACAACTAAAAATAAGGTAATATAGCTGTTTTTGTGCATCCATTGCTCATAAAGAATTAAAACACTAACAAAGTTTAGCAGCCTGGGGTGGGGATTCATAACAACTGAATGATCAATATCACCACCATCCTGACAAATGAGGACACTCCTAGTTTCCCCATGTGGCAAGTCGTCAGTCATCCTGCTGGGCCAGTCCTACAGGTTACACACGAAAAGGCTTCTGTTTTTTTTAGTCGTGGTGTGGAGTGTGATGGAAATTTAGAATATACAGACTATAAGTGTGGTGGAAACCTTGATGTTCTGTGAAAAATGTTTTCTTTCTTATTAGTTTAGTTTGTATCTATATGCTTTGCCTTTTCCTACATTCATCCTGACCGATGTACTTATATCATCTTCTGTCATATTGCCATGTCAAAGATAGTAGGTTCCACATAGATAGATTCCAGTGGAGCCCAGACTGACTGTCTCTCTGTCCCTGCCCTGTTTCAGGATTACATCCTCCCACTTGTATGCAGTGCTATAAATGTTTGTTTCACACTATCTATGTTGCCTTTTTCACTCTACTGTTGGCCTTTATTTGCCTTTCTTTGGGATTTATTTCTACCTCACCATTGTCAAGTATGTTTATTTTTGATAACAGGGAAATGATGACGACTGAGACTTTTTAGATTATAGTCTTGTTTGTGTCATGTGTGGACGTCATGTCAAGTTGTCAGTTGTAAGGTTGTATAAGTCACCAATTTCTACTAGCAATGTATTCATTATAGATAATGACAGTATCAAGAATGAGGCAGTTGCTCAGTGAACCAGCTGTTAGGCTTGTCGAACAGTATACTCGCATTGTAAACATTCTTACGTTTCAGGCAGTGGTAAAAGAAGTATTCAGTCATATTTTTCTCAGAGTGCCTCTACACCATTGGGAAGTCCTACATGAAAAATGCTACAGGTGCTGTAGTATTCAATATTAAAGTCATACCGTAAGACTTGAGCTAAAGTTTTTTATCCTGCAGCTGTTTCAAAAGGTTTTCCATCCTAAACTTTCAAAACCCTTCTCAGAACATTATTCACAGAGGCATTCATCATGCTAACAACAAACTACAGCTTCTGTCAGTTATTCTTTCATTCATTATTTATGCAATATTTTTCAGCGATTGCGTCTGTGGTGTCTGTCTTGTTTTGTTGTGTTTTAATATATTTTATTCAAATGTTTTAAATGTTTTAATCATTTGTTTGTATCATCAGTAAGTCTTTGGTATGTTTCAAGTAACACCAACAGTGACAGTTGGTAGTCATCATCATAGTCATCAACTATTCACTTAAAAAATGATATTTAAAAAAAAAAAAAAACTGAAATGAAACCCACATGAACGAAATGCAATTATTAAAAATGTAGAGTTTAATATATATATTGATATATATATATATATATATTTATTTATTTATTTCTGACATTCTGATAAGGATTGCAGGTAGGCTTCACAGTACACACTGTGTTCCACTTGATATACTAAGCAGAAGAGGAGCATGGTGGGCTTGACAAGCAATAGGGTTTTGTTTGTACACTAGTAGTGAAAGCAGAAGGAGGCAGTACATCCACAGGCAACATCCACTCCTCTACTGTATTGCTCATAAACCCACAAAGGACCATTTCATGGGTTCCACGTTCTCTAGAGTCCATCAGTATTTTTATTCATCACCCCTCTTACAATCCCTAAAAGGACAGTGATTGACACAAAACATGGATTATCAAAAGACTATCTAAGCGCATGCATGACAGTTTTTTCAGGTTTTAATCTTTTCCATTTAAAATTTCCCCACAAAATGTAAACAAATTGAGGTGTACTTAAAACCAACATACTTGCTGGTGAGGTGAGATAGAGTCTATAGGCCTACAGCAGTTAAAATGCTTGATAAAACTATGTAAGTGTTTGTTTGGTGCAAAAGGTGGTTGCTAAGAATATGGTCTTGAAAATGTTAATTTATTGACTGAAATTAGATATATGATTTATCATGATGTGTGTTTTGGGGGAGTTTTTTTCTTAATTCAGCAGCATAATAACTATACCTATTATGAATATGAAAGCATGCTTTTAGGTGGCTGTAAGTTCCATTTATGATGCACAAAAGCATTACAGTAATACTGCCCTGCACTGATAATAACACAAGCCAACCGGCCCTAATCTACCTTCATCCAAATACAAACTCTCATTCGCCTGTCAGTTATTACAAAAACAGGTAGCCTGCTGTTGGAAATCTGAGTGAGTCACATTCAGAGATACCCCTGCCTCAATGTATAAATGTATGAATCCAGCACAGAAAATAAAACCTCTAGTACACAATAAAAATGTCTGTAGCTCCAAAATAACAACCAATGTGAGGGCACTTGCAATTGTTGTCATATAATCACCACAACTATCAATATAATTGTCAACATCACCAAAAACTTCATAAACATAGTCCATTGAGAACACACACTGAGGCATACCATAGATCACTTTTGGAGAGAGGCTAGTCTAGAATTAATTTAGTCAGAAGGAAACTCACATAAAAAAAGTTAAAACAAATTAGTTCTTTGCAGTTAAATCAATGGCTTTTTTCTATGGGTTTGGGGAAGGTGACTTTGACCACTTTTTGTTCTGAGGTGGATCAGTAAACAGTGTAATTGCACTTTAATTGACACAAATATTGTCCTAAGACATTGTGTAATGAAATTAAAAAAGTGACACTGCAGCATCTGTTATCTGATGAATCTGTAATATTTCTACTTAATTGTTTGTTAGAATAACAAAGGACTTAAACATTTAAATATTTGGTAGTGATACAGCAGGTATGCCAAATTTGATTATTTATCAGCTTTTCTGAAAACTGAAAATGAAGAAAGAATTGTTTTTTTCCACTATAGTCAGTCTAACAATATAGCACTATATTGATCCTCAGTATAAATTAATTAAATTGTCCGAGCTAGCTTAAAGTAGTCTAATTATTTACACAATAATCTATTCAATAGCTAATTAAAAATAATACAGGCCATTTGTGTGCTCTAGTATGTCTGACGTCGCAGCTCAGGAAGCAGAATTAGAAAGACCACATTTGATTTCTTGCAGAAATAACATTCTGCGTTTCTGCTGCAGCATCTTTGTTACCTGGTGTCAAAGTGAAACATCATTAATCTACAGTAAACCTGTTCACTGTGTGCAGGAACAAAAATAACATTAAATTTTAATCATTACATTTTCTACACATGATAAATATGAACACATATATTATTCTTATTATAATATATATTCAAGATATTCATTTTACATATACTTTTCCTCTCAGATTTATATACATCAATTTCTGTACATTTTCTGTATTTACATCAAGGGTCAAAGGTCACTGAACCTGAAGCACTTGAAACAAAGTTAAGAGAGAGAATCATATGAACTGAAAGGCAGTGTAGTCATCCATCCATTATTATCAAACTGTGACAGCACATGGGTGGTATAAATTAACTGTCTTAGGACAACAACAACAACGAAAGCACTCGCACAAAATAAAACCATTCTGAAATCCTTGATCTGAAGCAGTTCGAACATGTCATGCAAACACATCATGGTGCTTTCTTCAGAACTGTACAACAGATGCAGGTTCACGTACAAACGTACAATATTTATTTATTATTTACAATAACATTCTTCTCATACTGTGCTGGTATAAAGTGAGTTAACGTGTGTTTACCTGTATATAGGTAAATGTCAGGTAAAGGACTACAGTTGTAATATGTGATACAAGAGAGTAAATTAAAACTGGGTGTGACAATAAAAGTCTGACTGCATTGAATGTTTCATCTTGTATGTTGAACTTGCCTCTGAGGCTTAGCATTTTCCCAATGTGCACAAAGCTTAAATACCCTGTGAGAAATACAACCAGACTACACTCTCACTCTGTCACTCTATTACACCCTGAGGATGGGCTTTGCTCTTAACCATATCAGGTTGTGAGTTTCACTAACTAAAAGTTGTGAATTTCATATTGCAATTTGATTGCATGTTCTAATAAGGCAACAAAAAAAAGAAAAGAAAAATGCACAGCAATACAGACCACTGCATCAAATAACAAAAGTGAACAAAGCAAAGTGATAAAACAAACAAGTGAAAAAAAATATTTTACATTAATACTCATCAATATTTCAGTCATCCTCTTAAAGGCAAAGGTTCCTCCACTATGGCATTTTGGTGTTTTTTTTTGTTTTGTTCTTTTTGTAGTTACATTTATGTACTAGTGAGCAGATATGGGTTTCTTTGCAGCCTATAGCAGATGTGAGGAATGGTTTGAGTTCTAGTTTCAGGTGGGCATTGGTGAGGCCAGTTGGTGTTTCCATCAGGCCTTTGTGGCAAAAATTATTATTTACAGCCATAGGGGGCTGGTAAGACGTCTTGCCATTGAGTCATAGGTCATAGAGTGGTGCTCTGGGGCTCCTCTTCAGGCACAGCGTCCCCCTCTGGAGTGTCTGTCACTGGCAGGGACCTCCTGCAGGGGGCACCGCTGAACTCATCGATGAGGCTGTCCAGATTGACATTGATGGAAGGGATTTCATAATTGAAGATATCTAATGGTGGCCATGGTGGGAAAGGTGAGTTGATCATGAGCAGAATGGTGGAAATGATGATGGGCAAGAGAAGAAGAGGGCATATGATGATGTAAATGAGGTGTAAAAATGAAAGAGAGCAGAAATAATATTAATCTTTTTGAGTTTGAACTCGCGGTAAAGTGATATATAATATCTGCCCTGATTGACAGAATCAGTAGATTCACATTCTACACAGGAAGTGTGTTGGTAGTCACACCTAAAAAAATTTGGTATCAACTAGTGTAGTATATTATAGCTTTTGTGTCTTTTGAGACAACAGATATTTTCTCAGATAAAGTACAATAACAAGTCAAAATTACTTCACAATGACACATTACTGTACACACTTACAACAATGGCCAGATAAACCGACACAGAGGCAACAAGATGTGTGTGGAACTCTGGAATAATGGCACCAAGACACCAAATGGGCTAGAAGTAACAATGGAAATCTCATGAAGACTGGATATTTGGTCTAAATATTGATATAAATTGAAGTGCTGCTGCATGTAGTTAAAGCAGCAGGTCCAAGCAAGGACCAGTCCTGTGTAGGAATGAGATGGAGCGTGGCAGTCGTGGCAGTGTAGTAAGAGGGAGCATAGGTTATAAAAAGCGATGAACCTGCCAAAGGAGGATTGAGGGTTACCTGTGGCCCCCGATACCGGTGGCAGGGGCGTTAGAGGGGGAATGTCTGCTGGCATAGGGCTGATAATGGGGACAAAGGAGGGGGGCTTTAAGATGAACCTTAGTAAGCAACGGCGTCTGCAATGTGAGTGCAATGTGGTGCACTCTGGGAAGTCCTTAAGCCATGCATTATGGGTGGACCCTTAACAACATGCAAATAGTCAATAATGTCAACCCGCTAACAGTGAATAGACCAATGTTCTGATTAAGAGCTACAGGTAGGTATGTTTGAGGCAGGCTGCAGGAGACCCCAGAGGCAGCCACAGCACAAGGCCAGGCAGTGAGATGGAGCTCATGGGGCGGGGGCGGTCTGGCTTACCCTAAAAGTCTCCCTCACACTTAGCCCACACTGAATCCCTGGCCTCACACAGCTGCAAGGTACACAATAGTAGCAGGGGGAACAAGAAAATGATAAATATAACAAAGTGACAGAGTTATAGGTATATATTGACAAACACCTCCTCATCAGAACACCATACTGCTGATATAATGTGGGGCTTGTCTGGCTAAGTTTCCATACCTGCTACGCAGTAAGAGAGACTGGACTTGAATGAACTGTGTAAGCCTCTGACCTACCTCTGCCAAGTGGGGGTCTGGGTCACACAGATAAACAGAGAGCACATGATGGATCTAATGGCAACTTCAATACAAGCAGGACGAGCTATGCTTCTCTGATGTTTCCACACATTACCCAGAAACATCATCACATAACACAAGCAATGAATACATATGTCAGTAGATTTGCTCACTACAGTAGCACAAAAAAGCTTAAATTTACATGTGTTATTCTCAGGCATCTGTGTCTAAAAGGCAACTTTTATTCATTCAGACATTCATTTGGGGACAGTCAATAAAAGGGACAAGTATCTTAAGTACTACAGAGTCCTACACTCGTCCACCGTCTCCATTGGACAGAGCGACTGCGAGTCTGAGAGAGGGCCGCTGCAGCCCCACCTGTGGTGGTGGCAGGGGTGTTGTTGTCAAGGGCTGATGTTTACCTGTTGACATGCTCTCCCCGGGAGACAGTTCATCCAGGAGGCCCTGCTCCAGGGGCTGGGGAACTGGGGCCATGGCTGGGGCAGAGAGCCCCAATGGGACTGTGGGCGGCTGAGGAGGGGGCAGGCTGGGTCTCTGCCTGGGCTTAGGGGCAGGCCGAGACTTGGTGAGTGTTCCAGTCAGGGAGGGTGGGGATGAAAGGGAGTGAGGCGTCCCCAGTGGGGTCTGCCCAGGGGAGGATGGGGGCACTTGCCCTGGAGGGCAGGCCAGTCCATAAGGGGATGGGGTACTAGGAGGTGTAGGGGACAGGCTGACCGGTGACGGCTGACCTGTGGACTGGTCGGACATCCCGCCAGACTGGCCAAAAGGGACCTTAGGAGGCACTGGGGCCAACTTCTTGGAACCTGGAAACATACAACATAATCATTACTATCTCCTGAAAATATATTTTCTTAAACTGAATTAATTCAACCAAAGCTCAGAGAGATAGAGTTGCTGACCTTTGCGCAAGGTGTGTGGACTGTGCTCTGTGGAGTGTGGGGACTGGCTGCTGCTCTGAGGACTGCTGCTGGGCGGGACTGTTGGACCTGCCACTTGGATGCCTTTGTGTCCAATTACAGGGGAGAGTTCTTTGCTCTTCAATGAACTGAAAAAAAGCAGATATTAGTATGCAAATAGTTTCAGATGCAGATAATTTGTGGACATGTTTACATTCTGAACTGTTATTATGCCTCGTGTACTGCCTCAGTGCTGACACCACCACCACCATCATCATCAATATCATGCAACTATGCTTTTACCAGCATTATCAGTTTTTCTGAAACCACGTAAATTAAGTCAAAACTCTCCAAAACAGTGTCACATCTTTTTCACACCTTTTCTTTAAAGGGCCTGTGAAGGAAAATTTATTTTGTTGTCTTTTCCTAAAGACAAAACCATAAAACAACACTGGATACAGATACAGGCCAGCAACAAACATCAAGCAATGTTTTTATCTGTTCACGACATTTCAAGGATCATTGAATTCACAACCTGCCCTAGTATGCAGCAGGATTTTTGGTTCAACTGGGGATAGTGTGGCACACAGGAAGACTTCTACAAGCTGGCCAATAAGATCAGGGTGGGCTTGGGGGAAAAGGGGGCCTTAAAGATACAGGAGCTGAAACAAGCCTTTTTAGTCTCAAGGACATGGGAGCTGTTACAAAAAGACGTTTATAATATAATGTATTTGCACTTTTTACTTGTATCAATAGAACACCAGAATAAAACATAAAACTTAAATTAATATGGCCACCTTAACATCTTTAGACGTGACTTGTGCGTAAAGGTACCTGAAAGCATAGCTTTCTGCATGTTCAAACTAGTGTACATCAAAAATATATTTATGATAAAAATGTTACTGTCCAACCAAGGACCAATAATGTTAAACGTCTATATATACTTTTTTTAAACAAAATCTTGTTGTTGACACTGTTAACATCAAAAATAAAGATGCTGCCTGATAGCATCTTTAACATAATGACACTGTATAAACACGTCATGATCCCAATATTTATTACATGCAGATATAAGGAGGTAGTAAGGTAGAAAACCTAAACTTTAAAAACATTTTCCCTCAGTAGATACAGTCCATTGATCTGAATCAGGGCAAATTCATGATGCTGATTGACCTAACTAGAACTCACCTGGGACCTGAACTGAACTCACAAGATTTCATCTGCTGCTTGATGTCTGACCAAAAGGCCACTGAGCTACAAGAATTCTTTCTAGAAGTTTTCTTAAGCTGAATATTTTGACCAACTGTTTTCTCCTGGTTTTTCAATGCAAGTATGTGTAATTAGAATCTATAATAAGAATCAACTAAATAATATATAGTTATACTATATACAACATACACAAATATACTATACAGAGTATAGTTGCAAATACAAGACTTGAATCTACTTTGTCGTTCTGTTCTATACTCAATTAATCAACATCAATTGCACATCTGTAAGTCATGAGAGAAATTTGATTTGATGCAGTTAGAATTCACCTCCACAAAGAGCACCCGTATCTGCAATCTCCTGAAGTCCCTTTAAGCTGTGGGTCAAAAAGGCCGTCTGAATGAGAAGTAACTGTGTTACCAAATCACAAGAAGGAGCAAGAGAGCTTGATCTGACTCCTTACAAAATTTGTTGTAGTGATTCATACTTTCCTCTGTGGTTGTAACACCAAAGACTTCCGAGTAAAGAAACGACCACAGTGACTCTACACAAAGTCCACACACTAGGTGTAGCTGGAAGATGCTTGTGATGTATGAAAATATTCTTCAGGACTACATCCCTAACCTCGAAAAATCTTTGCTCCCATAAAATGTAATGTTTTCCTTATGTAAAAATGCTGAAAACTGTAGAATAAATACATTCATATGCTATCTGATATGCAGCATTGCCCATGTATTTATCATCTACTCAATACCAGCATCAAACCGAGCGCTACATAAGCCAGTAACATCCTTAGTTGCTAGGCAACCCCCATGAGAGGCATCCCCGGACAACCTGAATGTTACAGAATCTGAGGTATGTAATTTGAGGGGGGAGAGAGAAAAGCAAACAGAAAATATGAGCCAGCGAGCTGGAGGACAAGAGAGATACAGCCACTCTGCGATGCAAGTGGCCATGGTTGTGTTGTATTTACCTAGTCAGCCTGGGGGGTCCTCTCTCTCGGGCACATGGACAGGCAGCCCACGGCGGGGGAGGGGGCGCGGACGAAGGGAGGCTAGGGGGGTTGCCAAAGGACTGGTCGTGACGGGTTAGTACCAGGGGAGTTTTGATGAAGAGTTGTGAAGCATTAGTGTCTGGCGGGGGAGCATGCGACAATTCACCAGGTGGGCTGTGCTTTGGGAAGTGCAGACAGCTGGGTTTGGGGTTCGAATTAATGTCAAGTGACGAGGAGGAAGAGGAAGAAGAAGAGGAAGGGGGTGGGGCAGGGGGAGTAAAGCCAGACCAACGCATTGGGGGTGGGGGTGAACCAGGGGGCTGGGACTCTGGACCTGGTGCCACAGGGCGAGCGCAGGGTGGGGGTTTGGGATAGAAGTGATGGGGAAGAGTGTGGCACGAGGAGATGGGGTAAGGGGGGGGTGGGCGGTTCTCCCCTGAGGGTGGGTGGGCATGAGAGGTGTCCGGCCGATTGGGCGACACGTTGTCTGAGCTGTAGATATTAAGAGAATAGACAGCACAAAAGAAACAGCTCTAGTGATTGAACAGGGACACGAATTGGAACGGTATAGGATAAGCTGCTTTGATGATTAGGGTGTTGGTGTATTAGCTGGTCTGTAGCCAAAAACAGAAAAAAAAAAGAGAAAAAATGCATTTACGGGTGGGTGGTGGGCCCCAAGCTTAGCACACAGTCATCTTAGTGCAAATACAAAGACAAGCACAAAAAATAGCAAACAAAAATAAAGTTTTTTTTGCCAAAATAAATGAATACAGTGTGTAGGACTCCCTCTGTGATCACCTTGTGTCTGCACACTGCATGGAGCTGTGAGGATCCATCTCTGGAGCCAAAGTGTTGGTCTGCAGCTTAAAACCTTATCAAGCTGAGCTGATACTAAATATTGCTTCACTGCTGCATATGGAAACCTCATCTGTCTTAATGCAATATGACATGGTTGTCTTGCAGGTCCTATAGTCAGCCCAGGGCAGTGTGAAACAGACACAAAACCCTTTCATCGGCTGAAAGAGCCACAGGAGAGAAGGGGTAAGCCAACCAAGAAAACCAACCAAGACTGAAGCCAGGCAGAGCCAGCAACCATGAGGTGATTATTCATGTGTTTATCTATGATAATCACACCAAAAATGGTGGAATCAGTCTGAGTGTCAACTGAAAAACAAAATAATTCATGACCAAAAGCTGAGAAAGCCAAGCCACAACTATGGGATATTGGGAATATTAACATGCTTGCAAGGACTAGCAGATTGAAGCTTAGTGCCATGTACAGAAACAAAACTTCCTTACAGTATTTGGATTACTCTTCAGAGTTTAAGTGAAGAAAGTATGCCTTTGAAATTTTAACCCACATATAAACTAACTTGACAAACCACAGTGAGAACTGAAGAAACGTTGAGAGTGTGAAATCATAATAATAACAGAATGTGAAATGACGGTGTTGACAGAGATAGACTAAAACGAACATGGTGCTATTGCAAATTAATTGACTTGTCAACACAGCCAGGGATTTTGATCACACAGAGCTGAGAATGTTGGTGATGGTGATGATGATGGAGATGACAATAAAAATGAAAAGGTCTGGATGCATGAGGAAAAGGAGGACAGTGTTTCCGCGGTGCCTTACCAAAACCTTTCTCCAGGCGGTGGTGTTGCGGACAGGGAGGTGGCGAGCTCCCCAGGCTGCTCGGGGATGAGTGTGTCTGCAGGAGAGCCAGGGCCTTGCAAGCCTGGAGGGGTGGATGAGGTCTTCCGTGCCAGCGTAGATGAACCCTTACGAGAGACCCAGGAGGTATCCATTACCCGGACGCCCACACTGGAGATAAACACATACACAGAGTAACATATGATGATAAGAAACCACTACGAGGTGAGTGGGGGCAGTAAGGAAAGAAGAGGGAAAAAGGTATGGTACGATACCTTTGTATTTTCCTAATGCTGCGTTAGTAGGGGAGAAGAGAGGCAAAAGGGATATGAGGTCGGATGTAATGCAGATATGGTTTACAAAACTGAGCCACTTAGCATATACTGTATGTGATGGGGAGATGACATGTACATAGCCAGAGAAGAGCAGAAGGAATGTTTCAGAGGTGAGAGCATGGCAAAGCACATAACCAGCTTGCACTTATTTACTGAGCACCATTTAATGGCTTGTTTTTACCAATTAAACCAGTTTGGAAATGCACAAACACAGAGACAGAGCAGATGCGTCTTCCTAATTACTCTAAATAGATAAATATATATATATATATTTAACACACCATACTGATAATTACTGATTATGGGATGCATAGGTTTAAATTCATGCCGATAACATTAAAGTTTTTACAGCTTTACAGTGTTCATTTGATGGGGTATTTTGGTGAAGACATTGGTTCTGATTCTGCCAGTGATTTTCCACCAGCTGGATGAATGACTCAGACCAGGTGACGTGCTAGCCAGACTGTGAAGGAGGAGCAGGGTGTGGGAGGATGGGAAGATAACGTTGGAGAAATATTTCCTGAGGAATAAAAAAAAAAGAATAACCAGCAGCCGTTGCCATAGAGACAATGCCAGTCAAGGCAATTCGGTGTCATGTATTCAAATGACAGTAGTTTTCAGTCTCCTGATGAATACTGATAATAAGGGATGTAGCTGTGCTGGATTCAAAGTAATATATGTGGTCACTGCTGTGGCCTATGGGGGCTTTGGACTCACTAGACCGAAAACTTTAGATTAGAGGATGCATAAATACTTTACCAAGGTAATGGATTTTTAATGTGCAAGTGTTGCTCTTCTAAAATATGAGAAAGGATCACATGCCTGACAGAAGGTGTGGGTGGAAGGAGAGTGAAAAAGAGATAGAAAGTGAGAGCTGCGCAACAGAAGGATGCACTTGGAATCATACCCATCCTTCTTGTAAAACTCCAGCATCATGTTGTCAGTGGCAACGCTCAGTGGGCGTCGGCTCTGGTCATGCTGCTGCTTGCGCTCAGATTGGTCTATGTCTGGTGAGGGCATGGAGCTGTAGTTGGAGTTGTGGTTGGTGTGTACCGGGCTACCATAGCTGCCTGTCAAGTTGAATTCAATCTCTGAGAGAGGAGTAGACACACCGTTAACATACAGTACATTATAATGCAGATACAGTAGTGCGTACGTGAGTCTGTGTGTGTTTGCAACAATTTTAAGATTGGATGTTAAAAGGAGACAAAATTGTTAAATAAAACTGTAAAAATTCTTATTATCAAATTACATAAAACAGTATTCCTATGTACCAAATTACAGTATACAGTATTATGTAATGTTTAATCCAGCATTTTGCTTAGTTGCATGTTTTTCCTCTACTGAAAACAAAACTTAAGTAATAAAATCAAGAACATGACTAGCAAATTTGCTCGTGTACATCTGAACACTTTAACAGTATACAGCATATAACACTTGTGCACAAGGAACTGATCCATAAAAAGACACTGAACAGCAAACACAGCACGAACTGCTGGAGCTGCAATCACACCATCAGCACTTACAAGCAGTTCATTATACACTATATAATGTGTCATATTCATTTAGGGCTGAGCAAAAGGAAAGATAAATCACAATAACCATAAAACATCTTCTCATGTTTAGTCAGTATCGCACATATATCAAACTAATTTTTAGCAGACATTCCCAGGAATTTCAGGAGGCATTTTGTTTGATGTGTTAATTCGAACTGAATTGTCATAATCTGATACCTTGCCCAGTTTGACCACAAAATTACATACATAGTATGTGATTCCCACCTCCAGGGAAGAACCAGTCAGCATGCTGGATAATTGGCTCAATTATGCCAACAATCTGTAGGGACACGGTGGTCATCATCTCTGTCATGTTCCTGTAAAGTGGAGTGAAGAATTGAGGTACATAATAATCACTATAAGAAAGTACATATAAAAAAGTTGTGATGTAGATACATACGGTTCAGTGTGTGTCCAAAGCAAATTGGGGCCGAGAACGATTGCCATGTTACCAGGAGTCATCTTGTTTGCATCTTGATAATCACTCAACTTGGCTAAGAATTTTATTAGATATCTGTAGGATCCAAAAAGATTGCATCTTAAAGTCCATTGTAACATACAGTATTTATTCGTTTTCTACCAACCACACAGAGCTGATGTCATAATTTCTAGTTGTCCACATATTGTAACTGACAACAATCACAAGTATCAATATTGTAAAAGTAGAAGTTCATTGCCGATAGGTGGTGATATCTGAAAATCTGCATTTCCAACCTGCAGCTGCTGCTACTTTTCTCGCCTGTAAAGGGTGCGAGGTGGACTGAAGATGCACGACACAGTCCATTATTATCATTATTATTTTCTGTCTTTTCATTGTAGTACAGCGCCAGAGGAATATTCACAAATAACTGGACAGAATCAAGAAAAGGAACTGACCTGAAATTGTTTAAGTTGTCTGTAGGTAGTTTCTCACATACTGCCATTAATGCTTGTAGTCGCTTGTCCATATCTTGAATGCTGGTAAAAAAAAAAAAAAGAAAAAAAAAAAGATTTACTGTTGCTCTAGTTTCTAATAAATGTTACAATTTATCATTTTGGCAGTTAAAGCTCTCTGTATAAATACTTTGGAGTATTTTGTGTTTTTCATTGTGGCCCATGGCATAATTCAAGAAAAAAAAACTCACTTGGAGGCCTGAATCCATTCATCATAAAGTTCAGTGGTCATCAATGGCTCGGGGAGCTCACGGAGGTATGATTTCAGAGCGCCTGCAGTTGAGGAAAACAGGCCGGGTAAAAACTAGTTTGCGTTATTAGAGAAGAGGATGGTTGTTTTCTCTCTTCAGACTACTGGCAAGGCCATGCCCCATATCTCCACCCCCTGAAGCAGTACCCTTGCAGCTAGTGCAGCTGCCAGATTCAGATTGCTCAACACAGATTTCATGCTAATGTGTGAATTGGAAAAGCAATATCAGAAGAGAAAGATACTAGGAAAACAGCAGTGAGGGCAGAGCTGATGAACATGAACGGTTATGCTTGCCTGAAGAACCACATTTTTCAAATAGGTCCAACATAGAAAACTTTTGCAGCAATACAACTAAAATATACACATCACAAGGAAATGTTGCAGAAGTTAGAGATATTTTACTGATGTTTTTCTGTCTTACAGTGACACGTGTAGGGGGTGTTGTTATGGAAATGGGCTTTGAGCAAGGCATTTGTGTTGGTGTAGTTCACCTGCGATGGCGTGTGGGTCAGAGGAGTACTCCTGCACATCCAGAACTCCACAGTCCAGGGAGGCTTTTAGTTTCTTCAGCTTAGAGGCTGATGGGGCCACTCTAAAGAGGCCCTGCAGCCCACACAAAGGAAACAGATAATCACGTGTAATTATAATATCTAACATGAACAGTGCACATACAAAGGTAATAGCTTCTGGAGTTGTGCATTTAACACTGGTTGATAATAAATAGCACAAAAAGAGGTCAGAGGTCAGGGGTAGACTACATATACGCTATAATACTGTTTAAGGTATATCCAATTATTTTAATTGATCTAATTCTGACGAACAAGTAAGACCTTCACCAAGATGATTAGCAATCTCAATCACATAGCCATAGTGCTTTCTGTATATTTCTCACAATTAATTAGATAGAAAAAACATTTCACAACATCGAGTCAAGTCAACTCTTGTCAGTCTACAGTCAAGAGACATAATTATGAACAACAAGGTACAAAACACTGGTAGTGCTCAACAACAGACAGGTCAAATTCGATTCAGCTAGAAATGATCAGTTCTGGAATAAGATTCTTTTTATTCATTAAATCAAGATCAACTGATGTTTACTGATGACCTCACTGCTAAAAAAAGGTAGCAGGATGAACGCTGAAGTATAAGGCCTATACTCTGCTCAGATTCAAGGATTTTCATTCAACTATTAAAGGCAAGGTTTTGTTGTATGTATGAAAATTGCTGAAAGGTTAGTTTCACAGTTTTTCAAACCCATTGAATTGAAACTAAAGGTCTTGGCTAGATAGAGTACAAATTCTGAAATCTTCATTCCATTATTTGTGGAATTTGTGGAACTAGGTGTATGTATCTACAGTCATGTTCTAAAGTTATTACCCCCTCTTTTATTTTGTGTTTATTGTGTAGAAACATAATAAAAATCCTCTGATTGTGGTGAGTTTTGGTATTAGGTGAATACAACCTCAGATGGTGGGTCTACAAGCTGTTGAATCATGGTGGGTACCCAATTATGCCCACAAGTTTTTTTATTCTTTTTGGCTTCATTTTTTATATAAATAATGGCAAAGTGAAAAGATATCTGTTCTTGTTTATCTGAGGTTGTATTTGCTAATACAAATGCCTGCTGCGATCTGGTGATTTTTATTTTGCTTTTACACAAAAAAAATTCAAAGAGGGGCTACTAACTTTGGAACACGACATGTTTGTGTGTCTGTGTCCTCTACCTCTTCTTGCATGCCACACTCTAACAGCATTGTGACACAGGCTTCAATGGGGAAGGCAATCTCTCTCCCGCTAATATTCAGGTGTTCCTCCAGAGACTTGCCAAATGATGGCTTTTCCACCCATGCCTCTGCAACAAAGAAGCAGCTTGAGTCACAAACAAACCCAGGCCCCCTTAGATGCAATTCCATCTGGATGACTTAACACCAAACATTGTACATGAAATTTACAGACAAGCATATGTGTGATTCATCAGTTAAACCATTAATTTTATCAAATCAAGGTTTGATTTCAGTGATTTGAGGCATTTGTTTAGTTTAGCATTTGTAAACTAATCTTAGCTTAAATATGAGGTTAGATTCATAACTTAATGAGATTGTTATGTGACACATGAACCAATGAACCAATTAATTTTCATTTGCATAAACGGATCAGATCTCACTAGACACACAATGTATGACTCACCTTGGTGAGCTTTAATCTGGGGCAGAATACTGTGCAGAATCTCTAATGACTTCCTGTGATATTCTGCCTGCGTTTCTATCAGCTATATAAGAGGACAGAAGAAGAAGAAGTGAGTATCATACAATATAATGTAAGTTATTCTTTCGGATCATTTATAGTGTTTAGTGTAGTCTGTGCTAAGAGGGGCGAAACCATCTTAGACAATAAATACAGTAGACAAATACAGTATCTGATACATTTTCCCACTAGGATCACAACTTTAACAAAGCAATATACTTACTGTCTGGAAGTAATTTGCATAGTCTATTTCTTTGGCCACAAAATTGTACATATCTGCTGATAATTGATCCTGAAACAGAGAGTAGAGAACAACCTTATTTTCGGAAGCAATCTGACAAAGATCCTTCATGTAACTGTAATATTAACCATGCATTGTGTCTAATACATGCAGGAGGGCTATAAATCAAATAGAAAGCAAATAAGTGGAGGAGGAGGAGGGAACATTATAAGTGTGGTTTTGATTGGTGACTCACCCTACAAATCTCCATCCGATTGGCTGCTTCTTCCATCTCCTCTCTTAGGGACTCTGACTTGGTGCCTGTCTGCAGACTGCTTGGGTGACTAGATGACTTGGACGACTGCTGATATCTTTGAGTGATTGAAAGAAAATGGCAATTGGATATTTCACGTTTTCTATTCAACAATTTAAAACCGGAGCCTTTTTTTTAATTAAATGAATGAACGAGAACAGGGTTTTGCCCTTCACCTTGTCCGAGCAGAGTCCATGTCCAAGACAAGTTTGGCTAAGTGCTTCCTCTGTTTCTGGATGTTGGGAATGTCCACCTACAAAAAGACAATTAGGGGGATCACTTTCATGTAAATAAAAAAATCATGCTTGTATCTTACTGTTGATATTTGAATAAAGGACAATATCTGTAATTCATAGTCATATCCAAAAAGTTTTATGTCGTAATTGGAGCATTAAATAACACAGTGGTGGCTTACCTCAGCAAGTATATAGAGAGGTTCCACCACATCTCTTTCTATCTGGAACTCAAACTGGATGAGCTCCTGGGCCAACTTCTCCTCTGTCTCCCCACACAGCGTTAGCATCTTTCTGTTGGAAGTCACAGGCAATCAAATACAGTTAAACTGCAGACAAGGGTAATGAGGGCAGACTAGTATTCAATAGCCAAATCAATAATTAAAGATAACTGTGTGTGTGTGTGCATGTATGTGAGGGAAGTGAGTGAGCTTGGTCTTTTTAACTTGACTTACCCCAGGAGAGAGTCATCTCCTAACACTGCAGCCCCTTCTAGCATACATTGTGCCAGGATAGTTAGTGGTAGTTTTTTCTGGTAATAGAGATAAATAATAATGTTACTAGAGCCAGAGCCAGAGCCAGCTTTGTCAAATCAATACATATCACATCCATTTTTCTCACAAGTCAGTGTTTGAAAGAATGATGGATGCAGTTACTCACAGCGGGTGACTTGACAGATCTCTTCTCCGTATCAGTCCCCTGCTGACCCTGCAGGCAGGCAGTGAGCTTCTTATGGGTGCTGTGTGTCACCTGCTTGACCAGATCCAGACGTTTCTCCACCTGGAAGAACAAACACACACACAGTGACAGTTTGTATGCATACACACACACACACACACACACACACACACACACACACACACACACACACACACACACACAGAGACACACACACACACAGCACACAATTTTATTGGATATTTTCAAAATACTGAACTTTTTGAAGCTCTGACTATTCATATGGACCGGAATCACACTGTAAATTTGAGAGCGAAAAAGTTTGGGGTCACAAGCCAAAAAACTGCTGCAACCACTGGTTTCATCTATCAAAATAAAATAGCATGGCTTGAAAGTGCTTTGGTCTCTATATCTACACACACACACACTGGCTCACCTGCAGAAGGTCTTCACTTAACACTTCTGTTTTTTCTGCTCTGTAAAGACAAAAGTGTGAAAGGGTCAGAGGAACCATACATATTAGCTGGTGTCAGCATATAAAGAAAATGCACTAAAACAACAATACTGTTTATTACTGTTTATTTGTTTTTATGCTTCTGAGGCAGCGATAGCCAGGGGCGGAGGCATTATATTTTTGGGTTGTCCGTCTGTCCAGTTACCCAATTCTCGTAATTGTGATATCTAAGGAACACTTGCAGGTAGTTTCTTCAAATTTGGCAAAAATGTAAACTTGGACCACCAAAACTTTTATTTTGGTGGTCAAAGTTCAAGGTCACACTGGCTTTACGTTCATCCACTTCACGTGGCCTATTTTTGTGAAGACAGTATATGAAGAACTATTTGAGGGAATTTCTTTAAATTTGAAAACTGTCCTATTGAAGTAAATGATAATCTGATTAGTTTATAGTGGCCAAACGTCAAAGGTCAAGGTCGTAGTGACCTCATCTCTATCCAATGCTTGGCAACTGGACAAAATGTGTTGAGGGAATTTCTTTAAATGTGCCACAGCTGTCCACTTGGATGAACTGTTCAGATTTTAGTGGCTGAGTCTGAAGAGACATGCATATTAACTACAACGTCAATGATTTCATATAACTGCAATGCAGTAATTCTAGTTATTGGATGTATTGGTGTTGTCAAAATATCGACTTTTGTGCAGCTCTGACTATTAATATGGTCAGGAAGCACATTTCTGTTAAATCAGAGACTTTTGTAATCTATACATCATTTTTACTCATGTGAGAGCAAAGAACAAGATTCTCTCCATAAATAATGATGAATCTTAAATATTCTTATGCTATTCTCCTCCTATGACTTTACAGAATATTCTTGGTTGACAAATATGGGAGAATTATATGGGATTATATTCTGGAGAACAAATGAAGAAAGGACATCTCACGTAATCACATTTTAAGTTCACGATGACGTGTTGGTTACATTTTGTCACTGTGGTTCGACTCATTGTCTGCATGTCTCCAAACATATTTCATAATGATGTGTCTTCGCCAAAATGTTTTTCAGTTGTGAAATGACGACCCAGCTGTTTGGCAGTGGTTGCAGAGTGCTCATTCACTGAGTTATTATACATCATCAATGTGGCAGTGCTCTCCAATGGGTGGACTAAATCCATGCACCTGTCTGTTTGGAGTATGTGTGTGGGTGAGTATATGAGCACATGCGATTGTATCACTGTCTCTACAAATCATGATCTCTGAAAATACATAAGAACAACATATTAATTAACTGGCGAACTATTCATGCTGTAAAGTCACTGGGGTGTTTTAACACCAGCATGAGTGAAACAATCAGGACAGCAGTGAGCATACGCCAGTGATTCAAATATGCCAGTTCCCACTGAGGAGCATCATATACTACTGCGAATCCAGCAGACTGGGCTGGTTTGTAGCCAAAGTCTGAAGGAAAGGGCAGGACTGCACTGCAGATGAAGCAGATAAAACTACTCATCCAGAGAAGTGAACGAGCCATAAGCTCAGGAAAGAGCAAACCACTGAATATTATAAACATATGGTGTCAGCTCTGTTCAGATAACTTATATTCTTAGATTTCTGAGAGGATGAGATTTCAATATGCCTTTTACAATCCTGCAGAAATGATGAAATGGGCAAGCTGTCTTAGATAATTGGTCTGTACTTATTTAGCTACTGAATAACACCTACTGTATGTAAAACACAGTTGAGCACCTAAAACAACCAACGGGACCAACGAGTTGACGATCAAAACCAAACAACTGGTGAATGATTGCATTACCTTCTAGTTTACTTCCAGAAAGACACACACACACTGCATCTAAAGCAGCAATCCAAAATCTATCAGTACCTAATTCAAATGGATAGTAACATGGCCTTCCTAATCAGAAATAAGCATGTAGTCTAATATGGTAGGGACTGCTTGGGCACACAATCTGACCTGTTAAAATTAGTCAAAATCAGACCTGCAGACCCAGCATCCACCCAGTGGTGCACATATTCTAACGACACTTCCTCTTCCTGTCTGCTCAATCTCTTCCTGCTATTGTGCCCTAACCATGCTGAAATAATAGCTTTTTTGTGTGATTTATTTAAAAACAAAATCTGAATGTACAGTGTCTCTTTGTTGACTAAGAGAATAGAAAATACCTTGGTTTGTACTTTTTGTACTGTTATTTATCAGCCAGATAAAAATACATCAGCAGCACATACACAAAAAGCTTAATTCATGTATGATGCTTTGTCATCAAGTCTCTCGAATGAACTGCAAATATGTTCTATGGTTTAAAGACAATTTGTCTAAAAATGTCTGGACATTTTTGCATGTGTATTAATGTTGAAATGCAGTTGTTTACACAACACGTATTTGAGTTGTTGCCAACGACAGGAACCTGAGTTTTATAGTGATGTCAGTTATTAGCATCCCCAGTCTTAGTGCCAAGACATGAACATGGAGCCCTGGGAACTGGGTCAAACCATGTACCAATAGATCTAATCACAGTCAGCCTCCTGGAAAACTGCTCTACCCACTGAGCTAGAGTAGACGTACAGGAAATATGTGTGTGAATGCACGCCTAAGAGAGAGAGAGAGAGCGAGAGAGCGATAGCAGAGAAAATGGTTTGGCATGATTTGTAAAGACAAGTGTGATCGCAGATTGCTGATTACATGACAAAGGGGGCCAAAAATAACCCAAGCAGCACACTTAAGTTTGGCACAGTTTTACTGCTCCAACACTCCAACAGTCACTAAAATTCTCTCAAACTCTACGTTCTAAAAACGCCTTTGCATGCAGTTGCATGTATTCAGTGCAGATCCTGAATGAAATACAGTAATACAGCTGTGAGATGGTCACTGTCTACCTGGGCTCAAGGTGTTTCTTTGCCAACTGAGAGACCCTAAGATCTGATTAGCACTGATGAGACCGGAGCTCAGCGATGAGAATCTACTCTATTAGAGATGTAGAGACAGAGACAGCTAGAGAACCTGTGACTGCGCCAGGTGCTCAACTAAGAAGCTAAGTCATTATACATGTTCAACAATCCTATGCTTATCACTCTTCTGTTTGTCTTTAGACTTTAGTTATTTAAATGTGGGGGTGTTTTTTTTAAAGTCTTGTGTGTGAGAGGACATACAGTGCACACCAAAGGAGTTGGTAAAAAATAATTTAGTTAGCTCCATTTAATGTTTCTGACAATAGCATGAAAAAATAATATGGACACATATTGTGCTTTTCAGAGATCATAACTGATGTGGCCATTAAGACCTAGACATCAAACAGATTGGATCCTATTTTCAAAGGCAGGAGATGATCTTGTTCTTTGAGCTTGTTTGTTTTCAGACAGTGGCATTTCCTGTTAGGAAAGTAATATCACACATAATCATCCTGTGAAGACACAGAAACAAAATAGCTTTGCTTTGGCTGGGGGTTACTGGACATGCTTGGTCCTGTATGATCAGATGTAAAGCTAATCAGAAAGAGATTTTGGAGGCGAGGATGATTGAGCATGATTTCTCTCAGCAAATAGTGTGCAGAATAAGTCCTGGGAGGAAAATAAACACAAGGGAGAGTTGGCAACCATGTGGGCGTTCTGCTTATGGAGGGGGAAGAAGACTTTGCCACATTTCTGCAAACCATCTGCCACTTCGCAGGCATTCCTTTACCTGGAGCTACTGATGACTCAATACAAACGTGCACACACACACACACACACACACACACACACACACACACACACACACACACACACACACACTTGGCTTTCAGGCCTACAGATTCAAAATAATTTCAAAAACTAAACAAATGTTGCTTGTTTCTGAAATACACCAAGAACTAAAGATTGGTGCAATGGGCAACTGCAGAGACTGGATGAAGATGAATTGGTCAAGATAGCATTTACACAGACGGATGAACTGCTGACTTTGAATAACTCTCTCTACCCCTCTGATAGCAAAATTTATGTACAGATAAAAATCAAGTAAAGACATTTGAGCTTGTGTATTTGCAGCTGCACAAACAAACATGCAATTTTATTGTGCATATTTTCCCCAAGGATCTTACATTTTTCATGTAGTTAAGAAAGTTGGAAGTAAAAAAGTTTACCTAGCTGACCATTTCAGCTGCATATTCCACACAAATGTCTTATATAATATATATATTTCTATCTTGATATATGTTAATGTTGGACAGCCGCATGTTCAGCCCGGCAGCACTTAGCATGGTTTATGAAAGCATGAATAATCCATGCACACATAATCACAATGTGAATAAAATAACATCCGTAGTCTTGAACATATTCCTCTGGTAGGTAACCAACTGTCTGGTGTAAAGCTTTCAGTTACTGGTTCATCAGAAATTTGTCTGAACAGAAAAAATCTTGCTTTGGTTTACTCAAACTAGTAGCCTGGCTTACACAAATGCTTATTCTGGGGCCTGGATGAGCCGTGCTAGATGATAGGCTAGTAGGGTAGTGGAGCGGAATGATGGCCCTGGGCCTCAGCAGGGTACCACACAGCCTGGAGTGCTGGCATTAGATCCAGAGTCAAGAACACACAACAGCATTGATGCTGGAGATGCTCTCTGAATATTCCTGCATTAAATTCTTCTTTTTTTTTTTTTTATCCAAACCTTTATGATGAAAATCTATGTAGAGGCCCACTTTCAAATGACAAGTCGGAGGGCTGATGGGATACAGGGTTACTAAAACAGAAAAAGCCACTTACTGTAGTTGTCCAGCAAACTAGGTCACAGTTCTGTTAAGTATGCAAGAATAACTGTGAGAGGAGTGTACACGCACATGCACACAAGCGTGCACACACACACACTCGCACACACACACACACAAAAAAACACATGTCTGGAGAGGGAGTAAACGACACAGAGACAGAGCCTGCAGCATTCAGCTGTGTTTCACTGGAAACAAAAGCAGCGACTTATCTCTAATAACCTTATTCATGGTGAATAGTCTCCACAAGAGGCACTCTGTTCTGTGACTTAACTGTGTTTTTACATTTGACATCTGCCTGATCACACACACACACACACACACACACACACACACACACACAAACATGCTAAACCTAAATAATGTGAAACGTCCAAACGTGAGAAAGATCAAGTACCCAATGTCACAACTAAAACTAGAGTGAAACTAAAACGAGGCAACTGAGGTCCACACTGCTGTTTGTCCTGGGCACGCATGAAAACACAGTCACAAGCCACGGTTTTGTGTTAGTTCTTTTTGTTTGCCATTTTTAAATATTTAGCGTGTGGGCTGGCAAAGCAAAACAAATGTGATAAAACAGCTAATACTAAATGAGTGTTCCTAGGCAACCAAAGCAAGTGAAATATTTCATGTCTTCTGTAGAGGTACAGGATGCATCCTGGATGGGAGTAACTGGGTATGTTGATAGAGAGCAACCTGTCTCCTTAGGAAAACTTTATTCCTAACGACTAACAGACTGGGTCGACCACTACAGCCACGGTCTAACCGACTTTACTCAGAATATGCCACATCAAGTAGCCATCCCCAAGGCTGTCTGTGTGCCGTGTTGTTTCTTACATGTACAGTATGTGTTTTTATCTTATACAAATGTAGTGGATTTGTAGTGGACCATCAGTGAAGGGGCTCTTTAAGAGATTATTCTTTTGAGGTAATCAGCGACATGGAAAGAAAGAAACTGTGCTTCTGTCTGATATTACATCATCGTGCTTTTGATGGCCAAAATGCCCCCTTGACAAAAGCTCTTTATCACCAACTCTACCCTGTAGTATTCTGTCTCTGAGAGGCACTGATGGGGGTTATAGGAGTGTTATCAACATTGAACTCTGATACTACCACTGAATGGTACTACATAAGTACAGCAACAGCTTTTGCTTTATAAAGACACACATTC
This sequence comes from Ctenopoma multispine, assembly GCA_034779795.1. Taxonomy (NCBI): domain Eukaryota; kingdom Metazoa; phylum Chordata; class Actinopteri; order Anabantiformes; family Anabantidae; genus Ctenopoma; species Ctenopoma multispine. Next base: position 11,503,515 of record JAUYWH010000026.1, read on the forward strand.
TAGTACACAAGCAATGACTTGTAACTGATGAATACTTAAAAACTACATGGAGTCAAGGATGTTGGCTCGTTAAATAATAGGCCGAGAGTGTACTTTACAGTCAAGATTTCACAACGTGATCAGCCAGAAACTGTAAAAAAGTGAAGCCAGAACTATACTGCCCTGTGATGTCTCCATGCTCTGAGACCTCCACTTTTTTCCTCATCTGCCAAGTCAGCAAATCAAGGCAACAAGGTGGAGTAGGAGGAGAGAGGAGAGGAGGAGATGCTGCATTGGCTTGCAACAGGGATGCCTCTTATATATCATGTTACCTGTCACCTACCATATGCTCTTTTAGAGTCCTGCAGACATTCTCGCCGAGAGGTGCACATGTGCTAATCCTGCACTGAATTTAAAAACGGGGAAGTTATTATTTATGATAACAGGAATCTGTGTACAAGCCTAATATGTTTAGGGATTCGTGCATAATTATTCCTTTTCTAGCCTTCTGCCTGCATCATAGCAAAGGAGTATTACAAGTTATCTAAATGAATTTACATTAACATCCAAACTTCTCACTGAAAAAATACACACACATATGCTTTTCTGCGTGAGTGCATTCACCTAATGCGTCACACTGTCAGGAGGAAGAGACAGAGAAACAAAAGAGTGAGACAATGTGGGAAAGAGAAAGCATCTATAACTCATCTGCTGGCCTACAAATGGCTGCCATTTTCTGATAATTGGATTGTTGAGTAGAGAGCTAAAGTCTGCCCTAAAGGCACGAGGAGAGAGAATGCTATTACCATACCTCTAGTGGTATTGGTGATCATGTGAGTGATGCTGAGTGTGAAGATGGCTGGGGGTAAGAGGCAATTTATCCGGAGGTTAGGGGAGGCTTTTACAAGTAAAAAATATAAAAAAAGTTTTTAATTTCCTTCATGTGCTAAAGGCATGGTATATTCTTACAGTCTTGTATCATCAGGCTGTCCTAGACCTAGATAGGGCAGTGAATTGGGAATAGAGAAATAGGTAGGTAGAGAAATAGAGGTTGGGAGCTGGCTAAATGAAAGTACTCTTATCCTTTTTTCTGCAGTGTTTGAGCTGTGATAGCCTTTTGTGATTCCTGTTGTACACACATAAACACCTTCTTTAGAATATGCATGACTGCACATCCTCCAGTAGGAAGTCTTTCTCCACAGAGGTGATTGGTCAAGCTGGTGATCACATGACATGTATCTCACTCAGGCAAATGCAACAGCAGCAGCAGCCTAGGAGAGCCAGGGGGGATGCTGACACAGCGCACCTGATCGACAACCCCCACTAAAAGAAGACCCCTATCTCCATCACATAAGACATGAAGAGACCCAATACTGTCAATGTAGTCTCACTAATTCATACTCGATAATACATACCAGAAACGCGTGAACACATTGAAAGCCTGTAGTTATAACAGATTATTCATGCTCCTGCCAATACATGCATCCACCCACTCAAACATTCTTTTTATCAAAGTTATACAATTTCCAACATGGCTCCCTGCTTCCTCTGGATTTATTGGTAAGAAGTGACTGAGGAGTGGCCAGAGGCATTAACAGCTCCATGGGGACTGCTGAGGTTCAGGAAGGTCAAATGCTCAAACCAACTGAGTTCCACTATGAAGATGGAAGAAGCTTGATTCAGTGGAATAGCACTAAAGCATCACTGACTACAAGAGCATATGTGTGACCTGCAAAATAATTCATGAACAGACTTCTTTCCTAATATGCTCATTTATTCCTACATTTGCAGGGCAATATTTATGTTGCTATGAGGAGCCTTGTATTTCTCTAATATGACAAAGATGACATAGCCTACAAAATGAGATGGTAGTTAATGCATGAAGGGAGGACAGACTCCTTTAGGTTATTCTTATTCTTACCAACATAAAACTGTTATGAGCAAAACCAAAAAATTAAACATCATGTTAGAGACGTTATCCTTGGTGGTGAATTATGTTAGTATATGTATAGTATGGATAAAGTATAGCTGAGAAGTTCTACAGTAATTCTGTTTAAATTTGAGACTGGTGGTTCTGGCTGTAAAACAGTAGGCCATATTAGTGGGGGGGGTGGACTGTCCTGGGAGAAAGCTGTTTGTCATTATGGCTCTGTGGTGCCTCGGCAGGTTGCTGCTGCACTTAAGTTGAGAGAAGAGCAGTAGCTCAGTTGGTAGAGCACCTGTCTATGTACCGGCTATATACAGGGTCAGTGGTTTGATTACCAGTTCCTCATTGTTACATATCGAGGTGTCCTTAGACAAGACGGAAATCCTGTAGTAGCGCTGACATATACTGTCTGGCATCTGTCCGACAACAATTTCCCAAAAGGGGATGGATAAAGTATGTCATCAATATTATTAAAATGATAAGAAAATTACGCTCAAAAAAGCACTGGCTTGCACTGCATTTGGCAAGTTCATTAAAAAAGAACTGCCCTACCTTCTGTGCCCATTCGAAGGCCTACAATCCGCTTGCCTATACACATAACCAGAAATACACCCGCACACTGTAATGAGTCATACAGAAATGATTATAATAAGACTAGAGATAGAAAAATCAGTCTGAAGCAAGAGGTAACAGACAATGATAACACAAACAGAGCCCGCAAAGGTGTGCCCCATCCCTTCTGAGCGCATGCCACTCACACAGCCTTGTAATAATAATGACCCACACCTCCTGTTCCTAATCCCCTGGTGCTGAGCAGAGAACACCTTCTGGCCCAGCGCTGCTTGACAAGCTGCTCTGCCTCAGTGTAAAGTGAACTAACAGTTCAGGGTGGGGGTAGAGTGATAAACCTATAGGACCTGAGTGAAAGGTCACTTAGCAGTTATTCCTGAATGTCCTGAATTTTAGAACCACCCAGAAGCAAAGCAAGTGCAGGATTGTGGGGCAAGCAATGGAAAATCCTTCCACAGTAACTGCATCTGGATTTAAGTTATATGATAAATGTTTTTTTTTTACCATGCGTTAAATGTAACCACATTATTAAAGTTGGTTAGATGAATTCCAGTTAGGGAACACGACCTTCAGCAATTCATGGACTTGATAACCCACGACTAGGAGGTGCTTCCCTCCTCACAGCTGACATTACTGCGTAATGAAAACATTGCGCTTTTTTTTTCATTTTCCCTCACGTCGCAGCCCACACCGCATCCGTCTGCATCACGTTCACCTACTGACAGGTTTGGTGACAGGAGGTAAATTTAATTAACAACGTAATTTACACAACAGCATTTTATACTCCTTGTGTTAAAGAGGAGGGCATTTCTGTATGATGGTCTGTGATACTGCGATGCTCTATATTTAATTTGTCTCCGTGGGCAGGTTGTACTGGGGGGCAATGCGCCTACACGCTGACTATGCGGTAGCTTGTTCCAATGAACATTACGCATAGGAGCAATAAGCTGATTGAAACATAAGTTATTCTTTTATACCTCATAATTAGTTCCACTGCACTGACCACTGTCTAATTCATACATTCAACCTCATAATATATGACAGAAATCATACTTGCATGGGTATGGTTCACATCCAACTGGGGCCATAAAGGGGGTGTCTCTTCCCTTTGACTTGGCCCAGCGAGAATAACGCACGGAAATGTTTTACTTACCTTCCCACCGTTTGGTTGGCGAGCTGTCGCATCCGATTAAATTGCTTCTTCATCTTGTATTTTCTGCGTTAACACCTACAGGGGGAAATATTCCGCATTATTTCTCTCAATACAACGGTCCATGCTCCACAGCGGCGCAACGCAAAACCCAGTCTGCCATATTTTCTTTCCCTCATCGCAATCTGCCAACGCCGAAAAGTTATTCCACAATTACATATTTTCAAATGATATTTTTTAAATCTACATTGGTCCCATTGCCTGCGCAGGGATGCTGGAGCAATTCACCGCGGGCACTCCGGCAGAGAGCGACAGCAGTGACAAGTAGCGGCTGGGCAGCAATGCAGTATGGGAAATGTAGTTAACCAAGGATCCTCGTGAATAAAGAATCTAGTATTTCCGCATCCCAGAGGGTTATATAGCCTAATCAAGTGTGTGTGTTATGTGTGTTAAAATAATTTTTATAAGTGTAGCAGCTGTCTATAATAGTAGACTGAGAATAATGTTGCTAAAACCATGAACAAATGATTAGAAAGAAATGCAACTACGTATGTTGGAAAACACACAAACACGATTTCTCTTTGTCATATATGGTCATTAGATTTCAAATAATGCAACTAAATTATGTTTAACATTTATATTTTTAGTGATTATATTTCTTTGTTTTTTCTAAACTAAATACATAAAGGCGTTAGAAGGTCTCTGCTCTGAGTCAGCCTGGATAACATCTCCATCTAGTGTCTTTTTAGGTGCCAGTGCAGGTACTGTGAGTGGTACTCCCTAATTCTGAAGAACCTTAAGAACTTCTTAAGAACAAGTTGACCTTAATAATGTATCAATATAATGTAAATAGTTACATCATCATTGTTAATTATGATATGCAGAATAAATAAGGCTACACATTACAAATCACAATAAATATTTACTAAAACTGGCTCTTAAATTTTTGTTAAAGTGGTTAACACTGTTGCCTCACAGCTAGAATCCACCGGTCAACTGGATGTCTTTCTGTGAGGAGTTTGCATGTTCTCTAAGTGCCTGTGGCAACTGGTGACTTTAAATTATCTATAGGTGTGTATGTGAGTGTCCATAGTTGTCTATCGCTATATGTCAGCCCTGCAACTGGCTGGCGACCTGTCCAGTATGTACCCTGCCTCTTGTCCAATGACAGCTGGCTGATTGGCTCCAGCACCTCCACAACCTTTTGCAGGAAAAGCATGGGTTTTGTAAAGTGATGGTACTGCAGCTTCTGACCTGTTGTATTTTTGGAATATCTGTCCAGAAGGGAGCAGTCTTGTCTTTTAAACTGCTTACAATCTACAGCCTTTAGCATCCAGTGTGAGGCGTCAGTTCCACTGTTATGATTGGACTGTTTATTCAGGGTATCTGCATATCTATCTGAAGTATTTCCAACAACTGTTAAATTGTTAAGACATATTTATTAGTCACATGATGAATACAATTAATACTATGATGGAATTTTTCAAAGCAGTGCAAGAGAAGAATCAATGCTCTTTGTTCAATGAAGATCGATGAAGAAGTCATCCAGGTGAAATTATCTGGAAGTTGAGTCATGGGAACTGGACTTTTTTTTTCTTAGGTTGAAATGTTTTACTACTCATCTATGTAGCCAGTCTGTCCAGTCTGTCCAGTCCAGACTGAAGAAGCTACTTGGATGAGTAGTGAATAGTACTTTTCCAGATGAAAAGTAATGAATTTAATGCTCCTCTTCAGAAGTACACATAAGGTGGTGAACAGTGGTGAAGACTTTGTGTCTATAATGTCAAGAGAAAAAAAAATGACACAATGTTTAGTCAGCTTTTGGAGGTGTTGAGTAAATCCATGGCAAACACAATATGCTCGCGCCTGTGCTGTGACAGAGCCGTTACATCCCCCAGTCAGGAGAGATGCCCTCTGGCTTAGGTCACAATGGCTTAATAGACTCACAGGTGGGCTGCTGCACCCCTACCATGAGGTTCTGAGGCCTCAGGGAGAAAATGATACAGAGAAATGGCTGCTCTCTGCCCTCATTAATCTCCTAAGTTGTAAGTTGAGAGGGGAGGGGGATCCTTTGGCCTTGATCTCAACCTCTTGACCTTGTCAGATCATTTGTTTTCATCAGTCCTCAGTCAGACAAACTGGCCAGTCCCAGCCCAGACATCCACCTTGCCCTCATAAAGAAGGGAGCATCTCCTGGGTTTTTCCTGACTTTAAACACAACTCCTAAAACTCGCTGCTCTGGAGTGTCTCTGGACACTTCTAAATCAGCATGGATGATTCTTCACATCCGCTGGCCTGTTTCACAAACTCACTGCTACTAATCCCTGCACACTGAAAGGTATGCCCCCATGTAGGGAAACAGGAAATGCAAACCAAAAGTCAAACTACAAGAACCGTGTGATGCATTTCACTGCTCGGGTAATATCAAAGAGCTCCCAGCTTTATAATCAGCTTGCAGGATACATATCATGAGAGCACAACATGAAAATCTTAACAACAATTTTTCATCTGGTCTCCTGCTGTTCCTGTCAGTGAGTGGGATGACTGAGTGTTCTTCCTCTCACTCTAATGCTCTTCTGCTGGGCATCTGGGAACTAATTGGCTCCTAGTTTGGCTAATGAAGTCTTCTATAATAGAGTCATAACCTCTCCACCTGATGACCTATTGCTGCTAGTGATATGTGGGCTGCACTTTGACAGTGACCTGGTCAGATGGATGCCCTGTTGTTCCTTCACTGAGACGTGATACTCCTGCAGAGCAACGCCTACAAGTCCTGTGCATGCTGTGATTAGATGGGTTAGGTCTTGCTCCAAACAAAATGTAGGTGCGTCAAGTGTTAGCTTTGCTCAAAACAAACAAGGGCAGGGCTAATGGCACGTTATGAGCTCAGGTTAAAAGTTGCCTGGTCAACAAAAGGGGAGATAGGTGGGATCGTACATCATGCTTGTGTTTTAAGCTTCTGGCATCATATTACTCAGATCTATCAGTCTGGGTGTGAAGGGAGGGCTGGTTTTGAAGAGGTCATTGAAGAGAAGTTTGAAATGTTCATTAGGGTATATACAAAGAAACACTCAGCTCCTTTTTAAATTTTAGAAAAATCACATACCTGTTAATTACACATCCAATATTATCATAATCTAATTGATCACTGATTAAGTTAAACACCAGCGAACAGCAGAGTTACATTCTTCTCTTTGTAGGTGATATTGTCATTGTCACTTGAACACTGGGTGTGGAGAAACAAAGCTCACTCTACGCATTAACTCCTACCTTTCAGGGATGTCTGAGCGCTGAGGCCAGTCTTTGTGGTGAGTCTTTAAAGGGTAATGTTGGACCATAATGACCCCAGCAAGCCTAGTGCCAGGCCTAATGAAAACACTGTGACATCTGAGGGAGAAGGATATTACAGGTCTAAAGTACGGGGGCTGTTTTAACATGCATCAAATGACAGAAAATGATGGTCATCACAAACACCTTCCAGACACTAAATGCAGGTCTTCTGGAGAATAGGCCTGGATTTGAGAGACACAAGCTGAGCAATAAACCTTACCCTGCTGGTGTGTTAAGCATTCAGTATGTAGAAACAAACACACAAGCAATTAAATTAAAACATGTTGCGGTTTTAACAGGATAACTTATGAATTCTATTTATACAGTAAGTGTGGACATAAAATTGAGGTGATGGTGCTTTCACATAATCATCATCAAGGTGTTATCTTTCCCAGCACCCCTCTCATCACCTAGACCTTGTATGACACAAACATACTGTAATGAATGATCACTGTAGAAAAAGGAAGCACTTAGATTATTAAAGGGATGCATTTGCCTCTTATTGTCTTTAACATACGATGAAATAAAAGACAGGTCTTCTATAAAGACAGCTCCAACTATGGCCATGTCAAATTTAGTCTTACACAGCAGGCATCTGTATCAGTATCTGTGATACAAAAATATTAGGAAAAAATAAGAAGAATAACTACCAACAACAAATTAAACAGGTAAGACAATTAGCAAGGTCCTAAATAAAAGAAATAAAATGAGAGACCTTAAAGAAACTGTAAAGCACAGCATATGGGCTGTTAACCAGTTAACCTGGACTATTCAGGTTTTTTTGTATGCATTCTCACTGTCCTCCTTCTTCTATAAATTTTATGACCCAAATTCAGAAAAAAGTAATCAAAGTCAGTTATAACAGCTCAATATTGCACAGAGAATCTTTACTATTTTTTAAGCAGCCTTATAGATGATAAAAAGGAAAGGCGCTCACAAGAGTGACAGGTATTAGCCTGTGGCGAACCTACAATACCTACAATAATACTATGTTCCTGGCATGCTACTCTCTGACGCCTCCTTTTGAAAACCAGATCATAACTGTTTGCTGGGGTGTGGTGTGCTCTAGCTGAAGTGTATTGTCAACATCCCCGTGTTCAGACATGGTACATGAACATACATTCAAACTCACATGTAATAAACAGATGTTTTTACTTAAAAGGCAGACTGAACTTCATGTGCAGATGCTGAACTCTTCACCTGCAGCACGTAAAATAGATAAATTAAAAATAAAATAGTAAAATAGGTCGTGTTAAAGTAGTCTCCAGGAGCAGGCGGTTATGATATGGTACGTGTTTTTTTATTCATGCTGAATACCTGTCACTATAACAACAAACATAATAACATACCCTTGTTTGCTGTTACAAGTTTACTGTTTACATTATATTTGAAGATGACACAACAATAATACTAACTAACTCATCATTACAAAATGTATCAGTCTTTTCTGAATCTTAGTGTTAATATTTCATAATATTGCTACTAAAGGAAGCAGATAACAGATATTAGATCCACATCATGACATTGTATCCCAGTAGATTCACATTCACAGTATACCTCATGTGTTAAGCTAGCCTTGGCATTTGCATTAACAAATGGAACTGGAAGACAGTCTGAGCACAGATTATCCAGTATTTATGATGTGAGGCGAGCAGCATAAGGTCCAAACTAACTCCTCCCTGGGCTGGCAGCCATTAGTGACAGATTTATAGGCAGGATATTTCAGCTGATTGCTCGTAGACCAAAGGAAAATGTACATGGAGCACACAAAAAGCGTATCCTTGCAGCAGGCTTGAAAGCTGAGTTCAGAGCACTTGTTCTAGCCTAAACGTTTGGATCTATAGGGTCTATAAATCAAATGTTCAGAGAGCTTGAACCCCTGAGTTAGTGAATATTTGGCAAAATTGCTCGAAATCCTGATCACAACCTCAGGAAATTATGTATAACAAAGGTGGTTTATGGTATTTACCCGCTCTTAGATACCACGCACAGTAAATCAGGTTAAATTTTCAGTGGACTGTCACAACCCATATGAAATATACATCAACCACGCAGCTTTCCAGTGCAGCGGCATGTTTATTCAATACTAATGAGTGTGGTTAGCCCTGAGAGAGCAGTCATAATCATCAATACACTGTTTATATTGGCTTCATACAACTTGTTTATGCTTTATTAATGTGGGATCGGTATTTCATTATTAAAGTGAACGTTCATAGTGGACGTAAAATAGAGTTTAAAGTTGACTTTGTTTTCTTAGGATTTGCACTCAAAAGGTTGCACTTAATGTAATAATCAAACTCCTCCCTGTTGACATTTGTGTTCAGGAATGTAACACCGCTGTCGGTGTAGGAGCTTCACTGGCTGACTGACCTTACTTCCCTCAACCCTGAGCTGAACTCCATTAAGGGCTGCCTGTAGTCTGTAATTTAACCAACAGCCTCTTATCATGTTTGTCTTGCTCTTCCTCAGGGGGTTGACTACTTGCCCACAGACCAGCTTTACTTCATTTCAGCTGGCTCTCTACAGGGAATACAGTCAACGGGTACGACATCTGCACGACTGATTAAAAACTAAAAAGACTGAAAAATGACTATTTCTAATGAGTGTAGTTCAGAAACAAACAGCATGTGTGCTGAGTTTTGCAATGCTGAGGCTCCAGTGATAATTTACTGTTCACAAGAAATTGGTTAATTTCAGTAGTGATATACAAATAGTCTACTATTACAATCAAATCAAATTTTGAGCACTATTTTGACTGTGCTTGGTTTTCACAATAATTCATTGTTTCATACTTTTCTGTAAGTAGTAGCAATAGTGCATTTGTTAAGTTGTATTCACTTGTAGTTTTTTGTTGATTTAACTAAATCTGGTTGATGTGAAACTTTAAAATGGTCATACATACATAAAAAATATTTTAATGTAAACATTTCCCTCATCTTGGAGTCTGTAGTGTGGTTAAGCCCTGGCTGACCCACTACAGCACTTAGTTATACAGGTAGACTGTAGGTCGTGTTTGTTCCCTCTGCTCTCCACTGAGTGACCTTGTTATATTCTGGCTGATGTGACTGACGAGGCCTGGGGCCCTGAGACCACACAGCCTTGTCATCTCAACCTAGATCAAAAGGACCCCGCTCCACTCTGAGAGAAGTTAAGGCCCTCGATGAAGGCTATGGTGAGCATGGAGTGGTTTAATCAACACCATGGGTGGCAAAATACAAAGTAATTGTTTAGGGTACGCCATGGGACGAAGCATTGGAAGCAGTAGTATATGTTCCATTTACTCAAGAGGCCTCAGTATATTGCAGTATAAATATGAGATTCTTATGTACTTGAAATCTGGAGAGATACATGAGATCAAAGAACCGAGATGAGAGGCTCGTTGAGAATGCTGGCACAAAAGGACAGGGAAGTAAGTGCTGGAAATGTTGAAGCATTTTGGGACCTCCACCCAGTTGGAGCTTTGGTGAGAAGCTCTTCTTGGGCATAGCCTTGCATTCTTGTGACCTCAGAGTACTGCTGACACGCACTGTCTCCTAACTGAACAATAAATACTGAGAATAAAGATGAAACAATTGCTGTAAGTCACAAGCCACAAGTTAATTGATTGTCAAACCATGCTTTAGCAAATTTAAAAAAAAGTTGATTAACAGAAGATTTAGAGAATATTTCCATTGAGTTTAGGAGAAGCTTTCCCTATTTTTATTCTGCTACTTCACTAGTCTCCAGCATCTGATATGCTCTACTTTCACATCGTAAATTCCTGGACCTTGATATTCTCATAAGGATGCAGGGTTCTTTGTTGAAAGCACCTGTTCTCAGCCTGTATAATGGGTCAGGTTTTCATCCAGTACAAACCCCCTAAGGGACACCCAGCTTTAACGCTTTCAACTTGAGGGTATCTAGTTGCCTTGTTGCCATTGACTGTTTACTGTAACCTCCTGAACATCACCAGACAACATGTGTTCTTTCTGGTTTTGGAAATGGTCAAATGGCGAGGCTGTGGTATCTTTTGAAGTTTGTATGTATGTTGTATGGGCCTTGAGGGATACACTACATGTGAATGAGTGCTTTTCTAAAGAATGTAAAGAATTAAGGAAAGAATGCATCTCATTGCATATGATATCCCAATTCATAATAAAGCTCCATCTGTTTAGAAAGCCTTACTTTAGTATTCAACACCTGTAGATCTCCATTAATAAATTTTATACCATCAGGATCTGAGTTAGACTCTGTCAGAAACAATAACTACTATATATACATATAATGATGTCACACTAACATTTAAATGACTGACACTGACTGGACTGTCTTTGTAAGATGTAAGGTACAGTAATTGTTGGTCCTATGCTCTGAGATGGAGCACTTATATGTCCTGTTTTGACCAGACAGTATTAACTATGGAAAGTATTACCAGAATGTTTGTAGCAGATGTGTTTTAGAAAGTGAAGGTACATACACACAATGGAACAAAAATAGATCCGAAAATGAGGTGAGGAAGTTGCACCATACCTGACCTTGGAAACTTGATAAAAACAACTTGTGAACCATCTGGATATTGTGATGAAGATCCAGAGAACTTAAATGAGAACAGGAACACACAACTTGTTTTGATGCTTTTGGATGAAATTTAGAGAGTCATCAGTCATCAGCATTTCTAGGGAAAAAAAACAGACTTAATCACCTGGTAAATATAAATCTTTACTTTTGTTAATGCAATATTTGACACTGTTTTACATTTATCTGTCTTAAAGGAGCTAATCTTTTGAGAGACTTGGAGGGACCAGTACATTAAAGCCTCATTGAGCTTCCCAACCTGCCACAGGTTCCCTGTATGTCTAGGAGAACATCAGTGAGCGATAAGACCTTCTCTACAAGATTATGTGTGGAAATCCGCTCAGGCCACTCCTTAACAGAAGATAAGATGATCTTTAGCACAGCTCCAGAGAATTTATAGACATTTTAAGTTGCCTTAGGAAGAGTTGGAGACCTTGAAAGAGGACTTAGGGAGTCAGAGCAGTGTCTTGTTCTGCCTTTCGACTCACCTAATAACCCTGTCATTAGATTGAGGGCTTTGCGTGTGTAAGACCTCAGTTGGTCCTTCTGTTGTTTGCGTTTGTTTGTCCTCACTGCGATAGAGCAGAAGATGAAATCATCCATCAGTCCACTTTACTCGCTAATGGGCTCAGATCTCTGACATCTGGAGGTTGCTCCAACAGTGACGTTAGTGCAACGTGATGTGTGTATGTTTATGTGTATCTGACTTTAAGAGCACATTAGGTACTACCAGAGTTTGTAATTACGGCAGGCACACACATGCACACAAAAATACAGCAAGGTCATATCCATCTGATTCCAACGTTATTAGAACAATGAAATCTGGAAAAAAAAACAGGAAAACAGGACAGAACAGGAAAAGGTGATGAGAAAACACAGGTTCTTGTTAGAAAGACACAGCTTTAGGCTTTAGCCCAATAAAGACCTTAACTGTCTGGCTATCATATGTGAGGTAGGTACTATTTACTGCTTTATGTTTAGGCTGCAGGAGAGGAGTGTGTTAACATGGTTCAGTTACAGTAGTGTAATCATTTCTGAGGACGTGTGGAACAAGTCAAGCACACCGTTTAGTGTGTCCGGTTTACGTGTTCTTGAGTCCTTGTGAGATGACACAGACTGTGTGTATGAGGAATACATCCCCCATGCATCATGTAGCGTAACAGATGGAACAAATCAGCACAGACAATTTTAAAGAACTGGAAAAGATGTGTCTGCTTGTATAATGTGCGTGTATGTGTGTCTTCCCTCAGGTATATTTTGTCTCTTCTTACTCTCATCTTTCCACAACTAAATCCCCTCAATCCCCAGATCCAAAGAAAAAAAAACCCAACAACAATAAGAGCCATGTCCCATTTTTATAAGATAAGATAAGATAATCCTTTATTAGTCCCACAAGTGGGAAATTTGCATTGTCACGGCAGAAAGTGGACAGT
>JAUYWH010000026.1:11516557-11560949 GCA_034779795.1 Ctenopoma multispine
AGCAAAAAATTTTAAACAATAGAATAAAAACTATACAAACAGTCTAAAAAATATAAATATGTATGTTTATATATGTACATATAAATATAAATGTAAATATAAATATAAATAGTGTGATATAGTTCAGCAAATCACTGTAAATAACTTTAAAAATCATGCTTAAAATTATCAAGTTAACAAGAATCTAAATAAATTAGTCAGTGAATACTGAACTTCGATTTGCCTGGTGGTCAGAAACATGATTATAATGATAATATTAATCTGTATCTGCTGTAAGAGGTACATTTACTGCTGCGTGATAAAGTAACTTTTCACATGTTTGCACAGCCAACCTTTACACTATGAACTACAACAAAATGATGTCTATGTCAAAGTGCCACACAGAAACACACTCAAATACATATACTAACAAAGATTCGTTATAATTTTGTAACATTAAACATTCCTATGTTATTCAGTCAGTCCCAGATATAATATTACTCAATCTATTAATAAACTATTACTTTTACAAATTGCTACCTCGCTGTGCTCTATAGGAGTGTTACATTATGTTTACATGTTGCTTGTGATTCATACTTTGTCATAAAAAGACCAAGTTAGATAAACACTTTTAAAAGAGGTGTAGTAATTTCCTCCTAGGAAATAGGCACACTAAAGAGTTTTATAGACTTTGAAGTAACTACAAGGGGTAAATAAAGTTAATACTCAAACAACACTTGAACTCAGCATTTCAACTTCCACCCAGAAATTTAGTACACAGTGCAAAGACAAACATGGTCTGTACATAAACCAGAAAGGGCAAACAATGACTTTAAAGCTCTGACCAAAACCCTTGACACCACATTTATCCAAACAGGTTATCTTGTGTTCATACACTGTGGAAATGCAACTATTAGGATTAGGAAGCATGCACACACACATGCACACCACACATATATCATATATAGCAGTGTCTGAGAGATGAGATAAGGGGCTTAGATGAGGGTTGTCTCTGATTGACGTGGCAGCTCTGGGGTAATCCTGCTAATCCTCTGTTAGCTCAGGGGGTGCAGTGGGACCGGAGGCCTTTGACCCTGCACCAAAAGAAGGTGCTAACACACACAAACACACACACAAACTTTTGGTGACATTTTATAATTCACAGTCACACATCTTCGTCGGTGGATACACCACCACACCAGCAAAGAGGAAATGATTAACTCTGATGGCTCCTCAAAACACAGATAACATTTGTTTACGAAGAACTGCATATTCACGTTGTTCAGAATTATTACGAGGGCAATTAAGAAGGATTATGAGGCCAATTAACTCTGACTCACTCGACCATTCTTTACACAATACCAGAGAAAGTGTGACATTGTTAAAGAAACAGCTGATCCATGACACTTGTTTATCTGCTGGTGTCTGGATGTTATAAAGGTATAATAAATCTGGTGTTTTGATAGAAATACACATGTAAACCAACTGCATTGTGGTTGGTGTCCTTAAACTTAAGAAAAGCTGTTAGCTTGAGTTTGTTTTGTATTTGTATTAGAATAAATTATTGAGTAAATTTGAACACAGCATACATGAAATCATTCTTTTGAAATCATGGAGAAAGGTCTACTAATATGCATCTATTAACTTAAAAGGCAAAATCTCAAATGCACAGGTTTGTCAACACAGATAAACTAATGGTGGATCTGAACAGTAAAGGCTAAATTATTAAAAAATAATGGGAGATCAACGGATTGACTGATTTCAAAAATCTTACATTTCAGCAACAGCTGTATTGTCGCACAGTTTCTTAACAGAAAATGAAAACTAACCACACTCCATCACTGACAATGAGTTCGTTTCTAACGACACTGGAGGCTGTCATTTGTTCAGGTTGGAGTGGATCATCCGGATCCATTGGCTGTCATCCGCCCTCCAGCGACGCTCTGAGAGCTGCGTCGGAGTAGACAAGAGAACACACACACACACACAAGACCGGTGTCCTAATAACCTTCAAAATAAAAGCAAGGCCAATAAGTATTTTGAATAGAACAACACATTGTATGCGTAGCGGAAGAAAGTCCATATAAAACTATATAAAGGATATGATGAAATGGTTGCAACATGTTTGTATTTTGCCCAAGTCGTCTGAGACCAAACACAGTAGAACAATAATGATATATTTTATATAACATATTAAAATCATCTCTGTCAGTTTATTGCTGAGATCATCAAAAGGTGTCCAACATATGATACGTAGCGTAATAAACACACTCCAAGAAGGCAATCATTTTCTCTCAAATGAAAGTTAATTTAACTAAACATGGCGATAATTTATCTCTAAGTCTGAATATTTTGCAACTCATGTGTTTTACATTCTCTTTCCTAGATTTCAAAATGACACCTGGCTGCTGTCTCCTCCAGCAGAAAGTGCATGTGTAGAATGAGGTTCATATGGCTGTATGTAGTACAGTATTGAAACTGCCCTTGAAACTTACTTTGAAAGGTTCTTCCGGAAGTAAATTTCCCAGCGTTTGTGCCTCTTGACACGGTTGCCTGGTGTTGTGGATAACTTGATGCTGCTGTGTGAGCGCTCACACACTGAGGGCGTATCGCTCACATGGCAGTGTTTTCGTAGCCTGTTGTGTGATATTTTTTTCCCACCCCAGATTTTTGTTTATATAGTTCCGAGCAGGAGGTGAGCACTCGTCGTACAATTTAATACCAGTTCCAATTCTAGCTGTTAATCGCATTTTAGAATTTTGCGCATCGCTGGTCCAGGATTTGAGCCATGGCAGAGAAGTGAACCACTCTTGCCAAAATGCCTGTTAACGGGAATATAACTTTTTCACGACAGTCCTATGGAATATAGTCCGATTTTACACAGTCTACATGTTGTGCCATCACCCCACGTGAAAAATAAACTCTTTGTATTCTGCATAATGCTGTCTCTTTGGGTGTATATGATTTATTGTTGTGTTGGCTACTGCTCAACTATGCCAAGCCTGGCGTACAGTTCGGTGAGCAGACACGAAAACGACGCAGAGGTTGAAAACCAGGAGTCCTCCTTAGGAGCGTCCAGGGACTTACTGAATAACGAGAACGACTTGGACAGCAGAGGAGAAGAGTGGGATGAAATTAGAGGCGATGCGAAGGTGTTGGATGATAATGCCATGTCGAGTTTCCTAAATGAGTCGGAAAGTAAAAAGTTGCCCCAGGCGATCATCATCGGGGTGAAGAAAGGAGGGACCCGCGCGCTGCTGGAGTTTCTGCGCCTGCATCCAGACATCAGAGCCGTGGGCGCAGAGCCTCATTTCTTCGACCGCAACTACGACAAAGGACTGGAGTGGTACAGGTACACATCAAGTGCAAAACAGAAAAATTAAATTACTGTAAATGTATGGCCAGTATGCCACTGCGCTCATTGCTCCATATGGCACTGAAACACATGGCAAGTGCTTTGCTCGAGGGCATGTCAGGCAGTTATAGAAGTTTTTGGGAAGTTCTTCAGCTCATTTTATGCAGCAATAAAAGGAACATACGCTGTAAAAATACGCAGTGAAACAACTTATATTTAATAAGCTTTAAGGACAAATATTCACTAGGTTATATCATAATGAAATAATGATATGTACAATGCAATTTAAAAGTTCTAAGTACTGACAGAAGAGAGTAACGCCATCCCGTTGGCAGAGTATGCATAATAAAATCATTCTGACTGAACAGTACATTAGAATTTTGCAGTGAAGTTTGATGTGTGTTAATCTATCAATTTAGAAAAAGAGCACAAATTGAAGATTATTTCTAGCAATTATGGCACTAAAAATGCTCACAGTTTGTTTTTGATTACCTTAATTACTATATTTTGTACAAGTTCTTCAAACTTGAGCACATGGTTACAACAAATACAAAGTATAAGCAATTAATAGTAAACCTACTGTAAGTAGTGTATAGTGTTATTTAGAAAAGAAGAAGAACGGGAATTGTTTTAGCAGCACGATAAAACACTACTGATAAGGTGATAAGTGCGTTATTTCAACATCTAGGACGTGACCCATAACGCTTTAACAACTCGGTGCAATCAAACTCCAATACTGGTATCACTACATGTCACTGTAAGCAAACACAGAACAACACTGCATTACACAAGACTAAGAGTCTTCTCAGTCATGGTCATTTACTAAGAACAACCAATTTTCTGCTTATTTGCAGACTTCCTAGAATATTTATACATCTGTCCTTGGATCTATACTTTCTGTTCTTTGATAAGAGGGATGGGGTGTGGTGGGGCATCGGGTAAAAAAAACATAACAAAACACAAAGCAGAGCTTTCATTTAGATTTGACCTGAATTCTAGATGCAGTTAAAAGAAAGACTTTTGCTCATGGTTACGAGTCAGCAAGTTACATCATGCCATCATCCTTGAGCAGCCTGGAGTGTGATTCAAGACTGTGAGTTCCAGCGTATTGAATCAGTAGCAATAGTTTGTTTTGATCTTTGATCCAAACGTTCATCAATGTCACAGGCAGAGATTGTGAATCTGAGGCTGCTCACACATTCAGCCTTGTTTAATGTAACATTTTTTATTATATTCTCTGTCATGGCAACTGTTGCGTTTGTATAATACCTCACATCTCATTAAGGAAACTCTTTACTATTGACACAGCTGCACAATTACGCAACTCACAGCTCTTAGTGGAAATAAACTGCAAACACACAGTATTTGTGGAACTTATTGATGTTTGACATATCCAGAATATTCCTGGAAATGTTTTGACATTGAATGATTTACATCAGAGCAACCACATTGCTGATAAGCAGAAAGGAGGCACTGCTGTTTCTAGTGTCCATTGAATTGAGCTGAGGGATTAACAGGTAATGTCAAAAAATCTAGACAGTGTTTTGAAGCTGGCTCCATAAAGCTACAATAGGGGAAGTGAAGCATTGTTCAAAGGACTTCTCGCTTAAGCTCCTTCAAGAATTTCCGGAAAGGTTTGGGACATTTTTTGATGGTCAGGCTGTGAAGATCTTTTGTCCATCTCTACAGACCGAGCAACAAGAACAAATCAAATGCTTGAAGATGTCTTCGTCTTTATTTCTTTACAATCATTTTTAGAATCAACGCATGATTCACAAGTTATGCATGTTAATAATAAATAAAGTCAAAATGAAGGAGCACTCATTAAAATAGATAAAATAAGACATTATACAGAAGTAATAGCAGTATAAGCAGTTGTATATAATTGAGGCATGCCAGCTTCTTGTTCACCATGGCAGCTGCATACCAAACGCACAGCCATTGGATGTGGGAAATGGTTTCATCCTGTGAATCCTGGACACGTATAATAAAGGCTTCTTCTCATGGAGAGGTGATCCGGCTAATTAAAACAACTCGGCTTGAGTTGTCCCAGAGAGTGCACTGTGCCACATATTGAGCCCATCCAGCATAATACCAAGCCACCTTTAATGATCATTTAGAGGAGTTCAGAAAACCCTGGAACATTGTTGTCAACAGATGAGTCTTTCTACTCAGTCCCGTGCCGTTTTCATAAACTAACATTAGCCAACAGTATGGCACACCACCTTTTTGTGAAGTTTTCACAACGCAGTTCCATGTCCTGTTTGATCGTCAACATGTTTGAGAGAAGATAAAGTAACAGCGTAACGCCAGGCGAAGATGTTCGTTGATTTGTTCATTGCCCACGGACTAATGGTGAGCAGTAGTGAGGAGCGAGGGGCAATCTGCTGGGTGGGCTTATCAGCTCCTGTGGTGGCATTGAGTTGTTCCCCCCACCATTTATCTGCTGTGATTGGTGTGTCCGTTCTGCTGGAAGTCTGCTGTGTCCATCTGCCTGGAGCCCCACACAGAGAAGAGGCCCCCACCCAGCAGGACACCAACCACAATACAGCACGTTTTCACCCATAGTCAAAAAAGAGAAGCCGGCACACAATTGTGCATGCTTACTCACAGAGAGCACAGGAGGAAACTCCCAAAAGCCGTGGGAACAGCCCTTCCTTTCTTGAGTAACAGCATAATTCTAACTTCCTCCTATATGTCTTTTTGTGACAAGTTAACTGCTCATCTCTTGAATGCTTGCTTAAGTTAAGGTCTTTTGGGTCCAATACAGTAGATGTGACTTAATTGCTGAAATTGTGTTTTTCCTCTTGAGGTTCCATATATAGAACAATGAGAAGCCTTCTTAGTAACTCACTGAGGGTGTCAGAGAAGACAGACTAATCCTCCACAGAGCCCTAGGGAAACTTACTGCAGGCATGTGGCAGATAGAGGGCAGTAAATTTAAAGTGAGTCCTTAGAAAGCGCAACAGTATTACAGAGCTCAGAGAAAAGGGATACTGCAGAACCCCTGAGGTTTGCATTAACCCTGACAATAAAAGAGCAGACAATTAGTGTGAAACATGTTTTCTCTGCCTTCACTTTGTATGAAAATGTGCTCAGAAGGGTGAAAGTGCCCTTTAATGAAGCCCAGCAGGGGTTCATCAGAAAGAGCATTCATTGGATCCTGCCAAAGAAAAGACTCAAACACTACACTTTTAGCCTGAAAGCTGACTTTCAGAGAACTGTGTGTGGAAAGTAGTCTTTCCCAGGAGTAGGTTCATGCAAGTCCACTGGTGACTTTTTGCTTACTCTACACTTTTAGCTCTTTGCAAGGACACAGGGGGATTGGTGCAAGTCTGAGAGCTCTCAATATATGTATCTCCCATCTGAAACTAATGTGTCAGCACACTGACAGGAAGAGACGGACGAAAGATAATGAGGTGCTATAAAAATAAATCGCATATGCTAGGTGCTGCTTTCAAATTCCTAAAATATTTCCATAAAACCAAAAACATCGCACATACTCACTGTCTTGCAAAGGGCAACCCTTTATAAGGTTTTAACTCGTGACAGATTAAAGTGATGCTAGCATTCTTAGAATGAGTGTCGATACTGGTAATTTGCACCACCCCTCCCTATTCTGGAGATTGAAGATTTAATTTGCTTCAACAACCCCCTGGGCTTTTGCTAAAGGCAATTTGTCAAGCCACAACATTTATTACAGCGCTTTGGAAACACTGAAACAAAACAAGTTCACTCCATTATATCCCCTTGAGTTGCTGACTTCCTCATCTCTCTCTTTTGTAGTATTTTCAGAGAGAATGTGTTCCCTGCTTGTCTTTCTCTGCACTGCAGAGACTCCCTGACAGCAAGTCAGAGCAACTTTAAAAAAAGCTGCTATCTGCCTCAGCCATTTTTGTTGTGTTGATGCTTTAACTGATCATCTCAGACCAGCATTTTTATTTGGGGATTAGAGTTGAATGATTGCTAATTGTGTGAGGCACCTTAGTTGAAACAAACAACTTGGAACAAATATTTTGCACAATGATTGTGTTAAGAGGGCTGTGGCTCAGAGGGTAGAGCAGTCATCTGCCAATTGTAACATCAGTGGTTTGATTCCCGGCTCTTCCAGTCATATGTCACCTTGGGCAAGGCACTCAACTCTCATTTGTCAGGTGTGGTTGTTATGAAATGGTGGACCCAAACGCAGACCAGGACAAGAGAGGGTTCAAACAAAAGGAGTCTTTAATTAAACAGTGCATACAACTAAACAAGGAAGTAAACGGAACTGAAAATCACTCATGGATGAGGCAAAACTACAACACTAAAATAAACACTAACGACTGGGAGTTTGAACAGAGGACAAGGGGAAGACATAGGAAGAAGAAGAAAAGGCAGAGAAAGAAACTAAACCCAAACCAACTTACAGGAAAGAAGAGACGAGAGGAATGACTGGCTGAAGACCGGGTGACAGGCATGGAAACAAGGTGGCATGGCTGTATGAACTGACAAAGGGAAAGGAGGAAGTGCAGGGGCTTAAGTAGTGAATGGCTTGATGGGAAATGAAGTGCAGCTGAGGGCAATCAGGGAGTGAGAGTGGAGAGAAGGGCGTGGCTAAGGTGAGGGAGGAGCAGAAAGACATGGAAAAATAGACACACCAAGGCAAGGGGAAGACATGACACTGACATGGTGTGTCAGGTCATCTGCATAGTAGCTCAGCCATTAGTGAATGTGTGAATGAGAAGCAGTGTAAAAGCGCTTTAAGTAGCAGATAAGTGCCAATCATTTACCTTTTAAAAGTGCATTCACTAAACTTGTATTTTTCCTGCTTGCGGTGCTGTATAAACTGTCACACACAATCACAGGTGTGAACAGGTGTGACTGTTGATTGTTGCTCTGAATTGTCATCCAAAATAGAATCAGACAAAAACATCTCTTTCACTGTAAAACACTAGAACTCAGCTACTTATGTTGGTTCATGCTGATAGTTTCATTAACTCTATTTTCCAATTCTATACTGACTTTTTAACACAGCAGCTTAAACAGCAGCTGAGAACCACAGATCCATACTTACATGTATTGATTTCAGAGATTCCAGTAATTATTTATAGCCATTTTTACTGTGTGATCAATGTGTTTTATCAATGTGATTGTTTAAGTGTTTTTTTCCGGCACCAACACCCTGGTAAAAAAAAATGCTGTGCTCTCTAGTTCTCTAAACAACCGGCTGTCAAAATTGTTAATGTGTTAAGGCTGACAGTTGTGTGAGAGAAACCAGACTGGCTCACACACTGCTTCTTTCCTCTTCCTCCTCCTGTCTTCAAACTGGGCCTGTCTCCATCAGACAGCCAGGTGGCTGAGCTGAGCTCTGCATACTGAAAGTGATAACGGAGCATGGAAAAAAAAAAAAAAAACATTTCCTGTGCCATTATTGTTGTTGTTGTTCAGGATTACTGTTGAGAAATGAATGTTGTTCAGCATTATAGAATATAGGAAAGGACTGTCCTAAATGTAAAAGTGCCATGGTCATAACTCTCACACGAACGATAAAATGAGCTGCAATACCTTCCCCAAAATTGCTTTCCTCTTTAGTTTCTGTCTGGAACTTGCCTCACAAGAAATTGCTCTGATTATTCTAAGTGGCTGCATACCATCACCTCTCGTCCTGTCTTTGAGAAGAGAAATGGTTCCCACAGTAGCTCAACCCATCTCAGAGCTGCTGCAAGATTAGAGCCTGTCATGACATTAGATAATGCTGAGCGCTCCGTTGTCATAGGGGTATGAAAAGCTGAAAGATACTTTTTGCCAATTAGAGTCAATTAAGTAGAGTAATGTAGTGGGTTATAAAACAAATAAGACCTGTTGGACTTCTCTGCACTTTACTGGTTATTTACTTTGGTGAACCTACTACTGATGGTAGTAGTGCAGTAGCTGAGCACAAACAGCACCCCTGTAAATCCCTACCTTTGAACTTGCTTTCTGATAGCAGTGAATGTAAACAAGGCACCAGCTTTCAAGCACTGTCTCTCCAGCTACCAGTGTAAGTGACTGACTGGCAGACAGAACACAAGCAAATTACACAACCTGCCACTCCACCATTAATATCCTTCTGTATGTTATAGTAGGTGCCATTTATTTTGTGCTGCTGCTGCAGGAAAGTCCAGACACAACATCTGACTCAGAATTTATAAAGTCTTATCTAATCCTATTTCCATTTTTTTCTGTCTTTAATCCTTCCTCTTGTTATTTAGCTCATTCTCTTAACCATCTTTCTTGCTGCCTGATCTCATTGCCACCTCTCCCCTACTGATCTCTTGCAAGTTTAACGGGACTTGTTAGAGGGCAGAGGATGTCTAGGCATCAATGTAAATATATTTTCCATGCACCAAATTTAGAGTAAGGCACATTCTACAGAGTGGACTAACTTTTTTATTGTATTGAAGCTGAACGATCATGCCTATGCATAGCTGATTGATAGATGAGGGTGCATTGAATTCTATTGGTTGCAGACTGGTTGTTTATTAAGCAGAACAAATTGTGAAAGCTTGCTGCATCTGCCCCCTAAGGCACCACTCTCACTCCCATCTCAGTCAGAGATGTTCTCCCATGCTCTATCTCTGCTAAGATGAATAATGCATGTACTTCTCACACAGATTGTTTTGCTTGGGGACTAAGTAGAAAGTTTGATTGGTAAGTTTTTGTTTCCCTTAAGGCACCAAATGCCCAGGAAAGCCCCACAGCCCTCTATTTGTCTGTATCCAAGAGATGCAGTAGATAATTGCACAGGGTTCTGACAGATTTGTTTGTGCCTTTCATACCTATTACCTTGTTTAGGTTTGTGTTTTTTCCACCACAATGGTGGACAAGGCTCATGGCGAGAGAAAATTAATTAAATGTGTAAGATCCTTAGTGGAAAAGATGGAAGGAAAGAGCAGGTTGACATTCTGAATTCTTGTGAGTTTGTATGGTACTAATGAGGTATGGTTGATTCCAACTTTTCCCACAATCACTAAAGCTTCTTTTCAGTTCTCAAAATCTTTCAGACCATTTTCTGCTTTTCATTACATAAATTATTATGAAGGAAGCTGCTGGGTTTGAAGAGTGATATTGAAGCTCCCCGTGCATGTACCAACAGATGGTTGGAAATTATGGTAATCACTTTAATGACATGCCTCTGCTTTCCTGTTGTTTGATTTAGATCAACCACTCAATATCAAAACATAATAATAATACCAGATACTCTAATAATTGAAGATTTAGATATTAACTAACTTAATTGCACATGAGGTATGTTGTGGAAACTGATACTTGTGGTGTGATGCACAGGATGTTGCATAATGGCTTATATTTACAGTGCTGTTAAAAGTATTTGTCTCTTTAAACTTGAATTAACCAGATCACCAGACATATTATTAGACATAGATAACCAGAGTAAATACAAAATATTTATGACTTCATTTATTAAGTGAAAAAGTTGTCCGGTCGTATGTGAAAGGTCTTTGCTATAATGAATTTAGACAAATGTGAGACGAGTCTTTGTTTTATCAGCAGTGACATTCACCTTGGAACAATTACTTTTTAACATAGGGCCAGGCAAGTTTAGACACCTTTTTTTCGTCAATAAATGCAATCATTATTTAAAAACTGCAATTTAATTTAAATGCATAGCTTCACATTCCAGTGGACTGAGAGTCCCTGCTTTTCGTCCAGCTTCTCATCATCCACTTGTTGCTGCCAGAAATTGAATCTGTGACCACAATCCTCATGTTGTACTCAAAGTGCGTCAACTGTCTTTGAGCCCAAATCATGTCTTAAATGTGCAAAATTAGTAAAAAATGGTTTATCCAGAAATAATAATTTGAAAGCGATGTATATCTAATGTATGTTATACTACATGTAACTACATGTTATACGTGTTACGTGTTGTACGTAAAATGAACACTGGATTGCCTTTGGGCGTTTTTTTAAGTTCAGTATAAATAGGCAAAGGTGTCTTAAAGAAGGAGCCTCCCTTTCACCAATATGGCAGGGTTTTTTGTATAAAAAGTGCCACAGAGTACTTTTGCTTGACTGGCTAAATACACTGGTAAATATACCACTGTCCTGAGTGTGTCAAACTAGAAATGTGCATGAACAATACTAAATTTTCTTTTTATTTGTGTAGATAAATAAAAGTTTGGCCAAATTAACAAATCACAGATTTAAATTTTTATTGCATTTTAGATAAAATACAAACAACTTTTCTGTAAATTAGGTTTGTTGAATAAGCCCACAACATAACAAGGAGTGGGTGGATGAGAGTTTTTAAAAAATAAAATGTACTCTGATCCATCAACACCTCAAACTACGCCCCAAAAATATAAGGTTGAATAAGTAACACAAGATTTAACATATTATTAAGTTATACTGTATATTGGTTTGCATTCACATATACTAACAGTTGTGTAATTGTACCCTTGTAGAGGCAACTGCCTTTATTATTTCTCTCTTCATTGAGTGCCATCATTGTGGCCATGTATCTCTCTCCCTCACTTTACAGAGACAAGCCAGTCAGCCAACAAGGCAGTCAACCAACCTCTAATGCTCTAATGCTAGCTTAGTCCTAATCCCCCCTGGCTCACTTTAGCCATTATCCAGTCAGGGCTGCAGTTAACAGGCTATATTATGATCAACCGAAGCCATCCAGGGTCAAGAAGAATATGCAGTTATGGGAATAGACAGATCACTAGCTTTGCATTTCCTCATAAGGAATGCACGCTTCCATACAAAACGTTACTGACAAATATCAGGAAAAAGGTGCAGTCATAGTCATCTGTCTTGGCATGACATTAAGAAGCATTCTACTGTCTATTCAGAGTTAAACCATCTTTTGTAGATTGTAATGAAGGTGTAGAATATTTCTGTGTGAGGATTGTGGAGTTTGAAAGAGGATTGAGGTCTTAAGGTAGATTAAATGCAGCAGCACTAGATGAATGTCTTCCTTTAGGGTTTGTATTTAGAACATGTCATGAACTGTATATTGTCTCCACACGCAATCACAGATGATTGATAGGACACCTCTACAAACCAGTCCCTGTCGTTATCCCGTTAACGTTACTCACGATGTCTGCATTTGTCTTGTTGATGAAGATTGACTAGTTCCTGTCTGACAGTATTTTTAAACCTGCCATGGAGAGACTGTGTCAGTGTCAATCTCATCTGCCTTTATGGGAGGTTTTGTTTGGTTTAAAAAGGGGTGGCTTAACAAAGATTTAGAATACACAATTGTACAGTGTTTTGTGCCCTACAGTATACCTTCAGTGCAAATGTAAACCAGTTTGTTTGTATCCTTTGCAGGGAGTTGATGCCTAAGTCATCTGAAGGCCAGTTGACAATGGAGAAGACCCCCAGCTACTTTGTCACCAAGGAGGTCCCTACTCGAATCTATACCATGTCGAAAGACACAAAGCTGATAGTAGTCGTCCGGGACCCTGTCACACGAGCCATCTCAGACTACACTCAGACGCGTTCCAAGAAGCCAGACATCTCCTCTTTCGAGAGCCTGACCTTTAAGAACATATCAGAAGGTCTGATTGACACCACATGGAGCGCTGTTCAAATTGGCATGTATGCCAAGCACCTTGAGCGCTGGCTCCAGTACTTCCCTATGGAGCAGCTGCTGTTTGTTAGCGGGGAGCGTCTGATTAGCGATCCTGCAGGTGAGATGGTTCGTGTTCAGGACTTTCTGGGCCTCAGGAGGGTGGTCACAGAGAAGCATTTCCACTTTAACCCAGCAAAAGGCTTTCCCTGTTTGAAGAGACCTGAGGGGAACAGCAAGCCGCACTGCCTGGGCAAAACCAAAGGAAGGACTCATCCTAATATTGATCCAGAGGTAGTGCAGAGGCTAAGGGATTTTTATAAACCCTTTAATAGAAGGTTTTACCAGCTGACTGGTCATGACTTTGGCTGGGACTGAAATGAAATCTATAATGATGGCCTCATGTTGGTCACTTGTGTGTGATTTTGATAATTTTATCATTCTGGAGATATTGTTATACAGTGTATGTACAGTATTTGGTGGATATGTAAAAAGTTTAGAAGTCTATTTTATGATAATTTATTGCTATGATATTAGCTCACTAAGCTGCCTAACCAGGTTTATTGATGACCCACCACATGCCATGTCCACTTTTAATTGTCTTTACATACAAAAACATTGTTCTGAAAGCACAATATTTTACGGGTATTATAAAAAGGGTCAGTATACAGTTTTTACCAGGTAATTTTTTCTGGCAATTTTGTTCTTGTGGATGACCACCTCTTTTACTTTACTTTCTACAAATGCTGCTTTTACTTTATCATATTCTGAATAAGATCCAACTTCACAAACAGCTGGCAATATCCTTATAACATTTGCCTGACCCTCAAAGGTCTGTGGACCCACTTAGTATGGTCGATACAGGCCCCAGCTGAGCCAGTGCCACTTGCCAGGTGGATCAATACTATAATAGCTCCTCATCATGTCAATTAGATCTGAGTGATAGCACTGCCTTGATCTCAGGAGTACTGCAAAAAAATATAGATCCATTAATGGGAGAAGGTTTGTGGTTGACCCGTCAAGTTAAAAATTTACAAATAAAAAATAAATTTCTACTGCAATATTTTGACATAACCACTATCTATAAGTTTCTACAAAGGAATGCTGATTAGGATCCTTTACAGGCTTGTGACCTGACACTTTTGGGATGCTTTATTGCATTATTTTTCCAAAAGTATGCTGCACAAACTTCATAATGCCTAATCATTTATCGCTTTTTCAAACAGAAAATGATTCACACGGCTCACAGTCAGTGATTTGGTGCTGAAACAGCATGTATGGACCATTCTGTAAAATTGTTTTACCACAGGTGTAACCAGCTGATAGAGTGATGACCACATGGAAATTCATTTCTTTACATATTTGGGTAGCACTTTACATTACAGCTCAGTCATTACAAGGTAATGGAGGGTAACATTTCGTTAATAAAAATATAAAAATAAAGTTATTTATGATAAAGTTAAGTTATGATAATAACCAGGTAATAGCTTGGTATTAACAACTGATACTGTATCTATATTTGTTATATGGGAACATGGTAGTACCTGTGTAATACCAGGATAAAGCTGGAATATACAAAACTACCTTTTACCTATTTGTTTCTGAAATATTATTCCTCCAGTTCTTTGTAATTACTGTGCTGTAAAGTGCTGCCAATGTTTGTATTCTACTCTCAACGATACAGAGTAGCTGAAGAGAATTTAAACCAACCAAAAGTCTTCACTTAAATTCCATTTCTGGTTGAGTTTTAGTCAACCTTTATAAACATACATTTCTAAGCATTTTAATAGATGTCATTCTATTATGATGTACTGCGACCTTTTTCTTGTAGAGGCACTATTTTGCTGTATGCAATGCTTTGCAAACATGGAAATGAAGCTGATTTGACTGAGATGTTGATTAAAAGATGCGGTCGTGTCATTTTTATGAAGAAATAAATAATTATAATTTTGAAAAATCAAAGTCAGAGTCTTTGTATTTATTCTATAGTATAAAAAAATATCTTTTTTTTTTGCTGAATATGCTGTTCTCATGTTACTCTTCAATACCCTACCTGCGCCTCACCTGTATAGATTTCTGGGTCCCTGAGGGCAAACGTGCACTGCTGTGCCTAATTCACCATCTTGCACATTATTGCAGTAACTAGCTAATTAGAGCAGCGCTGTTAACTACTTTTAGCCATCTCACCCTCCCGCTGCTACCAATGGAAGGCTTTTGTTGCTATGACTCCCACAAACACATAACATAGTGTCAGCCTTCTCATCTGTCGGTGAAGTGGCATATTATGAAAAACACTGGCATTCCTTTGTGTCCCTTGGTGGCACTTAGCACTACACAGTATGAAGTAAGGTCAGGTTTCAAGCCGCTGTTTAAATGTCTTTGTGTGGATATAAGGATGAGTTACTTTTTTTCTGTTTGTGTGTTGGAGCCATGACCCGAAGCAGAACCAAAGCTGATGATGTTGTTCTAATATAATCTGTTGCACGTATTTGTTTAATCATTAACATTTAGCATTTTCTCTCATATTTCATGGATGCACCATTATTTGTGTACGTGCCAGAAGCATCCTGTTGCAGTCACCATACAGCAAGTCTAACTGCAGAGCAAAGGTTGTAATAAAAGTAAAATATGAAACACAAAGCTCTATTAACGAACTACCTTTATTTAACTCTTCAGTAAAACACCCTCATTTACCTGAGGCTGCCAGAGGTGATGAAGCCAGTCTCCCTGGTGGCAGGCTAGCAGTCTGAACACTCATGAAACAGCTCCCTTTGCAATTACAGGGATAGAGGAGGAGTGCTGTAATTGCTAGGCTCCCAACTGGGGAATTGCTGTTAGCACACATCCCTTCAGGCTGTTGTAAGCGAGGCTGCTGTTGTTTGAAGGTTGGAAAGACAAGGAAAATAGACACCTGGCAGCCCTGAGCATCAAGCAACTTCACACATCCACTTGGCAGCTACCACTAGGGAACAGAATCAGAGCTGCTGAATAAAAGTGAAAGAAAATAAAACATCACACAACAGCAGACTGTTTGGTTTAGATAACAGACGCACAGAAATTGGGAATCCGGGTGCAGACAGCAGGATGAACTGCAGCCTCATTACAATGTCAATGGAAAGTCTTTTTAATTCAGCGAAGATGGCAGTCAGACATTTAAAAAAAGAAAGGTATTTGCTTGCAAACATTATCTCAATTGCAATTATTGTTATTCATCCACACTTTATGTGACTCAACCGTAGACTGTTAGTCAGATCAATCACTGAATATCATTTACACACCTGTGGTTCACTGTCTGTCCTCTGCAGAGAGACATAGTCAGCACTGACTCTAACCTGACAGGAGTAAGGCTCTCCAAAAATCACCCTGTAAGATTAGCCTTTATGTGACATAAGCAATAGATGCAAGAGAGGGAGAGGAGGGGTTGATATGAGCAGAGGTGTCAAGCTGAGTAAACCAAAAATATCTCAGGTACATAGTGTATGCTTCATCCTACAGGGCCATAACAGTGTTAAACACCTCAAAATACAGCCAGCAAATGGAGAAAAACCAAAGGTCTAATATTATGACGTTTTCTGGACCTACAGTGCTTAGTATAATCTAGTGGTTAGTCCATCACTGATTGAAATTTGAGTTGAGTGTTGCAGAGGATGTGACATTAGGTATGCCAGTTTCATAATGTACCTTGCAGAGATTGAATGAACTTTTGTTATTTGGTGCTTGCTGCCCTTTTCACTTTCACACAAACGAGCAACCTCTTGGGTAACAAAACAGCATGTTAAATCTCTTTCAAAGCATGGGTTTGCATTTTTAGTTTTGAGCGTGTTCTGAAAATTGTTAGGAATAATTTTTACCAGCACAATATATGCCTTATAAATTTTAAGAAAAAGAAAAAATTACAGAAGTTAAAGAACAGAAAATATTCAACTTTCAACATTATTGATTTGGTTGTGTCATCGACAGCATGTGCAGTTCTGATTCCAGGTCTGAACAAAAGATCAGAGGCATAATCACTGTTAGGTAACTTTGTTTCAGAGGTTAAGAACACAATTGCCTTCCTTCTTGGTCCTTAATCTTTTATTCTGCATTGTCCAAACCCTAATCCTAATCCGATAGGAAGGGCAAGATGGGCAATCTGAGACAGTAGACTTGGAGTTGACATGTATGTGCTGACATAGCTAATCCAAATCTAATCCCACAACCAAAAGGCTTCCTAACCCTGGGTGGGTCCAACCTGACTTACATAACATCAAATATAATGTGGATTGACAGGATTTAGTGATGTTAATTCTCTATTACACCTGAAAATAACTTGCCATAACATGTAGCATAACAAACCATTCCTCAACATGTCTTTTAAAATAATAAGGCAGATTTCTCAGGCATCTGTTCAAATACAGAAGAAATATTCAGAATAAGAACAAAATTATTTTAAAAAATATTTTTTATTTTTTGTTGTTTACATAAAAAAACATATGAAATCTTTCTAATATGCCTTTTAAGATTTAAACAGGTTATTCTGTAGCTGTAAATATGAACAAGCAAATTAATATTATCCAATTATCCCATCAAGTAGTGTGCAGACTGCTCTGTTGATTGTTTTTTTGTAAGCACATTATCACTGATTTTGCTGTAAAATAAATGCTAAAATAAAATTACATTTAACTTACGTTAAATTAATTTATTCTGTTTTGTTGCCAAAACCTTTAACATTACAGCTGTGAATGTAATCAAGTCTCTCTAACATGCTGCTCATGTTCACAACGTTCTTGATCTGTCATTAGTTATTTTTAGCCCGTCATGGGCTGAAACAGATGGGTAAAGAGTCTTCAGACTTCTTTTTAATCACATTTTTGATTTAGTAAATGCTTTGACTCTAATTAGCCTTTTACATTAGCATAGCTTTGATTGTGCTTGTCATTGTTGGTATAATAATGCCACATGTTGTCATCTTGTCCCTTGGGAGATTTTGTTTACTCAGAAATCTTCTGCTGCAGTTCCAGTGTCCAGAAGACAAAACCTTTTGTTCTTTGTCTTTAAACCATTAACATTATGCAAAAATAGCTGATGTTCTCTGTGCACTGGAAAAAACTCAGGGGCGTGGAGTTTTTCCAGTGAGATTATTAGACTTCACATATGGCACTCAATTCATTCCAATTAGACAGATATTTTCTTGTATACTGTATTATGTTACACTATATATCATACTCTACTGGATTGTTTTACTTTAAAATAAAAACCATTCAGATGATGTTGTGGAGACTGGAAGTTGCATCACCACCAATGAAATGCACGTATTGTAACCAGAGATTCCCTGGAGGAAAGGAATGAAGGGAGAAGTGCCCTCTAACTAATACAGGCAGTTCTGTCATTAACGTTCACTCTGTGGTCTCTCAGCACTATTTGTTGCAGTCGCCCGCCTGCCTGGTTCCACTTTGGATTCTCCATTAGACCAGCCTGCTTCAAACCCCAGGTGCATACTATTATAATGACTTTATCACTCTTCCTAATCATAGCCTCTTATTGTGTCCCTGATCACAAAACAATTTTGGCTTTGAAAGATTGGCATAAAACTCAATATCCAAGAAACAATGTGCTAAAAAGAAGATAATTCACCACATTGTTTTAAAGCATTTTATACATGCTTTAATTTCTGTTCAATTTAATCATTCACATGGGACCAGTGAGAGAAAATTAGCATTAATTGCTCAGGCTTTACCACCTGTGACCCCACCCAGCTCAGACATCTCAGTGCCTTTCCAGTCTTATCCTGCTTTCTCTGTAATGAGGTGTGCATAGCCCCCTACTCTATGGACCAATGTCACCTTCATAATCCAAGATTTGGACATTGAGGGGTAAGGGGTTTTGTGGGACCCTCAGTAGGATTACTGACTGAACTGTCTGTTGCATGGTCTGTCGTCTGTCGGCAACCTCCACAAAGGCTGAGCAGGAGGATCTTCGCCCTTTAGCTTGTACTAATCTGGAGTGGAAAGCGTAGTGCTGTCTGAGCTGGCCTCAGGACCATTAAATTATCTGTACACATGTGTGTCATAGATAAGAATATTTCTAAGTCACTACTTTTCAACACAGTACAGCCCCTTCTGGCCATAGCAGAGACAAGACCACACAGCACTACATTCAATAATTCATTCATTCATTATAACTGTTGACAAGGACAACAAGGACGGGCAGTGGAAGTTCACGGTTCAACAATCTGCTAGCTTCTAACAAAGATCTTACAATAAAAATTAACTAGGGACAATAATATGTGTGCCTTGAGCATCCTAGCAACACATCACACAGAGATAATTTCAAGGCTTTCAGGGATTTAATCTGATTTTGCAATTAATTGGTTCATTAAACTCCTGCTCCTGGGATTAAATAGAAATTAAAGAATTGCCAGAATGGAGCTGTGAATTTCCCAAGACAGTCCCTCCACCAGACTCTGTTTATCATACAAACACAATGCTTATCTCTTCATGAATGTTTTTGATTTCTGGTTCTTATTTCAATAAGCACTTTGTGCTTGTCAAGTAGACTGTATTATTTTGTATAAATATATTTCTGTTTGTTATGGGTTATTATAAAGCCAGCAAGATCAAAATCATGATGATAATCACAAATTATTTGTGTTATCATCAGCTGAATTCTGAATATTTCTATATAACGAATGTTACAAATGTCACCAGGAAGACCTTTAACTACTACTTAAAGTATAGCTAAGCACTAATTTATTTTGAATTATATGTGGATTTTCCCATTCAGCATTTGGGATGCAACATGCAGTACTATATCTGAACAGTGACTGAGTGACTGAACTGAACCTGACCCAGTACATGACAAACCCAACGCACTCTTCATTGTGCGCTAAATGCTACGAAAGGTTAAAAGACATTTACAGCGTTTACTGAAATAATGTACAACACTTGTTGACAGGCGTCTGTGGTGAAGCTTTTCTTTACCTTGATGTACTCTTTAGCCTTTCAACTACTAAAGATTCAGTGAGCATGAAATGAATTCTCAGTAAGGCTGGAATCCACTCTTACTATGAATTTTCATTTCTTATATAAAGCTTGTGAACCATTCTTGATCCAAACACGTTGTGTCCTTGATTTCCCTCCCCCTGCTGTCCTCAATTGGAAGCAGTGAACATCAAGGTCCTGATTCGTCATGGGCTCTACTGACTAGAATTCCTTGTGTTGCCATGGTATCAAGGGAGTGCTGTCACTCATTGTCATTGAGATGACAAGTTCTCACTTCTTTCTTCTTTGCTACTATATTTGCTCTTTTGAGACAGATTGTTACTCCAACTCGAGAGAGGCAGGAAAGCAAACCATGTGGGATGATACGACAGAAGTACAGATGCTACCAAAAAAAAAATCTAATCTTTAATTTGGCCAAACAGTAGAGTTGCCAAAGAATGTATCCCAAGTCAAGCTTCCCCACCAAACTACTAAGAATCTGCCCTTGTACCCTCCCACTCTTCATCCTCTTTCCTTCTGTATTCCAGCCTGTGCTGCATCATACCACATCAAACCCCTCAGCAATTATCCTGTAATTCATTCAAAACCTTACTCTCCACTGCTTTTCCCTTTGATGACTTCCATTAAGTCACATTTTGAGACAACAGGCTGAACCCCAAATCCCAATTTTTCCATCCTGTGGGTGTACAACAGCTGGTCGAAGTTATGTGGAGGAGCCATTATAGAAGCTCCTCTGATCTTCTGTTTCCTTCCTTGTGGTACAATAATGTTTCTCTGCCATTGCTTTACAACACACCCATTGGGATGTAACATATAGAAGCTCTCTATAATGGCAGATGTGGGTGCTGCTGGAGAATCGTCCCAGTGTAAGTATCTCAGGAAATGCGCTGCTCCATTGGCAATGCTTTAATTTCAATTTAATCCCAGGAGCAGGAGTTTAATGAACCAATTAAGTGCAAAATGCAGTTTTATTGTTCACCCTTGGTCATGACTCAGGTGCACAATAAAGATTATCCAATTCCTGCTGCTTCTGTTTTTGCCATTGCCTGATAAATGGGACAAAAAGGTTGTTGCAGTGTTGAATTAATTTCCGCCTTTACCAAAACAGTGATCTTATCTAGGCCATCCATCTCATCTATAGGACAGGAACTGTTTTTTTTCTCCTGGTTTCCTTCACATGTCATCTTCTATTTAAGTTTTTAGTGAGTGAGTGTTACATTTACATCAGCTGCAGAGCTGAGGGTGCTGAGTGCCCCTGTGCTAGTTTGAGAAGGTGAGGCTCTTTTCCTATCAGTGTTTGTTTCAATCAAATACCTCAAATCTTGTACAACATCTCTTATAAAATTTATTTTTATTTATTATTTTCTCACAATTCTGCAAAATCATAGTATGAAAATTGGCTTTACTATATTCTCAATGACCACCCAGACTTTCACACATATATTCATATTCATATGTTCTGCCTCACTATATAAAGGCCACGCTGTGCATTAGCCTTGAACACTGGCACTGGGCTCACATTGTGAGGTGAGGATTCATCCAACTTAAACTTAACTTTTATGACACCAGGCTGGAGATTTCATTTGTGTAACACACTGTGACCTTTTCTGAACATTTTTCTCCACTTAATTTAGAGCCTGAGGTAGCAGAAATGTTGCATCTGTGCAGAGCCGAAAACCAAAATCATAAATAAAATAAATAAAACTAAAACAATTGCTAGTGCAACTGATTGATAAGAGGTTTTAACATGTGTTGCTCTGCCATAATGGAAATATTTAAAGGATTGCAGCAATGCACCTAAGGGATGAAGAAGATCAGTAAGTTGTTAGAAAAATGTTAGATTTACCAGAAACCTCTTTAGCACAAGGCCAAGGATATTTCCTAACCTCATGTACAGAGATGTTTTATAGAGTGGGCTTACAAACAACCACCCACTCGATCCTGCTTTTTGCCCAGCTCTCCTGTCTTGGCCGCTGCAGCAACCTTCAACAGTGCAGAGAGAGGAAAGGGTAGGAGGGATAATAATGTGGGTGGGTGGATCAGTAGATGGTAGGGCTTTAAAACTAATGTCCTCATTGCTTAAACACACACGCACACACGCACACACACACGCACACACACACACACACGCACACACACGCACACACACGCACACGCGCACACACGCACACACGCACACACACACACACACACACACACACACGCTCTTTCTAGTTCATGTCATCCCACATTTTCAGAACTGGGACATTATCCCTGCTACATTCAGATATTAACTTCACACTGTTAAGTAGTTTGCAAGACGTTCCACCAACCAGTGACCCATGGCTCAGAGGATTTAGACTTGGTCTTTATCAAGATAGACAAGGCAGACTAATTCAATTGTTTATGCAGCAATACATTTACTATTGTTGTTGTAATGACTGAACACTAGATCAGAATAGATTATACAGTATATCTAGCTATTTTTTGATCACTTGTCCACTTGCAATTATTATGATATTTTTTGTTCAGTTTCATTGATTTACCTGTTTTAAATTGTTTTTATACTTCAAGCTTTATTTTACAGTTCTGACACTTACTGTATTAAGCATGTTCAGTTAGTAAAAACAGGGCATCCTGGTCACCTCTTCTGTTTCTAACATTACACAGGATTGCACAGGATGTGAAGGATTCATCAAGATTTCAGGTTATGTTTTTGGTTTGGTGTTACTGGAATTATATCTGTACTGGTCTACTGGCAGATGTTTTGTTCTGACATAATCAAACCACCACAACTGTGGCTGGTGGATAACTTGGTACCATATGGTGTTCATGACTGATGGATTTGAGATCATTGCAACCCTCGACTGGATCCAAAAAGGGACTGAGAGGCCGAGATGGCTGGGGTTTCTCAATTGTTCTGAGTGAGATAGAGTGAGGAGCTCACTGATTCAGGAAAATCCTCCACTTTCAGCTGGCACCTTTCAGAGTTGGTATGGACACCTTCTTTGGAGATGCAATAGGCACAACCACTTGGATGTAGACTGCAGCACTGACCTTGAAGGGCTTGGAAATGATGTACTGTGTTCATCCTGCTCTGCTTGCTGCTCTGGAAACATTTGACTGAAAGCGACTGAAAATGACTAGATACAGTAACGGATGCCACATTCAGGGCAGGACTGGAAATGCTGTGTTAAAATATGTTTCCACTTCCCTATATTGAGAGAGAGGGCATGGAGTTCAGTAGTCTGCTGTGGTGAAAGACACAGAAGGAGTTAACAAAAGTGTTGACATTTTTATTTTCTCTTGGCTAAGCAGGCATGTATTTTATATCTAAAAGCAAATAAGATGATAGATAATGTTCTATTATTTCACCTGGAACATCTTTTGTTTACTGTGGCCTGACTTGAATTGCAATGTATTATAAACTATGCAGTGAATTCTCAGTGAAACCACTTTCCAGTAGTATGCTAGTGACTAATGCATTATTTAGCAAATTCTTTCCCTATGTTTTTAATGTCTTACATGTGTCCTTTAGGGTCACATTTTTCTTTCCACATTCTCGACCCAAGTTAAACCAGAGGAAAAACAGGCTGTGTTCCTACAGCGCTGGGATGCAGATTTGGAGTCAGCTGTGTGTTGGCGTCTCTCTCATTTGGTCTGTCAGCACAGTGTGCCTGCACTGAGGCAGAGTTAGGGCTAAAGATGAATGTGTGTGTGTGTGTGTGTGTGTGTGTGTGTGTGTGTGTGTATATGTTAACAAGAGGGCTGTATCCACATAAATATAAGGACCAAATTACACATTAATCAGAAGCAAATCATGGTAAACCACAGGATCAAAGACCTGTCAGCTTTAAAGATGGGTTTGTGCCTTACAAAGTTTGAAAAATCACTTTTCGCTCATCAAGAACTCAATTCCACCCAGAGACAGCACAACTATAGCTCTGAATGTTCAGAGGCACTTTACGCCTTTCAAAGAACTTTCTCTCTTCTCTTTTCCTCTGCCCACTCTTTCCTTTTCTCCTGCAAATAATGAACAGACTAAAATAAAGCTCAATATCTGACCTACATTGTAAGAGCCCGGTCTGAAGTAATTATTCTTTCAAAAGCTTCTTAAGACATAAAACAAGTGCACATCAACAGTTTCTTAATTTAAACTGAAGGCAATAATATAATGCACACGCTATAGCTACTCACTGGTTATCTGAGCACCTAACAAAGTCCAATTTAAAGTTCAGCAAGTCATCGTATATGAATAATAATTAATGTATTTTCTACGGAAAAGAAAAAGAAAATTGTTAGAAATGTTAACGTTACATCTACACATTCTCTCTCACTGAAAATGTCACCGTCAGAGTGAGTGGATGGCTATGTACTTTCCCCTTTTTTACTTTTTCTGTTTTAGCATTTGACTTATTTTCTCAAATTTTGGTTACATCATTCAAAATGTCAAAACTGCGACAAAACCGACTCCATGTAGCTTACAGCAGCACCCTGCCACAACATGCCTTACAGTGTTTTTAGCAGGCTGAACCGAGATCCGTGGCTACAATGGCTGGATCGCTTTGGTGAGCCACAGCAATCAGAGCTGGTCAGTCCCAGTCCGCAGTCATCTTTAGCAGCGGTTGAAAAAAGGACCTGTGAACACCCCAAGGCCTCACATGAGGCTGGTGTGGCTCACGGCCATCTGGCTGGGAAGCAGCCATGAGCACTGGACATGAAATGAGGCAACTGGCTTGGTGTGCGTGTGTGTGTGTGTATGCTGTGCTTGGTCTTAATTGAAAGGTTATGACAAACATTTATGAGGGCTTTTATGAGTCCATGTCTAGCTCATATTCATAATAGTCAAGGTAAAGATAAGGTTTAATAGCTTAACCAGTCTGTGTCCAAAAGAATGTGCTAGCTGCTGTGTTTACCTCTAAGTGATTGTCTCAGTTGAGGGCAGAGTTTTATGACCAGATCAGATTTATGGTGCTTGTTGTGCCTGTGGGAAATAGGTTGCAGAGGTATAATTGTGTGACATACAGTCTTGCCCTTGCCCTATCACACATAGGGAATAGACTTTTTACGATTAAGATGGCAACTGAGAAGAAAAATGACTCATGCTCTCATCAACATGTTTTGCTGCGCTGTGCACATCATCATGCACTGAAGAGTATGTGTGTGATTTAGTGCATGTTGCATATTTTCAAGTACACTGTATGATGTTGTGTGGTGATTTCTTTAATTGAACACATCTTCAAATATGTTGAACAGAGTAACGTGTGCAATACGACCAGCGATGGCTAATTAATCTCTTACCATTTGATGTGATTCTTTGAGTTGATGTACAGTTAAATTGAGGCCAAATCAAGTCAGTATTTCATCATTGTTCTCCACTTCTACAGCAAACCCATCGTAGCTTTTACCTTTGCCTGACCCACAGTTTCCTGCTCTTTATGACCCTACGTTTTTTTGTTGAAGTTTGCTCCATTACAGGTCATGTGTCAGAGTGGAGATGGGGGTGGGGGATTGAACAAAATTAACATGCTGTGAACTTTGAAACTGTCAAAAGGCTTCTCGACTCTTTGACAGCTACAGATGGAAAAGTCTTGTTACAATGCACAGGCACACCTGAGATACCAATGGAGCTGTAACAGCACTTATTACTTCTGTCAAAGACAGTAGAATAAGTCTTAAGTTATTTCTGACAGCATGTTTTTCACTTTCTGCTCTTAAATGAATTTTATTCATTCACGCGTGGAGATTTTAAGTTAGCAATAGTTTAATGGAAGACATTAACAACGTGTAATGTTGTCACTCAAAGGTAGTTTTTTCTTTCTTGGATGTATCAGAATCAGAAATACTTCATTATTCCCTGAGGAAATTATGATGTATCAGTAGATACAGCCAGCAAAGAACTATCAGAAATACTACTATCTGAAGAAGCAACAATTGCGAAGATTACTTTTCACAAGAAATCATGCTTGATTGCTGTTCTTTCCTGCTGCCACTTATGATCTCCAAAGAAAGTCCTGCAGTTTAGAAGGATGAAAAATCTTTGTTGGCAGCCATTTTTTTATTTTTTTTATTATCTGCATGTCATCTATATATCTTTTGTTTATTTCTATTTTATTAACATTTTATATTTATATGATATTTATTCATAAATTAAATCCCAGTATCCAGCAGTGTGCCAAGCAGTTAGGAGGCAGTCACATTTTAGCTGAGAAGTGGGTGTGTCTGTTTTTGGGAAAGGCATGTTTTATTGAAAAGTGTTTTAAGTGTTTTAGTGTTTTTTTACTTAGCCACAATACACTCACCAGTTCAGACTTTTCCAAAAGGCGTTTATAGGGTTCAGAGCCTTGTGTGGGCCTGAGGCAGCTTCTTTTCTCCCTGACACCCTCAGTAAGGAATTAAATAAGAGGATTTTAGTGGTACATTTGAATTAACCTGGCTGTTTGTTACTTTGACACAAACTGCATAATAGTTAATGTTTATTTTCCAATGATGTGCAAAGACATTTCTTCAGGGAAGTGAAACAAGTTTTTCAAGCAAGCAGTGGGTCGTAACTATACTTAAGATATAATTACTTAAATAGCAGATTATAATTGTTTTGTGGAATGTGAGACTCATTGAGATAGCCTTGGACATCATTGTTTCCATTTTTTACTTCATGGTAACCTAATAGAATAATAGAATTAGTTGAACTGAGATTCCATTATTCACATAATTAAATAATGTTCCTCCACAGGGATGATAAAATCTTTATCTGTTGAAAAGATATGTTTCCATATCTCAACTTTTCTTGTATAATTTTATAGTACATAAAACAGAGCAGGCCTACACCCCTAAAACACCCAGTCTGGTTAATCATTAGAAATACGAATCTTAGTACATTCAAAATGGTCTGGATTTACTCAGAGTAGAGATGAAGCGATCACAGAGCAGCTGTTTGAGCTCTTTAGTCTATAGGTAATGCAACCAGAGGAGAGCTCAGACATGGGCCAGATCATTAGATGAGACGATGGAGTCAATATTTGCACTACGCAGACATTTAGGGGAACCTATTAACCCCGTCTGAACCTGGGATCTGTACGAAAGATTTCTCTTTGTCTCTCTCTCTCTCTGTCTTAATGTTTAGGCATCTGAACATTCTCAGTGACGGGGTTAACTATCAGATGACACCATTTAGACTGACTGCTTACAAGTGAGGTTCATTAGTGCTCACAGGTTTATGCCAGCAGGTTTAAAAGGTTTTCTGGTTTTTACATACATTCTTACATTGTCCAGTTTATATCACACCTACGCATTTTGAAAGCCTAATTGGGAATTCTTACTCATAAATAAAAATTCATATAATTGCAGATAGGATGCATTACTGTTGTTACTTTAGTTCTCATTTAAATAATGGCACATTTAGGTCCTATGTAGAGTTAAGTATAATGTTTACACTTAATTTAATTTATAATTTTCCTTTTAGCACACATTTCGAGTGGTCCTAATTCCATAAGTGGACGTGGCCATTAATGAACATAGAGTTTACTACAGTAAACATGCTTTTTCCAAGAAAACCTTTGGACACTCACAACAACATATTTTAACAGTTGACCTCATAATGAGGAATTGACTAAAAATAACCTGGGTTATGATAGTCTGGAGATGAGGAGGTAGTGAGAGGAAACAGGTTGTTACTTCTATTGCAAGCAATCCACAGGATTTGAGCGCTGAGGAATCGACCCCACCAGAATGGCCACAGAGTCAAATAGATAAAAAAAGGTATCTAGTCCTGACTCTAAATATCTGTTTGAGCAGACAGGGTCTCAGAACTGGCAACTTCTGGACCAACTTGTGCATGTGTAAGTCTGGGAATGTAAAGATTTTAGCTGGTGTGAGCAGCAATCTCTCCACTATTTTTTTCTGAACTCCTGGCAGTGGAGTGTTTGCTAAAGGTGTAATTCTAGCTTTCCTTATTCCAGCCTTCAGCGGCCACCAGGACTCTGATCATCAGTCACCGGAGAAGGGTGTCCAGGATAGAAAGACAAACAAAGACACCCACTGCACACACCTCCAGATTGGTTGATCTGAACTCACCATCTAGTCAGAAATCTACCACGGAGACTGAGGCCATTCGACCGGGGTCAGTGAGGTTGAAATAACACAGCTACTTCAGTCTGACCCCCTGATAACAGCGCAACCACCATCCTTCATTTGATCTGCTGGCAGATATCACATCCACCACCAAGGCTTGTTTAGCCCACTGATTGATGAGCAGCTGTAATTGGCTCTTTGTATGTATACATGTTTGTGTGAATGTTTGGATCAAAAAAAAAAAGACAAAAAATAACAAAAGGAAACTAAATGTAAATATTCACAAGATGCCAGAGCCAAAATGATGTTCTGAGTTTGCTTGGATCTATTTGCTTTCATTTACATGGAATAATTAATGTACAGTACATGAAGTAAACTCCGAGGCGGATTTATTTCTTTACTGTCACAGTCTGAAATTGCTTTAATGTGAGCAATCCTGCAGTTGCCTGATATTTAATAAGAGACTCACTGTATGTCATAGAAAGGACACATTTTCCATGGGCAAAAATAAAACAGTGTTAAAGTCTTCATATTGGTGATTGCCACTTCATTTACGTGTGAAGAGAAACTCTTTGCTCTCGATTGTGTCATGTTTTCAAATCCTTTTTGTGCCACTTTGTGAGTAATTGCGCTCATGTGCCTACATGTGCAAGCTCTCACAAGCTCTCTCAAATTATCTGCATAGTTTCATCTCCAACTCAAATATGGGAAGCGCATTTGAAGCCCATAAATGGATCAGCAGCCGTGTAACCGCTGCGCCATGTTTCCCCACAGTGATGCATCTCTGCACTGTCACACTGCTCTTTAATTTGGAAGAGTGTTGCTCGGGCCTGAAACACCAGAGTGTGGCAAGACATTCTCAGATTCACTGTTGTATAATTAAAAGAGAAATGTTTGCCTCAGTAGCCTCATCACACACGTATAGAAACCCTTATTTGCCACCAGTGTTGGATTAAAAGGTCTTTGTTTTGGGCTTCTAGCCAACAACCTCTGTGTGTGTCTCAAGTATGTATATGAGGTGCATGTGTGTGAAGAACAGACACACAGAAATATGGAGGGAACTATTGAGGCCCCAAATGTTAGCGTCGCTTCCCAGATTCCTCCCTGATATTTATGGAACCAGATTTAACGTGCGCCAAAATAGCATTGAATAATTGATTTTTTCTTTTTCTTTTTTTTATTCAACCACCTCTCTTCTTACTCGGCAGTAATGATGGGTTGAGTCTTGCTACTGGCACTAAATTTTTAATGACATACTTTTTTTTTTATTAAATCTCAAGTTGCAGGACCAATGTTTTGTATCCAATATTAGTCTGGGTCACTTGGGATGAGCACATTGAATGCACATTGTACCACAGCTTTTAAACTTGAATCTTAACACTTAAAATATATTCTTCTTTCTGAAGCCCACATGCCATGTTGATGTTTTGCATTCAGTATTACTGGCTATGTTACTCCTGACAACTGACTACAACAGAAAATGTTTTCACATATGTGCCCTGCTGTCTCTCTCTCCTGAAACTATATTATACAACAATATGTTCTGTATGGGTAGAGTAGTGTGAATGCGTGACTGTGTGGAAATACATGTATGCAGTTATTTGCAGCCACAAGCTTTTAGGCTCTAGGTAAACAAAAACAGAAAGTTGAAGCCACTAATATTGTCATCTTAATCCTATACATCTTTATGTCCCCTGTGAGATTAAGGTATAGTTTTAGGCAGGAAATGGAGCTGGAAGATTCCTGGGAATGTCGGGGCTCTAAGGCGGACGGTAGTGTCAGGACTTAACGGAATGGGTCATGGGTCAAAGGTGCCTCCAGGTTCCACATGTGCAACTTCACCCAGATCCTGTCCGGGCTGCTGTCAAAGTGGGCAGCCAGCCGCACTCTAATGTGTATTAGCAAGACAAAGGGGGAGGAGAAGGGCGGGCACAAGATGGGCTTTGATTTCTCAGAGATTTATGGGTGTGATGAAAACAGTCTTGAATAAAGAGGGCTTGGCCATTTTTTCAATCATTTAGTTACATCTGAAGGCTCCAGGGTTTGTTCTGGGAGACAGACACCCTACATAAAATGGCAACTAAACAAAAGAGAAAGAGAAGAGGAGTACTGCAGCTTCCTCTGAAGTTCTCACATGGCTCATTCAGGGACCCATCAGCTGGCTATAGCCTGTTATATGTGCTGCCATTACTGCCTCTCCAGAGAAATTCCCAACCGTAGCCTATGGAAATGATCCTGGTGCATTCCTGGGATACCAAGAAAGCACTTGGTGCCCACATGTAAATGTCCTTGGCTGTTCTTTTGTAGCACTTTAACTCTACGAATGGTCAGACATGTCAGTGAAATAGTGTTGTAGTGTGATATATGTATACAGCCGCTAGAAATATCAAGTGAATAGTGATAAGGATGGATTCCTCTCAGTCCCCTCTCTCTCATTCTGCATGTCCTGCAGTAAATACTAAGCGTCCCACAGTGCACCCCCCAGAGATAAATAATCTCTAAGGTTAACTATGTTTGAAACAGAGCTGTGAGGCCATTATAGGCCTCTGGAGTTTGCTTGACATCGCC
Source organism: Ctenopoma multispine (assembly GCA_034779795.1). NCBI lineage: Eukaryota > Metazoa > Chordata > Actinopteri > Anabantiformes > Anabantidae > Ctenopoma > Ctenopoma multispine. The sequence goes on from JAUYWH010000026.1 coordinate 11,547,045, forward strand.
AATATGTTATCTGTGTGCCCAGGGACTTTTACCAGAGCAGCATTAACTGGCCTCACTTTTGTGTCACAACTGATGAAGTTAGGAACCAGCAACCCCCGAGAATGAGATCTTAATCCTCTGCTTGCTCAGTAGCTACAATGAGTGGTTGTACAAAATGCATCCAGGTTGCATAGGACGTTTTATTTTTTTCTGTGTGAATGAAGAATTCAGTTTGCCTGTCCCACAGGTGTGCATGTGTGCATATGACTGTGTGCACAGATGGCGTTGGGTATTATATAAGCTAATGGTAATTGTACCTTGGTGTCTGCTAAGCAACTAAAAAAGTTGGTGTTTATCATTCATAGCTGCTGGTATGTAGAGTTGATGTGAAACATAAGACATCTATAAACTTTTGATCAAATGCAAAATCCTATTTCAATGATCCACTGTGTTGCCAACGTGTAAGATGGAACAAGAGAGAAGATCATTATCATGTTACTCCAGCATTCTACATGCTTTAAAAGAGAGAAAGCATCTTTCTCAGCATGGGACAAAACATAATTGCAAACACTTTTAAGAAGAGTCAGATAATGACAAAATTACAAAAGTGTGTTGGTGTCACCACCTAGTGGAATTATAAGCAATTGGTTCCTACTTTTTCTTCTTGCAATGAGAGTTTTACTGATTCACTGCTCAGTGGATTGATTGAGTTCAAATGATATGATGCAGAGTTCTTTGTCCCAAACTATCACAGGCAAAAGAAAAGGCAATTGTTATAGTATTTTTCTTGTGTAGGTATAATGTGCATAAACGGAATTATAAGTTAACACTTCATCAAATGTAAGATGGTGTTGAGAATCTGCCGGGGAATCTTGTTAAGATCAAGAAATGCCACACATGCGACATAACTGCAGCGTCCACCTTTGTTGCATGATACATCCTCTGTCTCTTCCCATGTTTCCTCTCTGCCTCTCTACTTTCAAAACTATCAAATAAAGACTGGAAGGCCCCCCAAAATAATGTAAATAAAATAAATAAATGAAAATCCACGTCTTGTCTGAGAACCTCTAAAAAACTGCAAAACAGCCATTGATCCGAACATCTGAATTTTTGTTTTCTTCTCCATAAGGAGGTGCGGAGGAGGTATTTTTTTCTTTGATTTATGCTGTTTTGCTGTACACAGTGCCAAGTTTTCAGGAGGATGATTTCAGACTGTAGCCAGATGGTGCTATTTGTCTAAAGTTAGTCTGTTTGCCAACACTGTGTTGGGAATCAGTAATGAAAAGGTACATGAAAAAACAATGTACATGTTATAAACGCTGTGATTTTTACTTTTCAAAAGCTTTTCTTTACTGGATTGTTCGAAATGTTTAACTCACTAAGATGCATAACCATACTGTATTAAATACTATATCTTCCAAATGATTTCATTTATCTTGTCAAAAGATGGCTGTATCTCACAGTTATTTCACCAAGCTCTACAGTATTTTTCACTTTCATGAATGACTTTGTTTTTTTGTAAACCATAGCGCCCTCATGTGGTACAATTAAGCTACTACAAGCAGCCTTGTTTCACTGAGGATCAGTTTTCCACTCTTCAGTCATTTTCTAGTCCCTGTACACCACACCCTGTAATCGTTCACCTAGCATATGTTCAGAGTAAGACATCTGAACAACAAATATGAGGTTGGTCATCATGGTTCCTTTAAAAGATTTCTGTTTTTAAAAATTCATGTGGGATTCTCAACAGCGACCAGAATACATTTCAAAACGTTTATTAAGAAGCAACAAAAAGGAGGCTATACATTTCAAGAATGGTAGAAAAAAAGCACCATTTTTCAAAATTACAAAATGCAAAACATTTTATTTGGCATATCAAGTATAATGATAATTTGGAAAAAAAAGTACTAGGTTTATTAACACTTCATAATGTTATTTTTCTATTTCTGAGGACTTACTAATTTCCTTCATGGGATAGTCTAAGTAAGGCACGTTGTTCAAACAATTTCACTCTCAAAAAAGACAAAACAATTTTAAAGAAAAGGTTGATGCTCTGGAAGTTGAAGCGACATCTCTTTGGCACAGCTGCATGATTTGTGAGAGACACAAGCTCTATCACGTAAAGAGCATGACAATGTTAACTTGACAACACTATGTACAAAATGTATGTAAAATGTTATAAATATGTCTAAAAACCACAGACACTATGTACATCTTTGTACTGAAGGAAGGCAGGATTAGCTCATTGATGTCCCACATGATGGATCTGTGGAAGTAGGCTGCCAGCTTACAACAAAATTCAACACGTCACCAACACATATTCTAAACACATGTTAAAGACACTGTGTAGCGTTTGCTACAATTCACACAGCAAACAGTTGTTTTTCAGCATGTGATGGGAACATAACGGATACTGAAATACAGCAAAAAAAGCTCTGCAGCTGCAACAAATGTCTCCTTTTTGTGTTTATAATCGTTGGTGACACTTGCAATTTTGTTGAGTGTTGGAGTTTCAGTCTATGGTCTGTAGGCAGTAGACACAGTGCGATGTTGTGGTAAGGGATGTCATAACTACCCCTCCTCTTTTCTCCTCTACTTCTCCTCTCATTCTTTTTTCCTCAGGACGATATAAATAAGGCCACTGATGAGACAGAGAGGGAACGCTACCCAGGCCAGCACGTAGGCGTAGCCATACTGTGTTGCAGCCTTCTCTTCCAGCTTCATCACAGTGTAGATGATCGCTGCACACATCACGAACAAACCTAGGAAAGATGAGGGGGGATAAGTGAGGAGAATTTGAAGCAGCTGAAAGAAAATGCACATGATCTCACTGCTCCACCCAAATCTGTTCAGGCTGTGACCTGTCAAAGAGTGCGATGAAGTCATACTCACTTGCCAAGATCTGGAAGATGGCGGTGAAGAAGAAGCGACCGCCCTTGACCAGTCTGAAGAGCTGATACAAGAACGCAATGAGGGAGAAGAAGCAGAAGAGCAAGGACAGGATCATGAGGGCTTGCACTGCCTGGATCCAGTCTAGACAGACATGAAGGAGATCATGAGTGTAAACACATTTATGTTTTTTATACCAGAGGCAATTCAGTAACAATATGTTGATTGGTTTTAATGGATGCTGACAAACCATCATTGCTGCCTGGTTCACATATGTAGCCTTTTGAATTTGTCTCGCAATTGTACCATAGCCCCTTGCTCACATCAGCACCTACAGACCAGGCCTGGTAAACACAACAACACAGACAATTAATAACACTGCAGCATCCACAGTACAAGCACAAGCCTATGGCTATAATATCCAACAGTGATAACAGATAATGATCAAACACTAAAGTCGATGCTAGTTTCTTAACTCAATGTCTCTTTTCCATTATTCGTTGTAGCAAGACAACTTACACTGGCTGCTGTGGACACAATAAGAAGAGTCAGAGCGAGTAAGTGCAAGATAAGCACTCCAAACAGGATGAGCAGCATTTTCCAAGTGAATCTAGAGGAATACACAAGACAAAACAGGTCGATCAAAACAGTAACAAAGTCCTTGATGGATATGCAGCGCGACATTATTTTATCTCGACGCCAGATGGTGCAATTTCCTCACGCATGCTCCAACCGCAATGTTTACCTCAATGTGAAAGTATCCCCTTACATTCAAACGTAGAAAGAAAGAAACGACTGTATTTTCTTCCTGATCGTGCAGGAATAGTCAGTTTTTGAGTTTAAAGTCAGACTGGAGCCCCAAATTTACGTCACGACATTTAACATTTTACACATTTATACTTTCCACTTGCTTTTTATTAAAACAGGTGATACATTTCTATTTCTTATGTGAAGCATGTTCGCGTCGCAAAAGTAAAAAGACTGGAGAAGAGTTTGTCGGAAGCCAAGAATGATTAGTTAAGACCACGGCTAATCAATGCAGGCTGCTGGAAAACAAACTCAGCCCAGCTGCGTGGAAAACATTCCAGCGTAATGCCGCCATGTGTGCGCCTAAATCTTCAGCTCCTGGTGGGAGTATTTCAATCTCACACGGCGACAGACGAGCGAATCGGTCGTTAAGCGTCGTTTTTAAGAGTAAGTTTCATTTACGCGTCACAGTTAAATCCAAACTCGTTTCGAAATTCCTGGGTAAAAGTTCCGTGTAATGACAGAAGTCAATGAAAAGTCTGTTCGGCGACTAAAACAAAAGGAAAGAAACGCTCCAACAAAGTCCCACTTACAAAAAGCAAAAGTTTCCGCGAATAGAGGAAGTTCTGAAAGTGAAGAGTTTAGAAAGTACCACCGAGTCTCTTCTGCTTCTCTAGACTCTTTCTGTAACGCTACTATTCCAGATGTGGTTCACACCCCAGTCAGTCCCTTTCTCCGCTTGAGAACACCGCCCTGCAGGCTCTGCACGTCACCAGGGGCCCCCTCCAACCCCCCTACCCCCATCCTTTTTTCCCCCTGTAGTAGCCTATCATCTACAGTACATTGTACTAAAGTTATTATTTTGCAAACCACAAAATCTGTGTAAAACGTCTGATCCTGCATCCCAGGATGTTCACTATTTACATATCACACAGCCCATTTGTGTCTATGTTTTTTCTTTATACATCACACAGAAAACCCAAATATCTGAGCTAAACCTGACAGTCAGACTTGACAAGCTGAACTCAAATGTGGACACTGAGCTTCAGAAAACACATACAGCCAGCTGTGTTATGTCCAGATAGTATTTATGTGTGTGCGTGCGTGTGTGTGTGCATGCTTGCATGTGAACAGACCAGCCCTCTGAAGGCCCCATGGTATGCCCAGAATGCCTGTGTGTGTGAAGCAGGGCTTCTGTTTACTTCTGCATTTAAGAGAAAGTGGAGTTTGTCCAGAGCCAAAGAGAGTTAACACGGTGCAATGTTTTACTTATGATAAATACGTGGAACTGCATGGAAGTCCCCTTGCGCACAATTCAAGGATGAGTGACAGAGGTTTGCCTGACACAGCCCACTGAAAAACCACACCTAAATGCAAATTACAACAGTGACAGGAACAAGCACACACTTCACGATGCTGTGAAACCATCCCAGTTCAAACGCCATTGTGATCAGCTGTAGCTCAGAGAACACAACTCATGCTTCTCTCCTCTCTCCTCTCACTCACAGCGTTTGGCTCATCAGGTGGATTCCTGCGGTCTGTGTTTGTAAACACGCGAGAGGAGGAACAGTTGGCTGCTACCCAGGCTCGCTGTGGGATGTCTGGTGAGGCAGTGCCCTGGCAGAGCTCGAGGGGGCAGAGAGAGGGAGCTCTTTGACAATCAGCCGACTACTCAGCTGGACACGGTGCTGTTTATGAAGATGTAATTGGTGCGGTGGTCAGAGAGAAGGCAGTGCCAGCAGCAGCAGTAGGGTGAGGAGTCAAACCTGGCTGTGTAGATGGAGCCAGTATAGATGCTATAAATGGTCTAACAATCCTCTTTGGTCAGAGATGATCAAAACACAATACACCAGAGTACTTTCTTTCTGTTAAAGTGTATAAATCTATTTACAGAATAACAACAAACAAACGTAACTTTAAAGGGGTCATATTATGCTTTTCACGTTCTAATGTCAGAGGCCCAAAGCTTTGTTCTCAGGAGTTTTTTCAAAATGCTAAACCGTCAAGTGTTGTCAAAGTCCACTGGCCATCCATTTTGAGCTCCAATACACAATAAGTACTCCACTTCACCCACCCTCTCAGGTTAGCTGCCATCGATCCATTCATGGCTAGCGCTACTTCTTGTGTGTGTGCAGAGGTCGATGTGTGTCACAGAAAGTGTTTTTTCGGCTGTGAAAGAAAATTAACTTTTTTCCACGAAAAACAAAAAAGAACAACAGATCCAGCCAGCATCAGACTTCAAGCAATGCTTTTATCTGTTCTCGGCACTTCACAGATGACTGTTTTCATAACCAGTCCCAGAATGCAGCGCTGTTCAAACCGAACACACATATACTTCTTCTTTTTCTTCTTCTTCTTTTTAAATTATGTACCTGAAATATTGTTTTATATGTATCAGTTATTTTATTACATGGCTCACGAATTACATTATTAATTATGTCGATTATGTTATAATGTCAACAGCTGGCTCCTGTGTTACTCTACAATGCAGCACATAATTGTAATAGCATTCACAGTGTTTGTTTACTTACATCATTCCAGTAAGTAAAAGCAGCAACATTGCTGCTGCATAAAGAGATATTATAACATGTATCTGCACTTTTTAAACTTGAACATTGAAGCCACAGAATCTAAATATAAATCCTAAATTAAGCATCATGTGGCCACTAGAAATTTAAAAAGATCCACGATTGTGGATGTTGTTGTAAAATCACATAATACAGTCTCTGTGAAACATTCCTCTGCAAATGAAGCTTTACTGCACTGAGTTACAAAGTGCCCCACCCTTTAAGCCCCATTTAATAAGCATTGAGACTGCAATAAACACATCATTTACCAACAGTGGTTAGATATTCAATAATATTTATAAGACATGCACATATTGTCTTTTTAATGAAAGAGTTATGATCTCTCTAACATGGCTGATAGCACTGGAAACCATCCAAAACCATTTCCAAACACATTCCTTGAAAACACAAAGCTCCTCTTCTTTTGAAAGTGAAAGATAACAAAGCAAACAGGCCAGAGCAGCTCACTACCAGTAACTATATTCACGACCATTGTGGTGAAACTTAAAACGGACACGCCCCTCTTTACTGAAGAATCCAGCAGAATACAGGTGAGCTGGTTTAGAAAGTCAGTTACTTTGCGTTTATGGATATTAAATTTCTGTTGCCCTTAATTATTCTTGGTGATATGTGTAAGAGAGCTACAATACTGTTTAAGCAGTAACTCAATCAAAACAGCTGACCTAAAACCAAACCACAGAGGCGTCACAGTGATTTCACTGTTAATTAATGAAAATACAAATTGTCATGGTATAAAAATTGGGCTGTAATTTTGTTAGAAATTGATACTAAAGCCCTAAGAAATAAATCTATAGTTGAGATAACCGGCATAGGCATGAATTATTTAATCTTCTAATGTTCTTAAAATTATGTTGATTGTTTAAATGATGTTATTGGCTTATTATGGCTTTTAATATTTATGTGTCAGTTCATAATTACATCAGTTTTTCTGCTGTAGGCTTCAGTGTTGCAGTCTGGGAATCAAGGTGAGTGGTAACTTTCAGTTTCGTTTTTGATGCATATTACATCAGCTTTTTGTGTATCCATTCAAACCACAATATGGCAGGTTTCAACCAGTGATCAGATCAAAATTCAAATCAAGAAACCTATCATAGCTGAGTTGTATTATTGTTTTATGATAGAATGAGTCATTACAAGCCCAACCTTAATATGCAGCACTGGGCTCCACCTCAGAGAGTGGATAAATACTCCTTTGCAATGCTCCAGCTCCAATAGCAAACATGGGACTGAGCAAAGAGTAAAAAAATTGGAGATCAGGTTTTGGATAAGACTCTGAGTTCGCCTGTCTGAAGGATGATGGGACAGCTGGACAGGCAATTTTACTTGTGGGATTATGAAGGAATGATGAAAGGCCCCATTTCTCTTTCGCCTATAGAAACCACTGCCAAAACAAGAGGAAACACTAAAGATCTGAACTCTGGTCAAATGTTATCGGGAGTAGTTGGCAATGCCTGTCCACATAAAATCCTCAACTCACTGGAAATCTCTGGGTCATCACAACTTAGAATCCACTCTGCACACATCTGCTCACAGAACCTAATGTTTTAATTGTAGCTTAGGGTAATAAGTCCTATTTGGAGTCCTACCATCAGATAACAACCTACAGACCACACAGGTAAAGCTGGAGGGGAGCCATTCAGACACAGTCTTACGTTAAAGGACTGCACGCTTGGCAAAGCTATGTTAAATTGTGGACAAACAATGACACTGACACTAGATTCAATATTTGCACCATAGACAAACTCTATATACCGATCTGTCCGTGTGTAAAGCAGGATCATATTAGAGCATCTGCTGTGCATGCCCTGTCTCACCTTACATATTTTAAACTCTGATGCTCCGAAACGGACCATGACTGAGCTGAAGATCTCCATTGGCTGGGTGCTAAATAAGATAAAGCAGGTCAAGATGTCTGAGAGGGGAAAGGGCTTTCGTTCTCTCTTTCAGCTTGTCCCTCCCTGTGAAGCAACAACAACCAAATAAATCACAGACACACGGCATGACGAACTCCAGATTGTGGCACCCTAGTGATCTTAAACATGTGCTAATCATTAGTCCCTGGCTTCCTGTTGGAGTCTATGTCATCAGCACACACATCCCAACAGGCAAGTTCGGCATACAAACTGTTGCTTGGAATCAGAGCGATACTGGCCTCAGGGGTTTGGAATGAAGCAGTAAAACCTATAAAAGAATTCAGCTTGAATTGCCTTGTTCTCATTTATACACAGTTTTCACAGTTATGTTATGCAAGGATGAATATCCAAGCTGCATCAGACACACCACATTCTAGTTATTTCAATCAAATGTGTGAATGAACACACAAAGTCATGTGATTTATTTGCAATCAGATCTGCTAAAATCCCCTCCACCTCTCAGAGAAGAAAATAATTCTTGTCTACTTGTTATCAGTGGTTTTGTCATTCTTGCCTCCTGCTATCTTTTCCAGGAAGTGTATCTGTGCATCTTTGACAGCTAACACTACAGCCTTTCCTTTGCACTCTGCCAGTTCAGACTTTATGTGAAGAAAGGTGTGTGCCAGCAAATAGTTTCTTTCCTGACGTGTTGCCAGCACTTTGTAGCTTTTGTAATTCAGGTTTAAGTGCAGGGAGCTGACTCTAACTGGCTCTTAGCACACTATCTAGGCATGCATTTGTTGTTGCTTTGTTGAAATTATATACAGAGCTGCTTCTTTTATCAAAGGTCATGGTAGGCCAATGAAAACACCTGGTGCTAAGCTTATTTATTCTCTGAGTGCTGGCGAGGGCATTTCTGATGCCCTGACGTTAACAAGAGGGGTTCCCATAAGGTTATACTAATATACAGACAATATTAATACATAATGTATATACTAGCTACCACTGTGTTAGCTGTTGTGATATGTGGAATAAAGAAAAAAGGAAAAGAACACAAGGTCATTCTTAAGCATGCTGCTAATGAGTTTTATCTCCTTGTCTATGTCTAGATCAGGCCCAGTGCCTAAGGCATGAGTCATCTGGCTGCGGATACTTGAAACCCAACTTGATCACGGAATCCATAACAGTCATGTCACAGTGTTTTGGTTTCCTGTCTGTGTTTGCACAATAACAGAGCAGGTCAAACTTGGTTGGCTTTGGAAAATGTGGTGATACATGGACAGTATGTGTGCAATTTCTAGCCTAGTAACTGTAGTGACCTGGCCAAAGGAAACTGTAGCAATGCTGTAAAGCATGTCTTGGAGCAGAGAATCTGTGTTGTGTGTCCTCATCCATCTACATCGGTCTGGACTGCAGCCCAGAGCAGTCAATAGCAAAAGATGTGCACTGAACCCACTGACAGCTCCTCTCAGTTGCAGAATGAAGGAGGAGTCGAGGACGGATTGATAAACTCTGGCAGACACAGCAATACAACAGCACGTGCTACAAATCCACACATACATCATGCGCACTCTTGCAAACATCCACAAATGATCAGCCAAATTGCTCAGACAACTCTTTCCTAACCCCTAGATCAACCCAAACACTCTCAGTAAAAAGCCTCTCGCATAAAGCAGCCATTTGTAAGAAATTCATTGTGATAACATACTTGGATAGCAAAGTTGCCCAGTGTGTGTGTGTTGGTCAGTTGCTCTATTATTTTGGGTCCTGAATAAAATATCTCAACAACTATAGATTATCCTACTTTTGAAGGTCTCCTGTCACCATCAGATTAATATTTGTGGTTTTGGGTCTCACCAAATACTGGATGTGTACCATAAACATTTGTGCACAAATTTAAGTCCTCCACATTATACTTTGTGTTATTTAGCAGACATTAGCATACTAATATGCTAAACTAAGGCAGTGATCAGGCATGCTGACAATAAAAAAACTAAATAACAGTAACCAGTGGAAAAGGTCGAAGTCTTGCTATTCTGTTTTGATAAGAATGACATCTTTGACAGCTTATAAGGCTGAGTGCCTCAGATAGATTTTTTGCAAGCATAAAAGCTGCGTTGCACAGTGTGAAATGTTGAGCAAAACATAATTAGATAGTAATAAATATAAAAACAGCTGGGCAGTAACTGCAAACAGTGATAACCACCATAACCAAAGACAAGCAGAAAAGAGTGTTACCACAAAAAGAACAAATTGTAATCACTGGAAAATCTAAGGAAATACATAACACAAATCCTGACCATGTTGTTTGATTATGGGTAGATATCTGTGAAATGTGGAGCACATACAAAACAGTAGCCAACAGTTATAATGAAAGGTGTGTTGAAAATTCCCATAAACACAGATCTTGCGGATTATGACCTTAACCTAACTGCATGGCAAACTAAAAATTGCTCTCTACCAAAATATGAAGAAAGGCACAGGAAGAACAGCTTGATCTTTACAGCCTGCAGCATTAGCATATACAACTCCAGATGGATTTAAGACATAACAGATCTCCCATCCAAGCCTAGCCTTGCTCTTCATCTGATGCGATGAGAGATGCTGGGACGTATTTTTATGCTTTATGCATTCCAGATGAGACCTTAGTCTGTTCCCCCACCCATATGAGTTTCAAAACATGTGTTCTGCTACGTTCCTCTATGTAATGAATTTTACCCTTCCATGACAAAAGGAAAGTTGGGTGTGGTCAAAAAAAAGCATTACTACAAAGAACAATAAACAGGAACTTGACATGTTTAACAATTAGCTCCACATACCCGTTTCTCCTATGTTTGCCTTTCAAAACAAAAAGGTATATAGATCAAAAATGGCCAAATTAGAAATCCCTACTTCCCAGATCAGAAACAGGTTAATCTGCAAGCTAAAAAAAATAAGCCTATATATAAATCTCATGCTTGTGTACAAATAGTGTAGGGAAGTGGTGAACCCAGGGAAGAAAATATAGCATGGCAGTTGGGACCGAACTCTCCACTTTCTCAGAAGTGTGGGGGATGGGATGGAAAGACTTAATTGAAAACAGGGGTTGTTTTTATATTATTCCATTATAATGTTACTCTTTCAAAACAATTACCTGGGCTCTCATTACAGTGGGCTTACAGTACTGCTTTCGCCTTGTTAAAAAAAAGCTGGGCTTCTGCAGGACCTTATGTCTGTCTTTTGGGCTTAATAACTTAAATATGGTATAGTAAATAACAGAAGAACAAACATGTGTTGACTAAAGCACACACAAGTTGGATAAGCATGCTCATAGTAAACAGCCACATATTTGAAGAAAACAATGTTGTCCTTCTCTGTTGTGCTCTCTCTTACACACACACACACACACACACACACACACACACACACACAACTACACATATAATCACAATGCAACAAGCTAAAATGCCACTTATATGGAGATTGTGGGGGTTTTCCGAGGAGGATATTTAATTCTCTGAGGTCATGGTTGGGTTTGTAGATCTTCAGGCTGTAAAAACTATACACATGGTTGTGGGAGGAGGGAGTAGTTTGTACAGGCCAAGTCCTGAGAATCAGTAAGAAAAACAGTGTAATTGTTGCACAATGGAAAACTGGAAACCACCAAACTGTAGTGATGGTAAAACTATGTCACCTCTCTCTACCGTATCCGAATAGCATTGTTACTGTGGCTACTAACAGGTAGTTAAATACAAATTCCTTCCATTTCGTTATTGAATTTGACTTTCTGTGGATCTTTGTCACAGTAAATGCCAAAGTGACTAGATGACCAGTGCTTGATTTTCCAGTAAAACGGTTGGTGACCAGGAAATTCTGCCACACCCAAGGAACTCACGCAGTCAAAATATGCCTATGGCTCTGTGGGAAACTCACTCTCACTATATACATCTAATGTGCGTGGGCACATGTGTGAAAGAGAGGGTCACTGTCTGATATAGCATTCAAAAAGGCAGCACTGTGTGGCGTTACAGATGTAGAGTCTGCTGGAACATACTGGATATACCATATTGTTGCTGATGAAGGGCTCAGTTAAGAAGATTATGAATGAATAGATAAAGCTGTAACAGTGAGCTGAGTGTCTTTCTTCTCTCCTCACAGCTATCCTCCCATCCCAGGGGCCAACAGCAAAGTGACCTCACCCTGCCTCCACCCCATACACTCCTCCACCAACACTTCCTGGCTGGCCCAAAGCTGCGGCACAGCTGGAGCAAGCAGGAGGAGAATAGTGGAGAAAAAAGTGATTTGGATGATTACCTAACCATTCCCTCTCTATTTCCATCCTGCTCTGATTCACATTTTGTCCAGTTTCACTCTTGCTCACCCACATAGGCACCCTTGCATTCCTGAGCACACACACTCATACACACACCCCACTTTCACAAAGTTTGAGGTTTTCTATGTCAACATGAGGTTTTTCTGGAGATTGTGGTGCGGATCAGGCAGTGCTTCATTTGACATGAATCTCATACAACTTTCTTTCATTCTCTGAGCATCTTTGTGAGCTAGTGAGCTGTCAACGGAAGTAAACAGCTACAGATGGAGAGGGCAGAGAGGGATTTAACCAGGCTTCACCAAGCAAGGTTACACTGCCAAAATGGATATGGCCTCATGCTCAGCTGCATCTTCTGAGCTAAGAGCGAGACGTGCCTCTACATCACATGCAGAATTTCATGTTGAGAGTTGATGTGAAAAATAAACACCACAGACAGATTCATATTATAGCATTCATTAAAGCACAATTATACGATTCTATCAAATTATAGCATATAAGTATTATTTGCAAGATTGGTCTGTGTTCTTTTTTACTATCTTTGTTCATTGAACAAATTCATATCAAAATATATATGAGTGAATTTAATACCTGTGATAGAGTGGTGAGGTGTCCAGTATTGGCTCCAGCATCCCTCTGACCCTTTAATGCATAATGGATGGATATATTTATTAAAGATGTTTGCACATCATTGAAGCTTTTATGTATATGTGTTAGGAAATTATGTATAGCCCTCACATTTTCTAAGTGCTATGTTTAAGTTGCCTATACTGTGTGCTGTGTGAGCAAAGAGAATCTTTGTATGATATTTAGGGAATGTTGACCCTTTGCTCTGTGAGGTTCATGTAACCTCATGACCCATACTAAATATGGATATGTGAGAAGTATCATTGATCAGTACCAAGTTGCACCATGCTGATTGTAAAAATAACTATTTCCATATTTGGGAAACACTGTAAAGGTGCAGCTACCATAAGAGCATGTTGCTGTACCTCCCTCTACTAAGTACTAAGTATAAAAGGACATACAATCTTACTGTATTCAGATAACTCTGTACTGAAGATCTGTTCAGATTTGTCTCCTTGCTGCAAGAAAATAAATAAGCTATAGCACTGAACCCGATTCCAGCGACTCTGAGTCTTAATTAAGGAAATTCTCATAACATTTTGGTCCTTCGGGAGCCAGAGTGCACTAGTCCTTTCCTCTTTCCAGGATTGGTGCCGAAAACCGTGCACGGTGGAGTTGAGGACTCCTAAAAAAACTAAAGACCTCCAGCTGACTTGCTGTCAAAAGAGGCCGGACACCACTGGTTAGGGAAAGGATAGCTGCATCCAAAGAACAGCGGTTTAAAGCTGAAGACTCGCTGGTATTGGGTGAGTAAGATTGTGAATGTGAGTATGAGTGTGAAGTATCTAGTTGAATAAGTAAGAGACTTATTCTGTGAAAATTCCACTTTTAAGGATGAAAGTGGTGTAGTCCATAGGCAGAGTGAGGAGCCTACAGGTAAAAACGACCTCCGTGTGCACGTTAAAGATGATAG
>JAUYWH010000026.1:11561049-11608495 GCA_034779795.1 Ctenopoma multispine
GGACAAACAAACCTATGAGAAACTGAAAAGGGATCCCACCAACATCTACAAGAAGAAGGTGATAGACTGCCTAAAACAGCTTGAACCTGGATGACTGAGAATCTTCACCGACATTGTGACTGTATTATTTTTGGTTAATCCTTAATGATCTGGTTACTGAAAATCCTAAATGTCCGTTGCTACAGAAATGTTCAAGTATAAACAGGAGGGAAATGTTAGGAAAATATGTATAGCTCTCACATTTTCTCAAATTCTCATAACAATATGCTAAATTTTGTCACTCTGCACATCATCATCCTCCTTCATCAGTATAGTTGGCTGTAATGGTTTGCTTCATTAATTAAATCAATAAATTGCTGTTTCAAATAAAATTTATCATATAAAACAAACACAACTGAACTCGACCAAACTCTCTCTCTCTCTCACACACACACACACACACAATACATGTTTTAAGGGCTACCAGATATGATTGACTGAGTAAACTCAACGGAGAAGCAGGAGAGTCAGAGCCTGGCCAGTAGGACAATAAAGCGAGCCAGCATCAGCCGGACTTTTTCCCTACTCTTCTCCAGCTCAGCCCTGAGGGAACCATGACCAGAGGGAGGGGAGCATCAACTGGATGACAGAATTGTTTAATGGAGGACCAACACCCAGTACAGTGTGTTTTAAAGTGATCTCTCCACATGGAACTCTGGGATTCTTCACCCTTCTGCTGTTTTCTATCTCTAGACAGGCTGTGATTTATTATACTGCTGAGATGTGAAGAAAGTACACGAGTATTTAAGCTGCTGCAGTGGTTCTACTAGTGCAGTGAAGCTTGTATATAAAGCCAAATGATAACAGGAAGGTGATAGAGTGTAATGGAAAGCCTGTCTGATTTGCTTTAACAGTACAGATATTAGTGGGTGCTCTATGAAATCACTGCATGTGAACAGTGGACACTGATTTTGAAGCTGAGCGATGCCTACAAATCCAACCTCATTTTATCCGACCAAGTATGAAGTAAAAAGTGGAAAGAGAGCAGTTTAAATATTCATTTGGTATAGCTGTTAAGTGAAATATGTCTTTAGGTGACATCATAGCAATAGTGTTGCATATTCTCTAATATCATCTAATTTCTGCCCATCTAGACTTTCATTGAAAGTACAGTTGAATATGTTAAAAACTTAAATTAGTTTGGAGAAACACATGAATGACCATAAATTTATTTCAGTTATGCAAGGCTAATATATATTAAAAAAATAACATTGAACCACTGAAGAAAAGAGGCCCATAATAAAAGAAATGTATATGTAGACAAAAGAAGACACTTATGTCCAGATAATCATTGCGCTACATTTTTAAAGGAATCAGTCGTTCAATTCCTTCTGCCTCTGCAAAGAATGACTGGTATTACTCATTATGTTGGGAGATAGGGAAGATTAAAGAAGAAGGACTTGAAGGTTAAAGTTTAAATTAGGCCTATGGGAAGTGACCATGTGTGACCCACCCACTTCCTGGTCAACTTTGAGGAGTATTTCACTTCACAGTGGGCATGTCATGTATTCTGAACAAGGAGGGATTTATATGGATGTGTAGTCTCTGCTAGGATGACGCCAGATCTAAAGTGCTGTGAAAAATTGTGAAATATTTTTTGCATATTTCTTACGCTAAAATGAAATTTGGAGGTTTAACCCAGGTAAATTCAAAATGCAGTTTCTAAAATATGGTTTTATTTATTAAAGGCTGTCTCCCTCAGAATTTTCTGGTAAAGCGCAGAATTTATGGTTCCATCAATAATGGCAAATCATCCAGGTCCTAAACCTGCAAAGCAGCCCCAGACCATCACACTACCACCACCATGTTTAACTGTTGATATCATGTACTTTTTGTGAAATGCTGTGTTAGTGTTACACTTTTGACTTTTTTGCCCCAAAGTGTTGGGGATAATCAACATGTTTTGGCAAATGTGAGACAAGCCTTGGTGCTCTTTTTGGTCAGCAGTGGCTTTTGCCTCGGAACCCTTGAATTTATGCCACTTTTGCCCAGACTCTTTCTTATTGTTGAATCATGAACACGAGCCAAGTGAGGCCTGCAGTTTTTTTGTCGTTCTAGATTATTTTACAACCTTATTGTTGTGCTCTTGGAGCAGCAAGGTTCAATTCTGTTGTTTACTGGAGTCCCAAACCTTAGAAATGGCTTTGTAACCCTTTCCAGACTGATACATGTCAACTACACTTATACATATTTCTCATTTGTTCTTGAATTGCCTCAGATCACAGCATGATGTGTTGGCCTTGGCCATGGCCTGGTTGTGGAAAGTGAAATTGAACTCAGCTTCTCTGATTAAGCAAACAGCTAAGTACTGTATGTGCATCTAAAGCCTTTTTATTCATTCCTAGGTTCATTGACAAATGTACTGTACCCAGCAATGAGCTACATTCAGAGATGAATGGAGAATCAAAGTAAAACTAGAACATACTGGAAAACTTCAGTATGTGATAGGAGATATGCAGAGTGCTCTGCTTCCTTCAGTGTCAGTCAGCCATAGACAAGCCTTGGAAGGCCAACAGCCTCTGGCAAAGATGAGGGGTAGAGAGCAGCAGAGCCCCCAGCCCTTCCTATGCTGTCATGGCTGAGTGAGGGCCAGGCTAGACCTCTTGGGTACACACATGGCTGCGGGAACTGATATTCTCTTCAGACAGTGTTATAACACAGCTCAGACAGAAGGAAAAAATGGAAAATTAGTGGATGAATCATTGTTTCTGTGCTTATGGCAAAGAAAGAGTTTTGCATGTTCAGATTTCAGCACTAGAAAAGGAGAATCATGATGGAAGTTAGATAAGACAAGGAAAGATAAGCTTTATTTTATTTCTTTTTTTTAATAGGTTTTCAGCACAGGCGTCTAAAGGGAACCGTAAGTCGAACCACCAACCCTGGCAATCGTCTGTGAACCGCAAAGTACCTACTGTATGTATATTGTAATGGCAGTTTGCTCATCTGTAGCAAAAAATATAAAACAGTTGAATTAACTGTTTCAGTCTACTGAGTTGAAAGCGTATTTAGCAATTGTGGTTCTGCTAGATGGAAAAACACATTTTAATGCTGAAGATTTGACTCTGGTCCAAAGGAGTTTTGACACATGCTCCAGATTTATAAAGGAAACTGCTCATTGCACAATGACTGGGAGAGAGCGAAGGGGACATAAGCTGTGTTTCCCTTGGAATAGATTTTCCATTGGAGAAAACCATACCCTCATTCTGACATACCTGCAACCATCTCTGAGCAGAAAGACTGCACTCGTGGTTGGAGGATGGCCTAATTCTTCACTCTTCAGCACAGACATCTGAAGGTCTTTAAAATGAGAATACCGGAGGAGTTTTTCATCCTCCCTGCTCCTCCCCCCCTCACCACGTGTGTGTGGTCTCCTGCTGCCGATCCTGCAGTTCAAGAGGTCAACACTGGGTACTGGAATGTTTATGTTCTCTTTGCTTCTTAACATCAAAATCTGTAGTGCTGCATCTTACTCTTTTGAAGGAGACAAAAAGGAAAACATATGTTTTCTAGTGACAACACTAACACAGCCGAACACGGCAAAATTAAATGATCCTGGCAATAAGCAAAACATCTTTACTGAGTGAGTCACAAATGTACAGTATTGATTTTTGATTCATTTCAAACACAGTCAAACTTTATCTTAGATGAACATAAAACTATTGAGACTTTTAGATAAAAACACCACTCTAATCTTCAGATCTGGAAGATCACTTTTTGCTTGCTTAAAAACAGAAACTTACTTTGGCACAATTCATTTTCTTTGCGTCCTTTATTGGCAGACCTGTTCATCGGGGTACACTGTGCCCTCACAGTGTGCCTACATTTGATCAGTGATAAGTGTGAAGCATGAGAAGAGCTTGTCTGGATGACATCCAGTTCTTTAATTCCCGCTTCTACGCACAGAGCTGGGGCTTTCGACCGTGGCCCTCACTCTCCAGTTCTGTGCCAGCAAACAACGCCACACACTCTCTGATGCACACACCGCACCACCACTTCTCCACCTAAATGCTGAACTACATAGCAGAAAGGGCTGTTTGTTTATGACCCATTAAAAAAGGACTTGCTCAAACATAAAAGAAAACTGCTGAAGCGTCTTGGGGAGTGGTCTTTAAGGGAAGGGGGTTGGATGGGGTGTAGGGCGCTGGCATGGGGCGTATCCTGTTTGTATTCTGTTTCTTTTCTCCCCCATCCCCCACTTTTTACTTGTCCCTCTCTCCCACCCACCTTTCCTCCTTCCTTTCCGCGGTCCCCTCCGCCAGCAGGTTGTTTAATACTTTCCAGATTTCAACACGCCGTCGGCCTCCTAGAAAAACTACAAGACTGCTGGTGGAATTTGGCGGAAAAGGGTTGTGGGTCCAGGCAGGGACTCCTCACATAATAAACATAAAGAGAATGAGCGCCTCCCAATGGCGGCCCGGGAAAAAAAAAATACTCAAAGGAGTTGGGACCAAAGGGAAATGACATTGACAGCCTCTGAAGCAGATGAGAAACAGCATCCAGGGTGTGTGAGAGGGAGAAACAGCTGCAAGGCGGATTGGAATTACAATGAGTTTCTATGGGGGAGGGGGAAGTGAGCTGAACAGATCAGCCGCCACTCTTCTCAAGTTCAAATGCGCAAGACAACTGGAACAGTTGCATTCACATCCTGCCACTAACTACATATCACCCAGTGTAATCTCGTTTGACAGTCTAGTTGATGATTTACAGATTTAGTTTTTTTGAGAGAGGCGTCTTCCGGTTAGTTTTCTGTAGACACTATAAACTGCGGGTGTAATTAAACTATGGACGAAATAAATTCCAATTCAATCAATGTGACGTTTTGGAGTGTTGGATGATGCAGCAGTATTAAGAAGATCGATTTAATATGTCAGTCATCAACTATTACACTGACTGACAGACCCATGAACAGATGTGAGCTTCACACACCCACTAGGTGGCAGTAGATAACAAGACTTGCAACAGACAGCAGCGCATAGGGAATAATGTATTGTTTCCAAGGAGTGATTTAAAACAAGACTTTTGGAAACAGATTCAGCTAGTGACTGCTGGAGATTTAGTCTTGCATTCTGCGAGAAGCAAACAAAAACAATCTTTAAGGAGAATAATGACTATACAGATAAAGAAAAAAAAGGATCAATAGCACTGCTGGTTTGTATTGAACACAACAATCAATACAAATGGCCTGTTTTTACCACAAGTGTAAGAATAATGACTTTTTCTAGCCCTCTGACAGACTGGAAGGTGCTATAATGTGACTGTGAAAAAGTGAAAGTAGAGGGAGATTAAATATCCCCTAAAGTGGAGGTGAAAGATTGAATCGAAAAAAATTGATGCAGGGTGAGACCTTGGACCATCTTCAGCTCGTGTTGACAAAACAGAGCGCGCTGAACTTTGACCAAGACGTGAGGGATTCGCGGTGCGTAAAGAGGCCAAAGAGCGGTCCGCGAAATCAGAAGTGACAGCGACGTTTTGACTCCGTGATGATGTGTAGGTTCCTGGTATTACGTGACTGCCGGCCTCATCCATCCTCCAATCAGCGGCGTGAGAAGAATTACCTGTCACCACTGTTTAGCAGCGCAGCTCTCTATAATGATAGACCTTTCCTCCTCAATCAATCTTTGTCACTGTTTCCACATCTATCCAGGCGAGAATACAGCAGCTCCCCATGCGCGGAGCTTATAAAGTCAGCCTTAACAGTTGTATCCTCCCTTTTACACTCATCTACTTATCACTCACACATCACTCTGTTTATACACCATAATTCCACGTCCATTTAACTGGGACTGAATTGCTTCCTTCCTGTTCTGGAAGAAGCCAAAGAAAAGCGACAGGAAGCAGAGAACGGCGCTCAAGGAATTTCCTAATGCTCCTGCCTGAGTAGCACTTTTACTGCATTATCCTCTGATGTGCTGAGACAAAAGGCAAAAAAATTTGTAGCAGATCAGGTTTTATTTTATTGAAAAATATAGGTTATTTTGGATAATACAGAAAAAAGGCTGTAAATATACAGCGAAGAAAACAGGCATAATATACATTATACAGAAAGGCAACAGACAAATTCCAATTTGCACAAAATTAAACCTGTATATTAACTGAATACATTTTGTAGTGTGTGAGTAATTGAAAATATAAATATCCAGTTATGCAAATTCATTGTTTTACAATGTTTTTATTTATAATTTCTTAACCTGCAAAGCTACACCTTAACTTAAACTCAGCAGTGATTACCCATAAGCAGAAAGGAAACGTCAGATTTGACATGCTCTCCCTGAAGTGAGCTTCACAAGTAAAATAATTCTTGGCTAGAAAATTATGATTTGGCACATCTGTCAGTTTTAGTTAAGGCAGTGAAATCAATCATCTCAACAGAATCTCAATACTTCTGGCCATAGATTTTAATGATGCAATAGATACAGTCAAGCTGCAATGACTGCACTTGCAAAAAACTAGCAATCTTTTCTTAATTCTCTTGCTGGCTGAGTCTTCTTTTTCCACCCTTTCTACACAAAGACAACATACAAATATAAAAGATTTTTTTAAGACAAAAAACCCCAGGTATTCCAAAGTATAGTGTCGTCTAACTGTGTCTGCTGGTGCCCCGATTTGTACCAGAACTATACTAAAGATTCTTCAAAAGTAGTGGTGGAAAGTCTTTTATACATAGCTGGCCATCCTGAAGATCAATGTCTTTTACACAGTTCAGCTGCACTGCTGCAGCTGCTCAGAAATACAAAAAAACAAAAAAAAGAAAACGGAAGGATGTGGTTATCAAACAAATTGTTTCACAATGAAATGACTGATCAGAAGAAGTAGCAGTGCTAATACAGGTCAGTTTAATGTAATATGTCAAATACCATCATTGTGACTTCAGAGTAACTTAAAGAAACATAACATCTATTTATAGAAAAAGAGAAACGGTGTGTTGTTCTTTGCCAGTGTGCCCCCCCACCCCACTTCACACCTCTAATTTCCTATAGTAACACCATGCTTTATAGTTAATGTAGGCCAGTGCATCTCAAGTAGCTTCACAGCTCCATTTTCTTTTATTTAAACCTAGCTTGTGTGGGGCTCACAGTGAATTAAAAACAGAGAGCATTTTGGTTTGGGCTTTGTGGTCTAGCTTTACAGCAGGAAATGGCAGCCTTTGAGCAGCGTCACAGGGACCCTGAGTTACATGATGGGAGAAAACTGACAGATCTATGGCACTTTACTATAATATTTTCAGATGAAAGAGGCTCAAGGCAGGGCTTCACACTCTAGTGACAAACACTGTCCCCTTTATTGTGACAAGACACCCACCAGTGATCCTATGGTGACAGAGGCCTTCTGTTCTGCTCAGGCCTCATGATGTCCCACCACCAGGGAGAGAAAGCACAACAACAAGAGAGAGGCGCGCCAAATGAAAAAAAAACAGCACATGTGACACATCAAGTGAGAGAGGAGAGGGAGAAAGCATCAACTGCGCTTTAGTTATGGAAAGTGTTTTTCCTACAAAAGTTCCTTTCTAACCCACCCTCCCTGCTTACTTCTGGAATGTTCCATATTCAAAAAGTGGCTGCTCTTCCGTGTCAGTTCCCTCAGTGTTCAAAAGGGAGAGATGGGTTGACACACATACAAAGTGAAGGGTACGGCTCTCTGACAGATGGAGTTTGGGCTCATCCTGAAGGAGCAGTCACACTCTCTATGTGGACCTACAAAGTAAGAGTCCTCTCTCTTCTTTATAGTCCCATTCCCACAGTACCAGACCACAGTGTCTTCAAGTGCAAATCCACACATTCAAAAGGACTTGCTAGTTTCAAATAAACCCCTTCCAGAGCTGGAATGTCACACACGGATCTCATCATCTTCATCCTCCAAGAAAGAGGAGAAATTGCTCTCCTCTTCTGGCGGGGCGCTGAAGGTGGCACTATCAGTATCTCCTGCATAGATCTGGCTGTTTGGTTTCTCATCCATGGCAGCAGAGCCAGAGCTGGACATGGAGCAGCTGTCTAGATGTTGCAAGTGTTTTGGCCGTGTCTCAGGAGTGTACTCCGGGGTATAGGGCCCTCCATTCTCAGGCCCAAGATCAATAGAGTTGGCTGGGTGCAAAGAGGGCTGCTGCTGCTGCAGTTGTGCCACTTCTTCCTCTGCCTGTATCTGCTCCTCTATATCCTCATCCTTTGCCCTCTCCATGCTATCCTCCTCCTCGCCGTGGTTACTGAAATGTGGTGAGGCGTGGCCCTCACTGCTCTTGCCCTCCTCATAGCCAAGATCATCATCCTCCTTTTCCATCACTCCCAGGATGTCACCCAGCATGGAGGGTCCAAGGTCAACATGGAAAGACATTACTGACACAGCATGCTTCATTCCACCTCCATGGTGGTGGTAGCTTTCTGGAAGCTCAGTCAGCTCACCAAAACTTTGTTCTTCCTGCTCAAGAGACTGAATGGCTGCTGCTGCACCTCTACCATCCAGCTCCCCCTGTTGATTTAAAGGACTTGATGAAAGACTCTTTGATACCATAATGTCACCTCGGTCTTCATTATTAAGAAAGGGGAGAGACATGGCATTCTTCACAAAGGTAGGAGACCCACCTGGGACTACCAGGGTGTTGTCTCTCTGCTGGTCTACTCTGTTTACAGACTGGGAGCGTTTGCTGCTCCTGAAGGTGCGAGACAGGAGACCAGGCCGGGGAGAGCGAGGGAAGGATGTAGTTTCAGGGGGAGGCTCCCCCGAGCGACTGCTGAGAAAAGAGGTGTCTCCAAAAGCATCGCCACTGCGGCCTACGTGCATAGTGTGGCGGAAGTCTCCTAGTGGAGCACTGATCATCTCCCTGGTCAGGTCCATGCGTGTGCGGCGTTTGGTCTGGGAGGAGCCAGACACTAACTGTTTCAAGATTGGCATGGTGGCAAACAGGCTACAGAAAGATGTTCTAAATTTTAAATATAATCCTTGTCAGAGACAGTGGAGTGAATGATGATGCTCTTCAACTGCAGTCAGCCTGGGAACCTGAAAAATGAAAAAACAATAAATTAAACAAATTATCCATTTTAGAATAATTTACTTGTGTATTATTTAATTAATTCAAAAAAAGAACACGTATGAGTCCACTTACTAAGACACACCAATTATTTCAGTGCCAAACCGATTAACTGGCTTCAAATATAATGTGGTTCAAACCAGCTGCAAAAATAAAGCAACAAATAAGGGGGGATCTATAGAAACCTCAATGCACAACTTTGCATTGGGCTGTAAATAAAACGTTTCTAGGAATTCCAAAATGTTTCACTAATCACAACAGAAACTATCAATTACGCAATACCATAATGATAAGCAGCAGTCAAACATTTCTGCAAGATGACCTCTAAAATGCACTGGAAAAGAGAAGGGGAACACAACACGATACCGCTTTAAAAACACCATTATAATCGAGTGCAAAACACCAGCCACAGACCAACATGAATCAGAAGGAAAGGCTGCCAAGATTTTATTATTTTTTTTAAATAACAAGCATCAGAGAACTAGAATATCCTTGTCAAGTAGATAAGCTATTAACAGAAGCATTGTTTTGGCAAAAGTATGAGAAATTTCAAATACAGAAATGACTGAAACTATTCCTCAGCCATCGTCTTCTTAAACACCAACGCTTAAGCCCCAAGAGGTTTGTGACTGACAGTTGATAAGAAGTGCGTTTTTGCATTATTGAAACATGTAGCCCAGACATAGGAAACCACACTGCAGGCAGCCAGCTAGACACTGCCATTTCCTCAGATGTTGCACTACGGGAGCAGGGTGCCTCATTAGAAAACCAACTTATAAAATGCACATAAAAAAAGAGCACTGCCACGGTGGTCTGCAAAACAAAGTGCAAACAGTTTCTACAGTCTCTCTCTACTCTTACGCACAAGCAAGCTTGAAGAAAATGCTTTGCTGTCTTAAGTGTGCACCTCTCTGATTTACAAACTGCGTCTTTGTTTACTCACAAAACTCAGGAAGATCATCAAGCTTCATCTTGACAATGGATTTTTTTTTTATTACAGGCTACACTTCAAAAGAAATTTAAGTCAGTCATTTATGTAGAAGTGCCACAGGGAGATTTCAGCTGTTTAACAAGGCAGGTGTCTTTTTGCATTGACCTTGTTCTTTTGTCTCCTCCCCCATCTTTGCCAGCTGAGCTTCTACTCCTCTTCCTGTTAATGACCTCACCTGCTTTGGTTTCTATACAAACCCTCCTGCAAGCAAGCAACAGTGTTTCCTGTCAGAGGCTGCAGAAGGATTTAGGCTTCCTACAAACCCGCCACATATGGCCTCCTTCTGTCAACCTGCAGCTCAGACAATACACCCATTTACTCTTATGTCTGCTCACATATTCAATTTGCATGCATTCTTACTGATGGGAATTTATCAAAATACACAATTATTCCAATGCTGTGTACACAGAAACTGTGTATAACTTTAGAGGATTTTTGACAAGGGCCGACACGTGATGGGAAAACTTTCCAAATGGTTTTGTGCCCCCCCCAAAAAACAAAAACAAGATCACTTTTTTTGCAGAAACATGCTTACCATTAAAGCTTCATGTTCTGATTTGTTTTGGGGAAATAATGAGGAGAAAATAATTCACACCCAGCCCAAAAAAGTTTTTCCTCACACTAGTTTCTAGTACTTTCTAGTACTAGCTTTCATCTGCTGGTTGTTTTGTAGGGAAAAAACAGCAGATGAAACAAGGGAAGATGGTAAAAGCCTGCCTCCCACTCATCCATCTCACTCCCACAGGCCAGCATCAAGCTGAAAAGCTCAATGGTGACGGTAGAAAATTGTTTTGGACCACCAGGCCGATTTCTCTGCATCAACTGAATCTAAACCAGATCCACAAAACTCTACAGCTGCTCAGCTGCACAGTTACATCAAACCTGGTTCACAGCCCTGATATATTTATAGCTTTGCATATCTTGCCTTAAGTGTGTGCGCACATGCACGTGTGGATGTGCGCGTGAATGAAAAAGCGTAAAAGGGCCTGAGAAAGCAGCAGTTAGCGTGGGAACTGCAAGGTCATAGCAGGGAGATTAACTTTATAAACAGACTTTCACAACAGTCAGGCTTGAGCTGCAGCAAAGCCCACTGGAGACAGAAGTAGGACAGAAACAGACAAGCCCAGCAAATAAAGCACATCTGCTTCATTTCATTTTGACAGCAAAATCAAAATCTGTTTATACATTTATCAAGAATGACCAGATGCTGCACATTTCTCTGACCGAGAGACATAGAGCAATCTAAACCAGTTTTGGAGGATGACTGACTGGTCTTTATGTACAATAGATGTGCCAATTCTCAACTGTTCAGTAAAAACCATCAATGGATGATGATTCTCACACCTGCAGTTATACTTCAGCACATTTGGAGTGTTTCTGAATGTTTTTCCATCATCTTTTCACATGTGCTTGGGCAAATGATATTCCACCCAGTTCCCACAAATATATAAGGATGCAGTGTTCTGTTTGTAGATTCCATAAAACTATGAATGCAAATACCAAGCCTGCATCAATGGTGGGTTCTAAATCTGCTTAAATATCATATGGTTAGAGTCACTACTTTGTGGGAAGAAAAATACACACCCAATTCCTCTGAGGGAAAGAAAAAAAAACACAGAAACAAGATATGAAAGAAATAAATAGAAACAGATTATTTTACTCACAGCAAATGGATGGGAAAAAAGTAAGAATTATAAATCAGTGTATTCACCTGAAATCAGAAATGTCTTAACAGTTGGCAGATGCCACATAGGAGGAAGTGAACAAACAGCGGCTGTAATCGTAAGCTATGACTCATAATTAGCATGCATCTATTAAGGTTTTATATCTCAGCTAAAACAAAAACCCTGTAACAAGACTGAATCTATCTGCATAACAAAGACTCCTGTGCAACATCAGAGAGAAATAAGGACCTAGTGAATCATTTTTGTTTAAGACGAAAATACCTTTTCACTTCTTGTCAATACTCTCACTCTAGACCAGTCACCACTAATACACAGGAGATAAGACAGACACGCCTATGCGACTAATGGTCCATTTCCTTAAGTGAGTATTGATGCACCTTCTTTGTGCTTAACTCTACCAGTGTGTATTCTACTGTCTGGGAGAGGGTGGCTGCTGCTGTGGTGGTGTGGTTCTCTGTCTGCTTCATTTGAAGTCACTGACCTGGATGGACAATTGAATGCCCTTGGGGTAAAATGAGATTAGGGATGGTAGGTCACACATATCTAAATCTGTGTGAAAAGTAGGAACTAAAATTGCCAGTGCCTTGCGTCCAGTTGAAGTCTGAAAACCTTACAATAATATAATCCGCAACCCCAGTCTCATATGATGAGTGAAAACTCTCATTTATTCCTACGTGTCTTTGTGAAACACTGGCAAAATGTGTACTGTTGTTCAGTAACAGGCCTGCAAACACCGTCACACAAGTATTCCAGTAATTAAGCAGACAAATGGCTTCTAGTAGATAGGTATCTGCCATGCAACTGAGTTAGTGTGCCTGAATATCTCATTTAGGAAGAAGCAGCCCAGGGACAAACAGTGGAAATCACATTATCTCTCAATCACATATGCAGGCAACAACAGACATCAAGCTGATGCTACCCCCTGAGATAAATACAGCACAGAAAAACCACACTGATCTAATGAGAATTTACAATAACGTTCTTCTACTTACATAAAAGTCAGATTTAGCTGTTGCTGAAAGAGCCATTTGGGACCCTCTGAATGGGCATGCCATTAACTTGTGATGTTGTGGATTCAGATCAAGTTGTTGACCTACAAGGGATCTTTAGTGTTTTTCTGCCCCGAGACACATTTTCCATGTCATTCTCCAGCATCCAGCTAAAGTACAGCAAGAAAGCCAAAGACTCACTCTGATCAAAGTGTAAATATAAAGAGCAAAAATCTAAATTCTGTTGCTGTGAATTGCTGAAAGTGAAGGAAAGAAGAAATGTTGACCGTGCTTGCTGACGGGCCTGAGTTTACAGTTTGCACTCTGCATTCTTGCTACTTTTAGCATCAGGTGATCTGTTATGTTAATGCCACACTTCACTGCTTTACAAGCAGGACATTGTTCTTGGTGAGGATCAAGCATAGAGCTTTGCTTCTTAAAAGAAAAAAAAAAGGTGCCTGCAGGTTCTTAAATTGGCATTCATATTGGGAAGTACTAAATCCGTAGCTATATTTAGATCCATGAGTAGAAGATCTGAGGTAAGCAGCTTGGACTGCAATAATAATTCAACATAATGCATTTAAAAATAACATTCAGTAATGCTATAAATGTAGAATCTGTGCTGTATTAGTGGAGCATCACTGTGAAACTATGAAGTCACTATTACCTACACACAGATCAGCAAGTCAGCGAGATGTGATGGACAGGTGATAACCAGGACAAAGCAGAGACACTATAGCTTTCGAAAGAATATCAACAGCCAACAAAAAGTAATCCTGGCAGAAAAAAGACCTGCAGCGGCTCAGCTCAATGAGTAGCAACAGACCTCTGATACCAAAGAGGAGATGACTTGTCTCTTTACATTTACAGCCAACACAGCCTCCAGACTCGACACTCCATCTCTTTCTCTGCTTTTATAAAGCTGGCAGTTTTTATTATAGACGCAAACAGCAAATGGCAAAGGGGAGCGAACGCATTCAATATATTCAAGAACGGAAAGTACTCTGCGGGTTAAACACAACTGATAAACAATCAATCTTATGGGTCTACAATGCCTTTTCATACGCAAACAATATTGTCCATTCCTGCTCTGTTTTTGACCAGAATAAAAGTTACAAATATGCTTGTGAAATTACAGCCAGTGGGGCTCGGCATCAATGTGAATTGTTTACTGGGCATTGCATCTGAATACATTTGGAGGGTGGGGAGGTTAAGTTGGCATTGTGGCATTTAGTGTCTTAGCATGATGAAAGATAATAAGCAAGAAAGGTGATTTTGACGATGCTGGGTGAAAAAAAAAAAATAGAAAAAAAAAGGTGTTTGATAAAAGCATTTGTCATTACTCATTTCCTGCTGTACTGTAGCTGCGTGGCTAAATCCAGCTTTTTTCATTCTGATCCAGCTGGAGGTGCACACATAATTAAATGTATATGACTAATTATCACTGACGTAAGCGGTCCAACTCAGCAATTAGCCCGCTGCTTTCATGTAGTGCATATTTCACATACATAGACATACATAATGGAAATGTTTGGCAGAAACACATGTTGGCGTGTTAGGGGGTATGTCAACAGGAAGGGCAGGGAGAAAATGAGGCAGTAAACCCCTCCATCTCTCCGGAAACGTACTCAGCCTGCCCCTTCCTGACCCCTCACAATGTAAACAAGGCTGTCTTCCATCATACTGTATTACTGATGGGCTAGCAAAACAAACAAAGCTCATATCTCCATCACCATTCAGTTTTAATAAACGACATGGCCAAGAGCCAGTGCTATGACTTTGTGGTCAACAACAGCTCTAAATGCAACATGTACTGTATCAATACACAGAGCGCATTAGGTTGGGTTACATTAACACTTTTAGAAATTACCAACCAGATCTTGCCCACAGCAGGTATCAGCCAGAGCTGATGACAGGCCGGGCCTCAGGCCCAGGTGTCTGTATCATCCACCTGGACAAACTGACACAGACTGGCCAGGTGTCTCTTTACAAGATGAGAGGGCTTACATTTTGAAACACTCAAGTGGAAACCTGTGCTCCTTGATGGAAAGAATGCAGGGAAATTATGGGATTCAGAGAATTGTGCAGCAAAAAAAAAGAAACACAAAATTTACAGGCCAGAGACAAGCCAAAAGTAACAGTCAACAGTCAAGTGCTTATTTAGCCAAATTTATATTCTTTGTGAAGTACAAGAAACCACTTCACTCTGAGTTTATAAGTATACTGTGCATTTATTATTTCTTTGACTTCCAGAATGTGTAACTGCTGCTCTGTGGCAGCTCCACTGGTGATGATGTTTATAGCTGATATTTTAAATTGACCTTCCTTGAGTATGTGTATACACATACTGCATATACATCTTGCATATGCTTGATGTTTTTATGCATCTTTTATAAAAGAAAAGCTTACCGATATCTGATATAATAATGGAACTGTGAAATGGAAATATGTTGTATAACCTCGCCTTCTAAAACTAAACGTTTGAACATTTGTCAGGGTTAAAATGATAAGAATTTCTCATTGTCTGTCACTATGTGGATACCAACTCTATGCAATATTTACAACAAGGAAACAGGATGGCAAAACAGAATAAGTATTTCCTACAGTTTATACTACCAACCCTAACATACCAGATAACAATACATAATGCTGGATAAGAGCAAGACAATGGCACCAAAGAAAAAAATACAGGACAAGAGAGGATTCAAACACTCACATATAAAACACTCTTCCTTATGTCACAGGTTATACAAGCCCGGCATGTCCATAAATGCAGAGAGAATCAAAGTTTTCTACAAGTAATAATTTGTATCATTTGGAGGACTCTAACTAAAGGCAATGTCTTTGAGCCAACGTACAACTTAAACTACACATCCTTCACAAGAGCTGTCATGTTCTCTATAATAATCAAGCAGTTTACAATCACCGTCCTCCGAGGCATTTCAGGAAGAAAATAGATAACGGTTTATAGTGGCATTTCCTGGAATGCGAAGGGGCTGAGCAGGACACACACACACACTGCCTCAAATGAGCACATGAAGTGCAAACATGTTCAAACATGGAAGCAGGACTATACACTCTGTGGCCACATAATAATATAATAAAGCTGCACTTCAGTCACACTACAAAGGGTTTTTGAGATGCTGACTATCTCCAAAAAGAAAGTATGGCACTCAAACTCACTCAAAAATCACTTTCGTAAACACATTTCTGAGCAGGTTGTATTTCCTAGGCCATGAGCCAGCAAATGCTGTCTACACTGTGCTGTGCCCGAAAACAGAGTGCTTGGCACAGCATCCAACGCTGCATGGAGAAAGGATAACTTTCACCTTCAGGCACATGTCTCCTGCAGGCAATTAGATGCTTTGTAATTAAAGAAACAGGGGAAAGTAGGTGGATCAGAGCCTGTGCAGGCCTGGCTAAAAATGCATCTCTTATTCTGAAAGACATTTCAGAGGCACAAGTGAACTTACAGTAAAATGTAGGTGTTAGGAAAATAAATAAAGGAAGTGAATTGAACTGACACACAGACTTGATGTTGGCCATAGATATGTCGGCACTACTACAGGGTTTCAGGGTCTTGTCCAAGGGCACCTTAACATGTAGCCAGGAGGAATTGGGAATCGAACCACTGACCCTGGGGTGTGTGGAGGACTGCCCCACCAACTGAGGTTCTTTGAATGATCAGATGACAAAAGAATACACACTTCACATGTCCCAGCATGTAGTGCATGCAGGAAGAAAGTTAAACCAGGGACATAAATCACGCCAGTGAGTTGCTTGTTTGCTGGGCCATCAACCTAAATCCATCACAGTGTTTGGCCAGAACAATTTGACATCTCACAAAGCCCTCTGCATGTTTTCGATAAGACAGGTCAAATGTCACATTTAATCCTGCAAAAACAAAGAAAGCCACCCACTTTGCTTCACAAGCAGGGATCTCTGATAACATTATCTCCCCCAACAATTGCAAGAACTTCTTATCAGTTAGCTATGGTGATGATGGAGTGATGCTCCGCAGACATGAGGTTCATCACCTTATTGTCCAAGTGAATGAGCTCATCAACTGCCTTTATGACAACCCAGCTAGAGAAAATAAAAAATTAACAGTCCTGCCAAGGCAGTGGGCACTGGTGTATGGGGGTAATGAACTGGGATCACTACTTGCTGGGATATGATGTGTAAAGTGTGTCATTTTTTTAGTCATCTGATCAAGCTAAATCCATAGCCAACATCAAGTCAGTGACTGCTGAAAACGTATATTTGCCCAAATACAGCACATTTAATCATCACTGTAAATCAAAATACATTATTTGGCCTACATTTGAAGTTTAGGCTGATATGTGTTCTAAAATAAGGCCATACGAGTTTTATTTTCCTTTGGAAAAACAATTTGAGCTTTAAATAATTTCAAAATAAACTACTACTAAGAATTCATTTGTGTTGTTTCTGAGGCCCTTAAAGCAATTCAGCTCGATGCTCGCGACAATTTCATCCTACAGAGCAGTGCAAAAGTAAGAAAGAAGAAGAATGATTTCCATTTAAACGCAATGGATTCGCTCTTGAGCTTTTAAATGACCAGTGATTTTGATCACACTACAAAAAAAGCTGAGATTCTGGGTGGGTCAATGGCAAAGGAACAATAAGTAGCTGATCACAATAGCGTCAGCTGCCCTGCACACCGTGCGCTCAACACAACCACTGAACAAAGCTGGGCTCACAAAAAGCACATCCAAGGTACACACAGGAACGTAAAGACAGGTTTTCTGTAGTGAAGGTTAAGTGCAAATGCAAACATAAAAGCGCACACACTTACCGAGCATCCCATTCATAAAAGCCGGGTGCTGCCTCTACTCTACTCTCTAGGCCCCAGCAGGTTGACAATGAGGGCGCACTCATCAAAAGAAGGAAGACGCCAAAAACGCTCGGATCAGCTCCTGCGACTCCAAACAACACTGTCAGAAAACGCGAGTCTGTTTTTGTATAAACAAATTACAGCTGCTGTCACCGCATTTTCAGAAAAGCTGCTGCCACTCTGAAGCGCAATAATTCACTATAATGCCTCCTGCCTCTGAAGTGTGTGTGTGTGTGGTGGGGGGTGTGTGAACACGCCCTCTTTAGATGTCTCCTTAAAGGCGCAGGCTACCAGCATGGGGCCACTCAGACAGACACACTGTAAAAAGCAATTTCAAGCAATTTCGTCGAAAATTGGCAAAAAAAAAAATGTTTGCAAATATTTAGCATTTAAAACTGCATGCATATTGGAGCCTAATTTGGAATATCTAGTCATTTGGTGGAAGTGCATATTATTTTAACTCAATTCAAGTATTTATGCTCCTTTGCTTTTTCTTTGTGATAATATAAATGGTGGAGCCGATGATGGAGAATTAAAAGGGAAGATATGTCTAGTGATGTTTAAAGATCAAAGGAAAAAGGATAAAAATACCACATAGTTTTTATAAAGATAGACAGAGGGGAAAATATGCTGGCCAGTACTGCCCTTTCTGACAACAGAGAATACAAACATATATTAATTAATATATTAAGAATAACACATGAAACAGATCACTGTAGTATACTATGCATCCATCCGTTATCCTATAACCACTTGTCCTATGAAGAGTCACAGAAGGACAAAAGGTGGGGAACACCCTGGACAGATCGCCCAGTCTGTCAAAGGGCTGACGTGCGACAACCACTCACACTCACATTCACATGTCTGGGCAATTCAGAGTCACCAGTTAGCCTAACATGCTTGTCACATGCAGTGGGGCACCCCGCTGACATGTGGATTCAAACTCGAGTGCTTCTCACTGTAAGGCAACAGTGCTAACCACTGCCCCGCCCTACGTAACATTATACTTATAAGATTTTAATCATATTTCCTCATTTGTTGCAGTAAACCTAAAATGTGAAGAAAGTTCTCCAGCAAAACTCCCCAATAAAAAAGCAGTAGAAGTATATAAACTCAATACTCTAGTACTTGCCTAAAAAGTATGGCCAAAGTACAAGTAATATTAATAACAAGTGCTCATCTAAAACCAAATAACCTAAAATATTAAAAACAGCTACTTGGTGTGGCAGCTGGTAAATGTGATGCTGATTATTCCATTAAATTACACCACAGTTTACTAGATTAAATAATATTTTTAGTACTCCAGCAAGAAGTATATGTACTGTATTTGAAATACTGTTGAATGACAGATGCTTTTGTTAACATTAGTGCAGATTGGTGAAAAATAAGGCAAAGAGAATGCACCTCCTGGCCAGGAAAAGTTACACTCTAATATTTCTTGGACTGCCTTTGACTGCTTTGAGTACGGCACGTCTTGGCCGTGGCATAGTTTCATTATGCAATGTCAGCACGTTTATTTCCGTCCAGAGTTGCATTAAGCTCTTGCCACGATCCTGTATTGATGATGAGATTGGAGTGCTGCGTCAAGTCTTCTCCCACACATCCTAAAGATGTTCAGTGGGGCTAATGTCTGGACTCTGTGGTGGTCAATCCATGTCTGGAAATGATGTCTAATGGTCCCTGGACCACTTTTTCACAATCTGAACCAGATGAATACTGGCATGGTCATCTTGGAATATGTGCAACATCAGAGAGGAAAAAGTTCTTTTTTTTTGGGGGGGGCCAGGCAGTGAATATTATATTATTGTGGAGTGGGGATTGTGATCAAATCATCAAATGATCTTTATCATTACCATTATTGCTCGAGTTCGGTTCTGTCAAAAAAGCAACAATAAAGTTGGCTGCTGCATTCTGCCTTTTAGCCACTTATGTTCGTCCAAAGCAAGATTTCGTAGGTCAGGTCAGTAGCCATGGTTTCTTATCTTGTTTTTCTTCATTACGATCCTGAGGAAATGCAAAGAACAGGGTACCTATACCGCACACATCACAAATTTTATGTGGCGGGTAAAATACATTTATACACAAGCTAACAAGGCTGATAGGTAAGACTGTGTTTTAACAGACAGTTATTAAAACAAAATCCCAAACATTTTCAACAGAATTAAAGTGAAAGTTTAATAAACACCTCAAGGTAAATTTTGGTTTCCTTTTTAAAAAGTCACAACCTGCATAATTTAGTCAAATTGAGGTCACTTTAAAGATGTCCAAAACTGTTGTAATTCCCACTGTCTGTGATCACTGAAGACTCGATTGACTGAACTATTTGTTTGACCTTATGTGCTTCAGGCAGCACTCTGTCAGTGACCACTCATTTGTCCCTTTTGCAATGGAAATGAGTAGGAGCTGAGTTTAAAAGGAAGGAATGTGCGAATGGCTGATAATTATCAAAGGGCAGATGTCACTCTTCTAAACTACCTGAACAGAATGACAATTCATTTTTGTCTTTTATAGTCAAGTCTTAGTAT
The DNA here is from genome assembly GCA_034779795.1 of Ctenopoma multispine. Taxonomy (NCBI): domain Eukaryota; kingdom Metazoa; phylum Chordata; class Actinopteri; order Anabantiformes; family Anabantidae; genus Ctenopoma; species Ctenopoma multispine. The sequence continues at coordinate 11,581,153 of JAUYWH010000026.1, forward strand.
GTACAAGCTATTCTTGAAATTCAGTTGTTTTGTGATGTTAGGAGCAACATCACACACATTAAAAAAGTTATTTCCTGCCTTTGGATGTGTTCCCAGTATGGTGTGTCCCTCCAGCTGATGGGAGAACGGAGCTTTTTGTGACAACAATCTGGCTTCAATTTCCTTTTGGGCAGGCTCAAGCTGCATTCAGATTTTAAGTAACTTTTTTCACCATGTCCTGTTATGTGGTGTACACCCATTTCATGCCTCCACCAGTCATTAAGTTCTTCACCAGAGCTGAACATACAGACACATTAGTGTATGTTAAATGCCTTACTGAGGATTTCAGTTAAAGTTGTAAAATCCCTGCCACATTATTTCTTAATCACTCACTGATTGGTGGTTTTCTCAGTTGCAGATCCTGTTTCTGAAGAAATTCTACTGTAATCTTCCATTGCCGTTTCTTTGTTTATTGCATTTACAGCTCTGACAGCTCTGTTCAGTGGAACATCAGAAGAGGCTGCTTGTGCAGTGACTTCTCAGCCTCTGCCTCTGCTTTGACTCTGCTTGTTTAATGTTGCTGAATATTAAAAAAAACGTAGTGGCATTTTAGACATGCAGGGAAATCTCGAGCTGTCTGGCTCTTTTCCTGGATTCATCATCTGCTTACAGTAGTGCTTAGAGGGCAGCTGGTGCAGTTTCTCTCAGACTGGACATCTTCCAGAACTTTCACTTTGGAGTTTTGGCAAGAGTTGTTACAGTTGTTGTGTATCTTTCAGCATGGGTGTTTCTGGTGCCAGCAGCTGGAGAACAGGTTGTGTATTGTGATGATTTCTGCCTTATTTATTCTCATTGCTGGTATGGCTTGTGGAGTTCTCAAATATGACTCGTGCAGTCCTATGTTGATAGTGCAACATAAAGTCAGGCCAATAGACCAATGTTGATCCTTGAGTCGGTCACTTTGTGGACAATTTTAAAATGTTGATAATACAATGTGACAATACTACTGTAGATCAATGAGTAAAATATGAAAAACCAGAAGACTACATTTTGAAATCATTCACAAAACTGGCAACTTCCAATTTCCTACTATAAGACGTTGTTGTCCTAATTTTTGGAGTCAGCAGTCGAGATGAGTTAGCTTTGTTGCAAATGTGCTGAGATACACTCCAACAAGCGCAGTCAGAATTAGGACACATTGTGCATAAGTTGATCCCATGAGGAGACAGAAATGAAATGTAAAAACGACTGATTTGTCGATGTGAAGCTGTGTCTGTCTGTGAGTGAGAAGATTACTCTGTGTGCCTCTTTACAGTAAATTGTCAGAAAGTGAGCAATACTTATGATGGCATTGAAAAGCGTGAAGAGGGATTCCCACAATTCAGAGTTACAAAATAGAATAAAATATTACAAAACAACATATTTACTTTGTATAACTAAGCTTTAGTTTTTTTAAGAATGCACAAGTGACAGATTTTCCTCTCTGCACCAAATTTTTTGTATGTTCACCTAAACTAAAAATGAACCTCATTATTATTCTGCATTTCCCACATCACTGTAATGTACTGTAACCCAATAACCCATAAGTAATGCAATTTGAATAATGATAAATTATCCATATATGAAATAAGACCCATCCACTGATGGTAACAGCTTTAGGGGTTAGGTTTAGGGTTATAACAGCTTTGTCAGTGTGATTTATACTGCTGCCTTCCTTCTTTTTCACAGTTACAGTTTTTTAGGTATAATTTTTGATTAGAGCGAATGAAGATGTTCACTTTTTCCTCTTCCTTAAAACCATCAGAGCTTGATCCCTCTGTTCCTCCCCCTTTGCTGTGCCTTAGATCAATGTTTTTCAACCTGAAATAAGGAGATTATCCAGGCACACTCTCCCATCCTCCCCCAGCTTTTCAGCATACTTGCACTGGATCGGGTCCTTTCTCAAATTCGTCTTTGTTACTCAAGCTCTTATTCATCCCAATTATGTCTCTGTTGTGGTTGAGAGAATCAAATCATTTTTGCTTCCAAGATCAAATGTCACCTGTAATCACTTTGTCTTCCAAACTACGCAAATAGGTGTACTTAGAACCGTCACTGTAGAATAGTTAATAGAAGGGTTTGAAAGCCAAAGCTGGATAATAAATCACTCACTGGTTTTAAATAATATAGTGTATGTTATTATTCATAAAGTTTGATTGTATTCATGAAGCATTAAGAAAAAAAACATTGCAAAATAGAATAATTTATTTTAAAGAGCTACCATGAATAGGTTCATGATGTGTCTTTCATGATGTATACAGTGATGTTCACATGTTGGGAACTTGACAAATAATTCTGAACCTTGCAGACTGTGTAATTTTAAACACTGTGTGTCCAACTCTGGCACATCAATGCCCCATCTAAAGTTTGTAAAGAACCAGCTTTTTAAAAAGTGTTGTATAAAACATAATATATGTACACCTATGTACTGTGAGCATAAAACACATTTTCTGTCATATCAATGCCATGTTACACTGCAACATGTTGGACACACATGATATCGCATGACAATTCCTGGTGATGCATTTCATGTGAAATAACTGCATCCTGTTTCTGTACACCCTTATAATAATTTTTAAATTAACATACATACACAATAAAGCAGAGCTCTTCTTCAGCCTCATGAACTAAGTGAAAATACACAATACAAGCAATCTTATTTTGAATTTTTACTGTCTGTAAGTGAACAATTTCATGCTGTCTTTTCCAGTAATATTGTCTGAAACACATTCTTAAAGTGGATTGCGTTCTTCAAGTGCTTTTAGTCTGGTCACTTTTATGAAAATCAACATGACAGTTCATTGGTTAGAAGCAGTACATCTTTGATAATTCACCACACATTTTAGTAATGTTTTTTATGTCAGAGTAACCTGACCAAAGTGAGTTCTTCTTTAACTTCTTTGACAGATAACCGTGATGCAATAATATCATTTGTTCCTCTGTCATAGTCTAATTGACATAAAAGCAAACAGATGCACTTTGAGAAAAGTGTCTCAGTTTGTATGTATATCTATTAACATGGGTATCAACACACAATCAACACATTCTCCAGACCACTATGAAGGTGCCACAATGTTTTAATGTAATTCATAACATTATCACTAGTGATGTTCTGGAAATGTTGATCTTGAAGCTGACTGATATAAATATCCGGTAAACAGTATGAGACATGTACATACAGTAAACACGAAATGCAGTTTCAACAATGATTACACAGAGCGAGAAACTCTAAGGCAGCTGGTGGTGACAGTGACCACGAGTGCCTCTGTTCAAATCATCGCCCATCAGAGTTGTTTTAGCCATTGTCCAGTCTCTGCAAATGGTCCATACTCTATATGGTCCTAAGGTGGTTGTTTTCCCATAAAGCTCTCATATTAAACAATTATACAGTATTTTTAAAACAGGGATTTCTTTTTTTCAGAACCTCAGGTTCTGTATATCCCTTGTTTACATAGTTGAACCTTCAAATAAGTTTACTTTAGCAACGCGTAAAAACTTTCAAATGATTGTCTTTTCTTAAAATACATATTACATGGATTAACCAACCATACGCACTACACACAATCATACACACACACTCTTCACAGAGGAGAAAGCACTATTCAAGATGCCTGCAATGCTTAATATTTAGCAACAACTCTGTCAGTAAGACAGAAAAAAGAAAGGTCCAAAAAAGAGCAAAATACAAATAACCCAACAACAACAAAATCAAAGACTCGTCCTCAGGGTTCTGTTGTTATTGGAAAGAAAGTTGTCCATCAAACAAAAGAGGAGAAGCCCGCGGTAGGTGCCTGAGCGGCACATCCCAAGCTGCTGGGGGGTCGGTAGAGGGTGCTGTGCTGGCTGGGGGGTTCAGAGGACAGCAGGGAGGGGGTGGGAGTCCGGCTTCCCTTTGGCCTGAACATAGTACCCCCCTGGCCCTGGCACTGGGGCTGTAGGGATGGGGCACTCTGTGGGAGGAGAGGGGGCAGAGGGGGCACGGGTGGGGGGTGCTGCCGTGACTCCTGTTCTACCAGAGCCTCGGGCTGGGAGTAGCCGTACGCCGGCGGACGAGAGACGCCCTTTTGCTGCCTCCGCCAGGAGTTGTAGTAGGTGGGGTCGCTGATATAGTGGTTGACAAAGGAGTGGGTCTTCTGTCGGCTCTGATCCACCTCATACTCGCTGTCGCTGCACTGTGAATCAAAATAGAGTTAGAACAAATTGGTATGTAGTGAAAAAAAAAACATACCATGCATTAAGGATGTTAACCACAGAGAATAATGACAACTACATTTTCTGTATATGCTCACAAATCCTGGCTAATTCTATTGCTACAGTCTTACTGACAAATCGCACAATACTGAGTCATAAGGGAGAGTCTACAGAGAGACGAGTGGAAATCTATTAATCCATGTGCATTTCTATGGGGCAGATAACCACGTCTATTGAGCGTCTTTTCACACATAGGAGCTCACCCATAGCTCTGCGGAGCACAGATGTGATAAGTGTACACAAGAGTGTCCTAGAATTGCACAGAGACAGTGTTTACAGGATTAATTTGCTGTTGTTGAAATATTAAACCATCATTCTTGCATTGTGTGTTACAGATATTTATGTGGGTGAATCCTGTCGCTATTCCAGCTCATTGCACTGGCTGAGAAACACAAACGATAAAAAAAAAGAGAGCATATTACTCTCACAGAAAACATTACACACTTGGCACATTTGTGTGCTGGATAAGTGCCTGCCCGTCTCCTGCTCTATTGAGACACTACAGCCTAACAGATGTTGAAGCACCATTTATTTGCACAAGTGGCAGGTAAACAGTGGGAAGGTATGCAGAGGGAAGGAATAACTCTAGTTTGTGTCTCCCGGGAGAGCAGTGTTTGTTTAAACTGGGTTGAACAATGTTTTGACTCTGCAGGTACCACATAAATTGGCCAGGGAGACCCCGCGCAAATGTGGGAGAGACAGATGTTCAGCATCTGCCACAATCAGGTTCTCTAACTTTTGTATCCATCATCACTCATCACTTCTAACCCCCCTGTCTTCTCAGTGGATCCCCCCCTCCCTCCACACACTGTGAGTGGAGGGAGGGCCGTTCAGATCATCACATAACAAGCTGAGACCTAGCAGCCCCAATTAACATGACATTTCCTGTTTGAGGAAAATTAATTAGTTGTGAAGATGTTTCATGACATGAGACTGAGAAGCAGCTCCATACTTTCTTCCCATGGGAAAAATTATTATAAAAAATCGGATTCAAAGACGTCAGCTATGACTAGCTTATTGTACCAAAAGGTATTTAATCTGCGGTAATCCACCTGAGGTAGATTGGCTTGCTGACTGTCATTAATTTATCCTAAGAAATGATGCTTCCTAATCAGATAGATACTAAGTTTTTAGAATTAGCTAAACATTCTTTCTGACAAAGAAGAAGGAAGTGTCAATATGATAGATGAGGAATGTGACAAAAGCAAAGGAAAGAGGAATAAGAGAAGTATTTTTGAGTTTGGAAAGGTTACGACTTTAACCTGGAAGACTTTGTCACTTTGAGAAATTCAAACAGTCCAATTTGACTTTTTAATTTAAGTTCATTGACTATTCCAGACATAGAGAGGACATGGGCTGCAAGCCAGTGTCAATGCTTACCTGGGAGTCAGATATCTCAGAGGGTTTCTCAGTCAGACTGCTGCTCTCTGCTGGGATCAGGTCATTATATTTAGTGCTGACATCCTCATCTGAGTAGTGCAAACTTCCAGGACTGGGTCTTGGTGGAGACCTGGATAGATGGAGAAAATTAGACAGAGAAAGAGTATCTATGAGAGATAAAAAGCAGAAGAAAATTGAGTGAGATGGTTGTATAAGTAAAAAAATAAAAAAAGTTTTATTTGATCATCATCATATTTCCCTTTGGGAAATTCTTAAGCTCTTTCCTCTCTGAGAACACATTTGAGTAAACATTAAAGCGCTGTCATTCCCATGACTGATACATTTCAGATGACTAATGAAAGCCTGTAAAATAGTTCTAAAAATGAAAACGATTCACATCCCACAGGGAGTTCAGTGGGATGAGCATGCAGATATTCAGCACAGGCTCATTGATTATTAAAATTAAAATTATAGTTTGGATGGTTTATTTGTGCAATACTAGTAGCCACTAATACACAATGCAGGGACGAGATTATATTTGTTTTAATTCATTTGCAATGTCAGCAAACCTCAACTGCTATGAGATGTGCAAACAGGATTCTGTATAAAAACATATGAGCAATTCATGAAAGGATTCTTTGTGGTGATTAGAGCTAAATGGCTGTAGAGATTGAGTCAGTCAGAAATTTTAGACCTCCTGCAGAAAAGCTGCGTAACAAAACATGGCTCGGAGCTCAGTAAAGTATTATAAAGTTCTTTTATGAGCGCAAGTCAAGTAAAAAGACCCCTCGTCTCTTTTGGCTCCAGTCATTAAGCCTATGAAGTGAACCAGAGAGAAACATCTGCACAGACAATTATTTTTCTTCTTCTGCAGTAATGACTGCCGCTAAGAATGGCATAGAAGTAGATGTTCAAATGATGTGAAATGGAAAACATAGTATGTGGGGGCTGAATAGACAAGCATAAAACTGTGATGTCAAGTGTAATATTAAGAGATAAAGCAGACAACCTTGACGATCTCTCAAGCAAAATTTAATATGTACTGAAATATATGCAGCAGCTAAATGCCAAGAACAAGAAGCTTAAAAGGCACAACATGACAACGGCCATGAAAAGGTTGACACAACAAAGGAACGTCTCCTCTGGGTTAAAGAGGATGACGCTAGGCGGTAGACTGCGAAAAAAACACCTACTTAGAATTCAGACAAGGCTGAGTCAGACATTAAAAAGGATGGGACCACGTGAGCGCAGGGGAGAGGCAATGGATCTTGCTACCGATCAAACTCTACACAAAATGCTGCCAGTGAGTTTTGAATTATTTAGGAGCACTGTATTTTCCTTCTTGCTTTATCTGTCTTAGTCATCCCTCTTTCTCTCACCCTTTCAAATATCCCATAGGGAGCCCTCCCACTCTTCCTCTTTGGTCCACAGATCATTAGCAATGAGTATGGTACCAGATTGGAGCTCTTCAAAGACAGGGAGGATCTCAAACTTCTTTGATCCTTTTCTTGGCCTCTTTGGTCAAGAGCAAAACAGCTTAGACTCTCCTGCCCTTAATACACCCCTTCTATCACATTCCACCATAATGTGTACACTAATGTGAAAAAAACATCTTTTTTGTTTGTGTGACAAGAAGAAGACTCTGAACCCCCAATGTCCCAACACAGCCACATGACCATCTGACCATAGACACCAAACATTCCTTTTACTTCTCATGCAATAGTTTGTGAAATTGCTCTTATCTAATGTTTACCTAAACTTTACCAAAGAGACAGCCTGCCAAAGTCCTGCTGACAGATGAAAGTGCTCGTCCTCAGTCTTACCGTGTTGTACTTTATGTTGAGATAGCTCTCACAGCTCTGCACTTCAGAGAAACTCAGAGCTCAAGGCCAAAGGAAAATGGCTCTGAAAACAGCTCTGACCCTTAAGCACCCTCTGTCTAAAGAGGTGACGGACAGACAAAGAGCTCATGCAGAAGCTCATGAATACTAATTAGCTGGTATTGTGCTGACCCGTTATATAAATTGTTGCTCGGCACAAACACTGAATATCAAACAGGGAAGCGGAAGGAGGCTCAAATCAGGAGCCGGGCTGCTCAAGGTTTGGATTGTTCTCTCAAGACTGACAGGCTTTTGTGAGGGAAGAGAGGAAAACACTACATTATTAATTCCAGTCAGTATTAGTAACACCCTCCACTGGATATCAATATAACTCGAATCTTTGCGTGCAGGAAGTGAATGGAATAGTCAGCTGAACAACATGTTTGACTGATACTGGATGATTAACACATGACTTTACAGTGATGGTAAATGACCTTGTATAGATCCCGTTCTTGCGGCAAAAGGAGTTTTTCACAGAGAGCCGTCTGTTGTTCAGCTCCAGGGCTGGGAAGCGTCCCTCATCTAGACGCATCATCTCTCCGTGTGTCAGGGGCAGCGCTGTGCAGTTGGAGTGGTTGCCTGGACAGGGGTATGAGGACGACACTGTGTGGGTCGTGGAATGAAATAAGTGATTTGTGAACTTCAGTTAGATATAGATGTCTTAAGGATGAGTTAACACAAACAAATCAGATTTTTCTCAAAATGAAACAAACTAACAAAATAAGCTATATAACGATATTTTATTTTATACACAGCTTCCTAGATTCACTCAATATGCTGCTGTTTGACTACGTCAGTAGAACATGATCAGTCAGTCAGTCCCGCTGTCCAGGCCAAGCCTCTAAAACAATCTGCTTCCAGTAAGACAGACCAGCTTCATGGCTGGGAAGACAGTCCTCTTTGTGGCTCCACACAAAACGTATATTGTTTGTACTGGTCTAGACAAGGTCTGTTTACTGACCCAGGTAACCCTGGCACCAAGCTAAATACTGACTAAGCTAAAAAGTCACAAATAGAGACCTAAGAAAGCTTGACCTGACCCTCAGCTCCTCCTCTTTACCCCCAAATCTCTCTCATTCCTATCGTACCACTCTGCCCTTAGCTATTCTGAGTTTCTGGGTGGCCAGACCCCTACTTAAGTATTAATAATTCTACCAATATTGATTAACATCCATTACCTTGTGTTTTCGGATTTGAAGACAGAAACTCCTATATAGAGTTTATAGTGGCAGTAATGTCACGTTGGATAATTTATAATCGTGTAAACTGGCTTCTTGATATAGCTGTGTGAGAGCCACTAGTGCGGTGTGGTTATATAATTACGCTCAAGCTGACTAATGACCTAAGCATTAAACCACTGCCAAGCCATTTATCCCAGTATCGATCCTCACTGCAGTTAAACACGAACAATAATGTTTATTCATCTGCCTTTTTCAGTTGTTTCTCCGGTAACCTTTAGTTTCATCCTTTGGCTGTCAGCCAAACAATGTAAGGGAATCTAGGTAATTTGTCTAATTGTGTGAACGTTCACGCCCCCATTTAATAAAACAGGAAATGTGCAGTTGTTAAAATGCTACACTTAGCAGAGCTGTCCAAGTGGAAGACAAATTCTAGTCAATAGCTTAGGTCGCACAGGCAGAGAAACTGAGTCACAAGCAGTGAGTTTAGCAGACAGTTGTGTTTCCTACCTGAATCTGCTTTTTTTGTGTATTTTTTACTTTGTCCTCGGATGATGAGGATGAAAACAAGGAGAAGGATGAATATGAGGCCCACCAGAGCAATCACAACCAGGAACCACCACTCCTCATAGAACGGAGAAACCTTTTGGGCTGAAAACAAATAAATAACAGATATTAGAACCTAAATGAAAGACTGCATGTTTTACATAATTAACTCAATTGTGCATTAACTTATGACTTTAAAGAACAGTTAACCTGATATGGAAGGGGAGGGGATGCTGGGGGACCCATAGCCATAGTCATTGACCGCAATCACTCGAAAGTCATAGGTGACTCCTTCTCTTAGCATGTCCAGGTTAAGTGTGTAAGATGTTACTTCTTTAGGTATATCTTTAATAAGGATATCCCACAATCCTTCATCTAAAAGCAAGATGGGAGAGATGTAAAAATAATGATGGTTGAAGCCATAGTAATCACAGAGGAAAGACTCATGCAAAGAACTCATGAACTGTTTATGTATGCGGCTCACCAGACGGTCTGGCCTCAATGACATATCGTGTAATTGGTGCACGACCTTGATCACCACTTGTCCAGTGCAGTGTGAGGGCAGTGCCATAACGAGATATAAAGGGTTCTCCAGGAGGGCCAGGTGCTCCTTAAGAAAATAAAAATGGATAGTTAGGGATAACTGGCATGCTAGCATCAGGTAAAAACAGAAACGCATCACATGATTAAACAGTCCCACCTTCACCAGGTCCAGTAGTGATGTTAGCCTCCACCTCTGGGCCATAAGTGAGCGTTTTGGCCCGGATGCGGAAATTATAGGTGACACCATCAGCCAGATCTTTGATCTTCATCCACAGTGGAGCACTGCCCTTCACATCTACTGTCACTACCTTACTGACACCTGGAGTGCGAGGAGAGGAGTCTGTACAGGAAACACTAAGACTCTAGATGCTGCTTTCTACAAGCGACAAATAGCCAAGCTTTGCTCATATGAACAGACACACTGAGACACATAGACAAAGTCTCCAATACAAAGAGTTAGAAGACCAGACTGACACAACAGAGAACTGCACATTGTTGCATATTCAACAGAGAAGGCTTTGTCTAGATGGGAAAACAAACTAGGACATTTTTATAATAGACCCACTGATATTCCTTTTCTTTGTTGCTCTCTTATGCTATGGGTCCATTAGTGGAAAGCCAACAGACCATAGCAGCCTCAGATCAGCATTCTACCTATGCTCCCAATTACTTGACAAGCTGGTCCAGGCAACTACACCTAGCCAGCTATTAGCCATATTTCTTGTAGTGAGGAAGGAAGCTGTGCAAAGTCTCACCAGAGACATATGTTATCAGCAATGCCATATTACTGCAGGGCCTAAACTCATCTGAAACAGATTAGAACATGAGCTTAAGCAGCGTGAGTTAAAAAAATAGTATGGTAACAAGGCTAGAGGTTGTAAATCACTGAGAAAGTAGGTTAAGGAATGTAAAGACATGGAGTTATTAGGCTCAAGGCAAAGTTTCTCACCATCAACCGGAGTGCAGGGCTCATAAACTAGGCGGTAGCCCTCAATGATGCCGTTGGCCTGCTTGGGCTCTCCCCAGGACACATTGACTGAAGTAGTGGTCAGCTCGCTGAAGTGGATGAAGCTGGGAGCACTGGGTGCTTTTGGTGAAGAAAGAGAAAAAGAGGTGACAAAAGTTGAATAACTTTACAGTTCTGAGACAAAAGATTACATAAACTGCACACTCAGCTGCAAAGTTGCAAGTGGCATGCTGGCATCAGAAAAAGAAAATAGTAACACTGGAAGAAATATCGTGAAAGATGTAAAAACAAAAACACATTAAATAATAGCTAAATAAACCCATCATTTGTTTACAATTATGTCTCCTATTCATTCCTGTTCATTAGACATGAGTCACAATAGTAATTTAGAATCTGCGAAGTATTTTCTGTTGCAGCTAATTTCTCCATTTTCTCCAAGTTCTTCTGACATTTGGGTAAATTACACTGGCAACAAAAATAGTATTGAAAAAATATGATCCAAAAGTAGCACTCACAGTCTACAGTAAGAATGGGAATGTGATTTAACATCTAAAAAAAATGCTAGATGGTACCTGAAAGGAATATTAGTAGATAGCAAGTTTTATTGTTTAAATTGTTTAAAAATGGCTTTGTATGTAAAAACAAATCCTTTATGACTGTTGAGCAAACGAGGCACCACAAAACAAACTCAAAGTAGACACAAGAGTGTACAAAATCATTGTGTGACCTTGAACAAGAGCTGTGAGAATTCTGCCTTCTGACCCAACTCAGATCCAGCTAAGTGTCTGGATTTAGCAACAATCCTGCAAAAATTCACAAAAGCTTGTGTTGGCACACCTCCCAGTATCATGTGGTGCAGGGAGTCAAAATTCCTGCCTGTGTTTTTAAGTTCTCACCACTTTGCACCAATGCCATAGCCTTCAAGGGGGCGGAAAAGACAAGAAATTTATACTATAAACCATTTTTGTGCTAAAACCACAAAGGAGGGACTTTCGCTAGCTGGTAAACACAGGCCTCTTTGTGCTGTTCCGACCAGAAAACAAATCTATATGTGTCCCCCGCACTCTGCATTCATTGCTCCTCTGCTTTCATTAGTCTTCCACCCCCTAGCTAGTAGGTGATGCCAAGAAGACTGTGATCTCTTCTACCATATCACAGGGAACGAAACTCTTCAAAGAAAATGTTCTGTTTGTTGGTGAATATGATGGTGAAATGAGATGAGCATGTCATTATATATCTAAAAATTGGAGTTTTGTGCAGCAGTGAATTAACATAAAACAACTCATCATCTACCCTTTTGCATCTTTTGTAATTGAAAGGAGGATGAGCATTGAGATGCTGCTCTGCAGAAGAACTATAAAGGTTAAATAATGAGTATCATCAAAAGAGAAGAAAGGCTGATGCATTAAGAAATACAAAACACAAGACTAGGATTTGCTACATGGTGCTGATGAAGGTATTGGCAACAAGACAAATGTCAGTGGTCTTTTGAATGACCCCTGTAATCTCTCTATCCACATCTGGAGTTAGTTTACCTCACCTGCTTGCTGAGTGCGCCCTCTGGTGGGAAGGGAGCGGGGTCCATCCCCTGCAGCATTAAAGGCTGCAACACTAATCATATAGGTGGTGTAGCCTGTCAGGTTTTTAAGCTTCACTCCAAGTTCTGGCAAGAACAGAGTACGCAGGCGCTCCGTCTCATTCTGGAGTTGAAACTCCCAGAAATAGATCTATAAACAGAATAGAAGAGTTCAGGATGCAGAATTCATAGTTTTTTTCAATAAAAAAAGAAAAAAAAGAAAGCCATGATGTAAGTTGTGGTAACACAGAAAAAGACATATTATTGTTACCTTGTAACCCTGTATGTCTCCATTCTGGGCATCGAGAGGAGGAGGGTCCCATGTGACATCCAGCTGTGTGGCTGTCGAGGACTGGATCACCACACTTTGTGGAGGGGCTGTTGGGACTAGAATGAAACAGGGTAAATAATACATACACTGATATAGTATCTTTCCAGATATTCTATAGGACTTGCTAAATATTTACAAAAGAATGATTAAAGATGAGCACACTAACACACATGCTGCACAGAGAGAAGAAACATACCCGCCTCTCCTACGAATACTTCCTGTGGTGCACTGCTAGGACCCTCCCCCACAGCATTATAAACACTGAGACGGATCTCGTAGCGTTTGTGTTTACTCAAATCTGCAATGAGAGTACCCATAGCAGCATTATAATAGAACAGTTATGATAAAAGAGCAAAAATAAGTTACTCTGGGGAGACACACAGTCATAGTGATGCCTGTGGCAAGACAACATCACAAAAAAATGTATGAAAAACTGATGAAAAGATGGGGTTGTTTGGGGGATATGGTGAAGATGTGTCAGTGATTAAAAAGAAAGAAAACACACTGAAATGATGACAGGGCAGCTTGGAGAGACTAAAGTCATATGCACATCATAAGAATCAGCGGTGGCCCCTCAGAGATTACAGCTGAGTGGGAGGATGTTGCAACGTGTAGTTGTAGTGAATTATTATACAGATGGCATATTTTGTGAAAGTGAAAAAAGTGAAAAAAAAAAAAAAAAACAGCAAACAGATGGAGAAAGATGAAAGTGAGACATAAAGGAACACATAACACTTACTATCTAGCTCGTATTGGGTGAGCGATGATTCACTCAAGTTCCTGATACTGTAAGGAGCTGGAGTTCGGAAAGAATAAGGGCAAGAATGAAAAAACATGGGTCACAAGTTCAGAAAATAGTATCACTTCTAGCAAACTTAACTGTTACTTTTGCAAAATACACTGAATAACTTAGCGATAGAGGTAAAGTAATACGTGGATGTAGAAATAATAACATTTAAGACTCAAGATAGGATCACTTTATGCATATAAAAGGAAGTAGCTGATGGGTAAAAAAGTCAACTCACCAGTGAGATCAGCCCAATTGGCAGAGGGGCTGTTAACTGTACGAACAGTGAAGCTGTGTAGCCGATCATAGTGTAACTCCCGGTACCGTACTCTGAATCCCAACAAGACTCCATTGATGTGATCCTCAGCTGGAGGCTACAAAGAGTGGGTGACTGATCATTGCCAACACTTCAACAAATATACAACACAGTCCACAGTTCAGGTCAACTTTCCATTCTTCAATTCATAAAACACAGTTTCAAAAAATGTAATAGCATACCTGCCAGCGGACCAGTACAGATGTGGTGGTGTGAGGTGTAACAGACAGAATTGTTGGGGCTTTGTCTGGGGCTAGAGAAGATAAGTGGCAGAAAAATGGTTTTAGCCAACCAACAGAGCTGCGGAGAGTGAGAGATAATTCAAACACTGTGGTAGGGAGTAGCTTAAGAGCAAACACATGCAGGGCTGATGTTAAGTATTCACTGTGAAAATCCACAGTCAAAACGCTGACATAAAGGCATATTTATACAATAGCTCTTGTACAGCTCCACAGAACTACATGCTGACATGTTTGATCTGTGTCTAATTAGAGAAGTCATGAGCTTACCATCTTGTAGTGTAGTGATGGCCTCACTCTCCTGACTGTATTCACTGTCTCCAATGTCGTTGGTTGTTTTAACACGAAACTGGTAGGACGTGAAGGGCTTTAACCTTTAAAGAGATTAAAAAAGTGTGCCGTTCATGTTTTGTACAGTATGCATTGTCCTGCACACATTTGTATTTTTTACAGCACAGTAAGTAGTAAAAACGCTGCTGTTCTGGGGCATTAGAGAGTACTGTAACATTTACCTGTCCACTATGTAGGAGTGTGTCTCGTGGCTGACTGACGCAGAGTGAACAGTCCAGTTACTGTCCGGCAGCTCTCTGTATTGGACTGTATAGTAACGAACTGGGGACAAGCCATCGCTGCCTGGTTCCCATGACAACAGTACTCTGCGAGCCTGGACTTCCTCTTGAGGCACTATGGGACGGCTTGTAGGTTGAGGTCGAGCTGAAGGGCACATACACACAAATGGCCACTCTCAAAGTTAACAGCTAGAGGTGAATAATTTAACTATTACATTTATGTGAAACACTTACCTCTCTTTTCTGTTGTAACAACCAAAGCCTCAGCAGCTTCACCCCAACCTTTACGTGTTTGAGCAGTGAGCCGAAATACATAAACCATTTCTGGTTTCAGTCCAGTCGCTGTGTACTGTCGAGCACTGGGACTCAGTACATCTACAGTAGCAGCATTGCTATTTGAAGAGTTTCTTCTGTAGGTGATCTGATAGGCTAGGAAGACAAACCCAAATCAATACAAGGTCTTTCATATAAAAGGTCTATGAGTATCTTTTTACATTACTCTGTGTTTCTTCTAAGCCTTAAAGTGTTTTGTTTTTAATGTTGCTTGCCTTGTTGTTGCTATACAGTGCTATACAAATAAACTCACTTTGATTTCCCAACATTTCGGAATAATATATATGCGGTCATAGACAACAGTCTGTATATTATAAACTCACCCAGGATAATGCCGTTTGGCTGTGCAGGAGGTTGCCAGATAAGCCTGACAGAGGTTGTTCTGACTTCAGGGAAGAGGATGCCAACTGGAGGACCTGGCACTATGACACATAACACCATCAAAATGATCATTCAGACAAGAGTATTATGTATGTATGACACGACTGTTCTGTGGATATTTAAGTAGTAAACAACAATAATAACACTTTAAAAAAAGCAGAACTGGTAGACGTACACACAAAAGAGCAAGTACCACTTTACCTAAGTGAGATAGAAGTGTATATTAAACACCTGAAGTACAATTACTTCCCGGAGAAAGAAGTGTATATTAAACACTATTGAACTTGATGTTGTTGATAGCCTGGATTTGCAAGTCTAGTCCAGAGTTGTTCAAAACATTCATAAATGAAAAATGGTCTGCACTTATATAGCACTTTTCTACCTTACTGATACTCAACGTGCTTTTACACTGCTCCTCATTCATCCATTCACACACACAAGCACACATACGCACACCGATGGCAGACCGTCGAGGGTCAACCTGAGGTTCAGTGTCTTGCCCAAGGACGTATGACAAAGGAGGAGCCGTGAATCAAACCACTGATCCTATGATTGGCAACTGCTCAACCTTCTGAGCCACGGCCGCCCCACAAAGGTGAAAAAAATGGTAAACCCTGAGAAATCTATATCATCCATACTGATATATCATAATTTACTAGCTGGTTATATTCTGTAGAATCTGTAGTAACTAAAATAATTAAATAAATACAGTGGAGTGGACATTATCGGCCTCAGATAAAAAAACAAAAAACAAAAACTGTTTCAGTGATAACAAGGCTAAATTTTTTGGTAAAATAGATCTGTTTACCATCATCCAGGGTCCTCTCTAGAATGGACGGTGAGCTGCTCCTTCCATCTCCGACACGTGTAAAGGCTAGGACCTGGATCTCATACAGGACATATTTTCCCAAACCACTTAGCTGGACACTGTGGCTGGTGTTGCCTTCCACTGTCCAGAAGTTGGGGTCTGTGTCTGAATCCTTCTCTTTATACACAACCTGAAGTACAAAGGGAATGCAATACAGTTAGGTGAGTTGAAGTGAAGAAGACTCGGTAGCATGAGGAAATTTTTACTCTTAAACTTACTCTACAGTCACACAGGGATTTTCTTTTTAACAGATTACTGTGATTCTGAAATACGTTCAAATGCTATGAGCTCTGGAGTGACCTTATAGCCAAGGATAAGTCCATTGCGGTCAGCCTCTGGGACCTCCCCCCATCGCACCAGGATGCTGCTGGACGTGGTGGCAAACGCTGACACATTTGTGGGACCGCTGGAGGGCACTGCAGCAAGAGGTAAAGGAAATTATTCAGAACACTTCACATACCTGTGCGATTTGGATGCTGACATATTTATACATATTTCCCTCCTCACCAGACTCCCTGGTCCTTCCATGAACAGGCTGGCCCCAAGGTCCAGAACCAATGCCATTGATGGCCTGAACTCTAACCTCGTACTCTGTCCACTCCTCCAGGTCCTCAATAGTGAACTCCCTCTCCAGGCGGTCCATAATGACATGGGATAGAACTCCCCCTTTAGAGCCAGCTTTGGCGTACTGGACCCGATAACCAACAAGATCTGGATTCCCATTGTACTCCCACTCTGGAAGAGGCTGTGAGAAGTCGAAGTTTTGTTTGTTTTTATTCACTGAGTTTAAGCAATATTAATATTAAGGACATAACTGAGCGCATAATTAAGCAATAAGCCATAAGAAGCTGTACTTACAACAGCTAAAATACTTTGTCAGAAACAATGAGAAGCAATCTAAAAGCACTTAGTACTGAGTGGTTTTAATAAAATGTGGTAACACTCATCGCATGCAAATAATGGTAATGATCTATTAAACGATCTGTTCAAAATAATAATCTAATTCTAATATAATATTGAAATGTTTCTATTTCATTCTATATAGTTTTGAAAAGGAAATAAAACATAATTGCCATGAAATGCATCAGTGCATCTATATGTTTTCTCTTCAGTATATGTAACACTGACACATTAGTGGCACATTATTGAGCATGATATGTGAAATATACTAACCTCAACCTGTGCTGGGCTTCTGAAAGTGCTTATGTTCTTGAAATTAATGTGGCCTTGACTAAGACTTTCACGCCACAACAATAAAGTGGACCACAAAATTTTATGACAGTTTAACACCCAGCTTTTGAAAAGCACCACAACCATTGAGCTATGTCATTAATTTTGTAGAGCTATATCACACAGCTGACACTCCTCTGCTGTTAAATCCAGGTAACATGCACCTTTTTAAATCCTGCTGGAGCTGCAAGGGTATCTCGTGTCTGCCTCTCACTTTCTGGCTCTGCTCAGGCACTGGCACAGTGATAATAATGGACAGATGTAGCAAAGAATACATTGGCCAAATGCTGACGCAGAAAGCAGCAATAACCAAGGACAGAGTGCATCAAGCTTTCCAGCACTCTATCAGTGCCATTATCTATATTCATCACATAACAGCTCCAACAGTAAAAGAGCACATTTACAAAAGCAAATAAAGGTGCACAATAAGGACATAAAAAGTATGCTAAATTGAGGTTTTTTGTGCACAAATACATCTCACTGCTTGTAGCCAGTTCATTTAAAAGCAACTAGTCAAAGAGACAGTCAACATTTAATCTGATTTTTTAAATATATGAAAATTTGATTTTTTTTTATATTTATGGACAAAATGAAATGGCCTGAATCGTATCTTCAATAAGCTTATCGTAACAATGTTTCATCCAATTGACATCCCAAGGGCATTTTGTCATTTCAGTCCTGTCTCAACATGATTTTCCACCGTATCAATAATGGTCAGTGAGGTGGATGAAGAAAAAAAAAACTAACAAAAAGAAAAAAGCTATTGTATGCTTACAAAAGCATAATCTACAGCACACAATTTTTAGAGTCTGCAGAGGAACAAGCTAGACATCCAGAAATTTTGGAATTTAATAATACACCCACAAAAACTCGACTAAATTCATACACACTGACTTAGGACCAATGTGCAAAGAGCTGTGACAACTTACCACCCAGCGAAGCCAAAGGCTGGTCTCACTAGCTGTGCGTAGGGTGACATTTGCAGGGGAGATGTCTGGAGGGGCCTGCAGGGTCTGGATTTTCCTGGAGGGCTGACTGGGCGGACTGGTGCCCACAATATTTACCTGGCGCATTCGGAACCTGGGGTCATAAAAAAACAATGGTGGATAAATCATCTAAAGGTGGGTGTTTAATCATTTAATCATTATGTGCTTGCTTTATGAGAAAGGATTAGATCACTTTTGATTAGAATAGATGAAACTTTAGAGAAAGGAATCTAGGTCACTATAGTAGCAAAGAATATGATGTATTTGTAAAAATTAATGTCTACAAAGCAACATGAAAGTAAACTGATAATAGTAAACTGATTTGATCGGTGGCCACATTGTAGCATATAACATTATAAACTTTGTACAAGACAAATGTGCAAAAATGCTTTTATTATATTATATTATGTTTCACTATATTGGTGTAAACTGGTGTGTGTACTCACCTGTAGAAGGTGTAAGGGTTCAGATCCAGCACCTCCAGTGATCTAGCATCAGGCTCATTAGCCAGTTCATGAACCGTCAACCACTCTTCATTCTCTCCTATTATACCAATCTGAAACGCATAGAGGCAAATAGGATAATCTGAAAAATCAGCCTGTTCTCATAATGTTTAAATGTATGTGAAGCGTCTTACCTGAGCTTCAACCTGCCAACGGGAAATAGAAGTCTTGCCATCATAACCAGGTTTGAACTGGAGGTTGACAGAGCGAGGGCCAATATTGGAGATGGCTAAATTGGTAGGGGGACCAGGCAACTCTGTAGAAGATGACAAGGGAAAGACAAATTAAGATCAAATAATCACAGCTGTTAGGAACTGTAAGTTTCTGTTCAGAATTTCAAATTCAAGTCAAATTATAATTTCCAAACTTAGTCAAGTCAAATAGTTGACACACACACACACACACACACACGGTCATTTGATCACTGACCAGGTGGTACACCAGAAGAGATGGTGGATGCGGAGAGCTGGCCCTGGCCCTTTGATGTCATGGCTGCTACCTGGATTGTGTAGGTGGTAAGGGCAGTGAGCCCTGTCACCTTGTATTCCTGAGTCAGGTTGGGCAAATAATGAGTAACTCGAGTATTAGTCCTGTTGAACTCCTCCCAGGAGATACGATAGCCTAGAAGAGGTAACAAATTCCAAGTAGTACAGTGTTACATAATGCTCACAGTAAGCCTGGCAACACATAAATTGTGTGAAGCAGAGAAGACATTTCCGTTAGCATTTCATAGTTATCTCCTAATGGTTACCTGTGAGAACGCCGTTTTTCTCTTGTGGCTCCTTCCAGCTCACTTTTAGCGAGGTGTCCAATATGTCAGTGAAACTAAGGTGTCCCACGGCACCAGGAGCTATAAAAATAATAAAAGAACAGGCAGTAAACAAACAACAGAACAACAGCCTGACATGTAATTATCTGCAAATATTCTACAATATCCTAAATGGGGACACTTACTATCCTCATGCGTGCGTAAGCGCTGAGGTGGGCTACGGGGCCCATCTCCCGGGGTTGTGAAGCACAACACTGATGTGTAGTATTCTGTGAACTTTTTAAGGCCAGAGATGTAACCGACATGAACACTGTCCTGGAAGTTTGGACGCACTGTAACCACGGTGACCTCATTTGCACGACCTGGTTCCCATGCCAACAGCTAAAAAAAAATCATCATGTGATGGGGACACAATTAAGATTTATACAGTGCATTATCAAGAAATGCTGACATAATTATGGCATATTTATGTATCTGTTTTTTAGGATTTTATTTTTAATAATTTTTTTTTTTGATTTACAGATACAATTATAGTTTCTGTACAATCCATCTCACAATGTTAAGAGTAGCCTACTGTAGTGAGTTTTTGATGACAGAGTGCTCTTCTGCCTCTGACCACTAGAGAGCACCAGTTGACAGAGGGGGGCTGTTCACCTTATATCCCTGGTTGATTCCATTGATAAATTGTGGGCTAGGGGCGCTCCAGGTAAAACGCACCGTGGTGGAGTTGACAGGCTCAGCTTGTACATTTCCTGGTGGCACAGTGGGCACTGATCCAGAGGAAGGAAAGAAAAAAAAAAACAAGAAAGATGGAGAAATAAGAGGAGGGGTGGAAGGACAGGCAGGCAAGTAGAATGGAGAAAGAAAGAGAATAGTGATGAGATACATAAGGAAAATACTTGAAAATGTGCAACAAACCCTTTCAGACCACTTTCATTTAGAGTGTGAGAATCAGGCTGTAGCATTTTTTTATTTTGGCTCATTTAGGGAGGTAAGAACATGCCAATCAAACCGGGTGTGAGAGTGCTTGCCTCAGGCGGCTTCCAGGTGAACCCTGTAGCGGTTTGTTTGAAGTGAGCATGCCATTCTGATGTAACACCGGAAAACAGTTGGGGAGCCACACGTTAATGAAGCTGATTGGCAAGTATTGGTCCTCATATCCCCGCACTATCATTGATTCTCTTTGAAGGTATTTAAATGCACATCATGATCCGCTCTTGTGCCTTTAATGGAGTGAGTGACGGAAACATCCAATTAATGAGAGCTGAGTTAAACAACATGAATGCCTTGTTCACTGTCGTTATTCACTGACAGTGACTTAGATGATGAAATTACTATTTATTTTTTGTAGGGGAAGTGAAATGGAAATAAAAATGGTGATGTTTGCCATACTTTTCAAGGTTTCAAAGTGTTGCTGTTTAAACACTATGATGCTGTTTCTTGCATTGTGTTTGCTTGTGCAAAACAGATGTTGATTTGGCCCTAATTATTACCTGAGTCCAGGCAACACACAAACTACAATTGTTTCCAAGTTTCCAAGGTTTTAACAATAATACATCTGTCTGACAGAACCAATCATTTCTGAAACATCTGAAGTATTTTGTGAATATCCAGCCAAATGAGGCTAACCTTTTACACAACCATACACACACCTGCTGATTCCATGATGGTTCCTGTTCTCGCTCCTCTTCACTAAGCACCTCATCCGTTGAGGCCATATTTACTGATGTATTCATGGATCTTTGGTGTTTCTTCCAGGATAGTGGCTCGGATGCTCACCCTCTGCCTCTTTCTTTCCTTCCTTCCTCACATATATACATATATGACTACATCAGGGATATGGCCTCAAACTGGAGCAAGAACAGGAACAATCATGGAAGGACAAATCGCTACACGACATGTACCCCTGGAAGAAAGAAAAAGTGACTGATATCAGAAAATCCTATCAGTGGCTGGATGAAGCTGGACTGAAAGACAGTACAGAGGCACTAATCATGGCAGCGCAGGAACGAGCTGTAAGTACAAGATCAATAGAGGTGCAGGCTGTGCAAAGATGCCCCTGAGACAATCCAGTACGTAACAGCAGGGTGCAAGATGCTACCAGCAGGGCGTACATGGAACATCATAACCAAGTATATACGAAAACAGAATTTGAGCGACAGAGTAACAGAGTAATAAAAACCTACTGAAACCGATTGCTGATTCACCTTCTCCAATAATTGTATCTGTTGAGTAGCAGTATAAGAGATGGAAACACACCCGATTTTCTTACGAGGCCTTCTGAGAATATTTAGTGAGTCTGGCACAGAGAATCTCTGTTCGTGGAGTGGATTTAACATGACAGGAATTCTGAGATATGTGACTGTGTTAAGCCTTTCAAAGCTTCATATACAACTTAAGGAATTTAAAATCAAACTGGAAGCCACAGTATATCTAAACCAGGAGCAATATCCTCTTTCTTGTGTTTGTCTAGCAGCAGCTTTTTAAACTTACTGTAATCTATGAATTGACTTTTTAGGGAAGTCAGTAAAGACAGCATTACGTAATCTTTCTCTAATAAAAACATGGATTAACCTTTCATTAAGCTGACACTTTGGCTATACAGTATTTACTGATAAAACGTCAGCATGTTACGTAATGTGGAGTTTCAAAAGTGAAATCACACAGTAAAATCACAGTTTTTCAAACTTTTTCTTCTGTGGGAGGCCGATTTGATGCGTAAAATAATCCAAGATTTGGCTTGGTACATTTTACTTTCATCCTCAGATGAAAAAGACGGAGATTTTAATAGGCAAAAAACACGAAGTGTTGGAATCACTGAGCACAACAAAAAAAATGAGTTGTATAACACTGGGGAGAGTTCACAGTCTGTGTCATAATTACATTGCTCGACATGTACGATGAAAAAAAAAGTCACCAAAGTCTGATTCCCATCATTGCTTGGTATTTAATTTATGTGCAGAATCAATAAAATGACTGCACAAAGAAGCAGACAGGTGTCTCCAGGTGTTTTTTGAGTGACTAGAAATAAAAAAAACCCTGATAAATCTGACAAAATGTAAATGATCGATGCAAATATAAAAACCAAAGTAAAAAAAGTATAGATTTTTAAATTAATTTATTTTCAATTCATGATGAATATATATTCATGGCCATGCCATTTAAAATGGAGTCTAATAGCTGAATGTTGCCCGTACAATACACGTCAAGTGTCATCCTGCAGGCTTAACATCAACCAAGGGGCCACTCTGAGTTAGGTAGGGGGTTAATCAATGGAATTTGTAAAACAAAATAAAGTTATCTCAAAGCAAGTAAGCTGCAGGCAATTTAGAAATTCACAGCTTTATGCTTATAGGTTGATGTAAATTTCTAATCTTGGCTGCTTGGTAGACGCCTTTAGGTGTAAATCCTGGTTGTTGTCCTCACCTCCTTGCAGAGTCCATTCAGTTACTTTGTGGCTGAACGTGCCTCTGCCTGCTCCATTATAGGCAGCCACTTCAATCTCATAGTTGGTCCAGATGATGAGGTCCTCCAGAAGCAAACTGGTCTGATCTGGGGTGGTGATATTTTTCATCTGACAATCTACTGGAAGCCCTGACAGACAGTACCTGACAGCACATGGAGTAATTGGTAGACAGAGGAAGAGACAGACAGACAGAGACCACACAGACAGACAATATATAAATGTATTAGAACACAGATCCTCTTAAAAAAAGAAGAGGGAAGGAGAGCACTAATGGAAGAGAAGCCATGCAGAACAGTTATAAAATGGTTACAAAAGAGAGGTGAGAACAGATGAATAGAGGGGAAGGTATTTAATTGGCACCAATTATTCTATTGCGCAGCGAGTGAGAATGAAGCGAAATAAAGAGGGAGAAAAGGAGCTGACATAACAGTTATTATCACATCTGAATGGCACTGGCACAGAGAGGCACCCATCTCTGAGAAGAAATTAGGCAGGCTGTCATGGTCTTCTTACCTGATGATATAGCCCTGGAGTGGACCATTCTGATGGCTCTCCGGGGGTGGCTGCCATTGGATCATGATGGACTGATTGGTTCGACCACTTGCGATAACTGTCTGAGGGGGGGCACTGGGAGGCTCTTCAGGGAGAGTTATTCTGCAGCAGAAAGGAAATGGCATTAAAAAGGAGATAACAAACAGACAAAGAGAGAATCTATGCATTAATTAGTGTGAGTTTCTGCATATTTCTATCCCATTTCATCATAGATATCAAATTATAATAAAGCCCACTTTTTGGATCTTCTTGGATCACCATAAAGCAAAGCCGCGCTGTGTCTTGGTCCAAAAAACACATTCTCTATATGACTGTCCGCAGAGGGACATCTCGCTGTGGCATGACAAGGATCAAAGAGGCCTTGGTGAAAATGGAACAGCGTAAGATGAGACAGTGTGAGTGAGAGAATGATATAAAAGAACAAGAAAGAGAGATTCAAGCAGACTTTTCCCTCAAGTCAATTTGAGATGACATCTTGATTTCTTCTCAGAGCACAGGAGCACTGCTCTGGAGGAGATAAAGCAGTGTGTTTAGGATCAAAGAGGTGTGCCGGAGAGATGCCTCAGAAAAGCCCTGCACTCTCACTGATGCTCAGTCACCCTCCTGTGGTGCACTCTTGTCTGGGCATATTCACACAGGAATTCAACTCTGTGAATGAGTGTGTGGTGCAAAAGGTGCATGATGGGTAGTGATGGCTTTCAATTTGAGAGAGCTCATTGCTGCAGGTATGAAGGCAGCAAATTAGGTGTGTTGATGTGGACAAGGTCAGATAGTACTGTGTGAACTGTGATGGGCTAAGAATGTGTGTGTGTATCAGCGTGTGTGGGTTGTGCCTGTATGATTATGATGATTTTGTCTGGCTATTGAAGAGAATTCACTTGAGATTTGAGTCTGTGTGAAGCTCTGCGTCTTTCTAGCCGCTCTGTATTTTACTCATGAAGTACGGCAAAGAGAGTTAATAGGAGGGAGAGAAATGAAGCTAGGTCAGTGCTCCCATCAAGTCTTCACAAAGCGCAATTTCAGCTCATTCACAGTTTTATCTTGAAAAGGCCCATCCTGGAGCCGGCTCATCTCTTACTCATTCCCACAGGCATGAAGACCAAAAAGTGTACTTACAGGAAATAATCACAGGATTTTTTTTATTGAACTGCTAAGACAAGGTGTAGGAACGAGTTGTTCCCGAGGTGTGAAAGCTCACAAAGTGCAACTCGGTTCTCACAGGCAGTGTACACATTTAGTTACACAGTAACATTATTAATATTCAGTAGATGCAGAGCAAGAGTACCCACCGGTCAGTCTCTTTGCTGAACTGGCCCCTACCCACGTCATTGACGGCACACAAGCGAAACTGGTAGGAACGAGCTGGGATGAGGCCACTGACAGTAACCCCGGTAGACTCTGGCTCAATATTAGCCAGCAGCACTGTCCAAGGGGCATCTGAGATGGAGAGGATGAACACAGAGGATAGACAGAGCTGTAGCCAATAACAATTGAATAGTAAATGACCTTGTGAGAGAATTAACAGAAAATCCTCTTCAGCAATTGCAAACAAATTTGAATACCACGTTATTCCTGACTATTATTGCACACCATCGTTTCATTTTCAGTAATAATATTGCAGCTTCTGATACAAAACAACTAATTTATTTCATATACACTCCCTCTAAATATCAGATTGAAATTCAATTATCCAAAAAACAGATCCCATCTGCATCCTCAGATTCATTTTCCTCTTAATGATTTGCCATCGTCTCAGTTAGCCTGTGCTTCTAAGCGAAATGGTTGAACAACTTACTCTGCATGGGTGAAAGCATTCACACTTCTTGGATTTTATTAAGCAAAAGGAAGATAAGAGCATTGGACATGAAAACAATTTGATTGCCCTGATCATTCACAAAAAAGCACAGAGGTAGGGCAATTCAGTTTTATTGACTAAGGGAGATAAAAGCACGCAACTGCCAATTTTGGGGACAAAATATAATATATTAAGAAAGGCAAGGGTAGCAAAAAAAAACTAACTTTTAAAATTACTAACAAGAAACAATAAATGCATCAGTTTCTTAATTCTGCATTCTTAATGGTGATGTGGAACTTCTAGACCACTCACTGTTTTCTGAGACTTCCAGGATGTATCGGATGAGGGGGCTGTTGCCGTCAAAGGCCTGGGCCCACGTCAGGTTGATGGCTCTCTTCTCTGTGACACTTAAAGCTGCTATTGGGTTTTCTGGAGCATGGGGCAGTTGCCTGTATGTGCAGATGTGTATGCATGAGAGATGGACAAAAGTGATAAAGAGAAATAGAATCAGACAAGAGAAGCAGCAAATTACAGAATTAAACTGCCAAACCAAGAACCTTGCATTATAAATATTAGAGGGGTTTGATGTATTAGAGCAGAGAGAAGTGATAAAATATGAGAGTGGAGAAAACATCCATCCATCATATCCCAGTCGGTGTAAATATGACAAAAAAATACAGACGGCAAGATAAGACAGGGGAGACATTAGGCAAATATGCAGACCTGACTCTGAGGTGGGCACTGCGGGAGTCATTACCACCCACTGAGGTCACCCTGCAGGTGTATGTACCAATGTCACCCGACCATGTCTGGGATATGTGCAGGGTCCCATCAGGGTCCAGCCGCAGGCGGGGTGACGTGTTCACATCAATCACTGAGCCACTCTTCTCCCACACATATCTGGAGGTATAGACGTGTATTTGTAAGTGTAGCACATACACATACTGCGCGCGCACACACACACACACAAAACACACATTAACATTCAGTATCTCTCCGTGTTGTGTCAGTAAATCTGTTCGCTTTGGACAGTTAACAGCAAAACAGAGAAGGCACCAACACCACTGAAAAGCTTTGTGTTATTTGAAGTGATTTGAATCTCGTCACACATATTGTGCAGAACATACCTGTCCTCTGTGCGTTTCTCTCTGTTTCATTGCAGTTATGGGGGGGCAACCCCCACATACCACATGTGCACATATGCATGCACACACTGGGAGCTCCTGTGATTAACTGCGACTGTTTGGGCTCTCCAGCTAATCTCCTCTGTGTTGCGTTTAATTAAAGGCGCTGTCTGAAGTTATTACTCTGTTTACATATTCATCTGTTTACCCCACGATCTGATCAATGCCGTGGGCCCACAGGTGACAGGCACTCTAATCACTGGGCTCCATAGACATCACTTCATTCTCTCTGAGACATGCATGTACAAACACTCTGTCATGCTCAAGACTGTCTGATGAGTGAGGGAAAGCACTGAACTAATTTCTCAATCTGACTCTAACAGTTTCTTCCTGTAGGAGGTCATTTAAGGCTAGATAAACACTGTAAATTATCTTGTAGAGTAATTAAGTACAACATTTATACCGAAGCTGGTTTTCTATACTTTTTGATTAATTATCAAAAAAGTAAGTGATGTCTGACATTTCTGATAAAAAAGATCATCAACAGCTATTAGAAATGTATGTCATCATTACCTGATAGTTACACTAGGATCGTGAGTCACACCACAGGTCATAACAGCCTTGGTCCCTTTTATGACACTCTGGTCTTGTGGTGGTTTAGTGATCCGAGTGCGTGCTGCAAATACACACACACACACACACACACACACACACACACACACACACACACACACACACACACACACACACACACA
>JAUYWH010000026.1:11618376-11681510 GCA_034779795.1 Ctenopoma multispine
TCATGTTTGTGGCTGTAATGTGACAAAATGTGGAAAAGTTCAAGGGGGCCGGATACTTTCGCAAGGCACTGTATGTGCGTAGACACACAACACAGAGGCATTGTTAGCACTTGTTAGCACCAGCTAAATCTTTCTCACTGAAGTTTTTTTCAGCAGTGCGCTCAGAGGGTGAAGTATGTAATAAAAAGTGTCCAGAAGAACTCCACGGTCAGTGAAACTGCATCCTAGTGCTGACGGGGCAAAGTAACCCACCCACACTGTGCAATCTAATGAAAATATGCATTGTGTGATTTTGTTGCAGCAATGATGTATTTTATTGAACGGCAAGAGAGAAAAGAAGACTTATCAGCTCGTAACATCTCTAAAGGATGGATACAGTGTGCGATACAAGTCAGAATATATTTGACAATCCCCTGAACACAAGATGTTACGTCGCAAAGAATAGATGCAGCTGAATCAGTACTGAATAAATCCATAGAAATGAGTGTGGAATATGAATTAAAATGAGCAATTGAGCTATCAGTTACGATTAAATGCTGCTAAAATGTCCCAATGTCATAAGCTAATTATAGCTGATGAATCTAAAAAAAATATATATAATAGAATCAGCTTTGCTAGGCAAGGTAGCTTACCTGTATTCCAAGGAGAAACGAGTGATTTCAGTCCCATTGTAGATCCATTTGAATTCCAGGGGCCAGCTTCCCTCAGCCATGCAGGTGAGGACTAGGCGATTCCCCTCCAGGTGAACTTGGGTTTGAGGAGGGTCCATCTTAAAATAAGGTGGGACATCATCTACTGCAGAGAGGAAGCACAAATAAAGGTGGTAAAATTAGACAAAAACACCATGAAATAAAGAAAAGAAAGTAAAGCAGTGTGTGTGGGGGGAGGGAGGGTTGGGGGATCTGGTAAAGAAAAGGCAGTGATTCAGTGATTCAGTAACCCCTGTGAGAAGACACACAACACAATTCCAGCAATTCACAGGAAATGAGGACTCAGAACAAGCTATTTCCATTTCTCTTCCTCTCTGATTGGGAACTTGAAGGTCAACAAAAAAGTCTGCCAAAAAGCACGGAATAAGTTGTTACTGCAAATGCAGCTTACTCCTTTATTTCAAATTGAAATGTGCTGGCAAAGATGTAGAAGAGCAATTTGTGCAGCAGAAGAAGTGTAAATGAACACTTCCATACCTCTAGATCAGAAAAAGTGGATGGGGTGAGAGACAGCAATGGAAGAGAGGATGAATGGCAAAATAGACAGAGAGCAGATATCTGCTATGGAGAAAAAAACACAGTAGAGATTGTAGACTACAAAAAATATAAGAAAGAAGAAGAAAGAGAGAGTGAAAAACTAGGAAGCCATGGGTGTTGGGTTGGTAGGGGCTGCTTTAGAAAACACAAAGTTTCCCAGTCTTAAACCCCCTTCTCTGACAGGATGAGTTATACTCTGTGCCTCCCTTCATTTATCTTTATAGTTCCCTAATGCAGCCAGATTATACAGACCCCATCCGCAACGCTGCACATAGCCAGTGGAGCCACAGAAAGCCTTTAAGGTGATACGCAAGGTCCAGGGCTGAGCTTCGAGACAAAGTGCTTTCATTTGAGCTGATGAAAAAGGCATGATCAGACCTATTGATCTGTCTGCCTCACCCGCCACGGGCGACACTGAGCTGATTGTGCCAGTGTTTGTGGCGGGCTAATTAAAGTCTGTATTAATAGTTGCAGTAAGCCGCCAAGGCCTGCAGCACGCCTAGTTCTATGTCTACCATAGTAGCTGACTCACTCTCATAGCTGATTACTGGCGCTCTTTTCTGATCTCTCTCCACACCCATAGACAAGTTCACAAGCAAGATTTATGGCGGTAAATGCAGAGGATGGTGTGGTGGAACTAGGTGAATGTAAGGGCAGCCTTGCTGAACGGGAAAGGGGATACAGAAAATTGAACCTGATTGAAACTGTAAATAAAAGAATGACTGTGCACCTCCGTGTTTCACACAAGCAGTCATGTGCACACTGTGTACATACACACAAACACAGATAAGAGGGCGCAGATACTGTATACACAGCAGCGCACACAATAACCCACCAAAAGCTGCAGCTTACTCCCCTTTCTACCAGCCACAAACACACCACTCATAAAAACAGGCAAACAAACAACCATCTCATTGCTTTTCGTTTCCAAAACCAGTCCTTACATTTCTCCTGTTTGGTAACAACAATACTTCACTACCTGGCTAATCTGCTCTTTCTACCACCTTTGCACGAACTTCTCCAAAACAAACACTGTTAAACCCAACAGGCCCTTGAAACTGATCCCCGTCTGAGCCCAAATGGGCTCCCCAGACACTAGTCGCTGGAGTAGTGGCTTTGCTGTAATTCCATCCACTACTAAATGTATTCATACTTGAGATACGCATTCACACACACACATACACGCACAGAGTACCCACACAATCCCAAAACATTCACTTATGCCTGAACAAATGTACCCAGGCAACACCCAACCACTTCCAGCTGGTTCACAGGCTTGGTGGCTATGTGCACTTAGCAATGCAGCGTCATCAACAAGCCACCATTAGAGACCTGCACACGCCAATCCCAGACTCGAACATCGATTGTCTGAGGCAAGGGAATATGTATAATACCAAGTTACTGATGTGAAATTGTAGAGCTGGGAATTGAGTGCACTGTAATCCCTGCTGTGGTTACCTGTTTTAGTGTGCTCATATTTGTTGTTGCCCATCAATTTCTGTCTCAATTATGAATCTCTGAACAGTGGCTATATGTGCCATTTGTGACAAATTTCACATTACATTATTAAGAGTATATTTCCAGAGGCAAAGCCAGCTAGGGAGAGACTTAGAGTTCTATGCTGCAAAATCTGCAAAAAAGAAAAGATTGCAGTCTCTTACAAAAAACTCAAGTGATCTTCTCTGTCAGGCTCAGTGAGAACTTAAATGACTGCTGACCACTAACTGTTTTTACTGCTGCAAGAAGGTATCACAGATTCCTCTGCATACTGGGATCTGGAATCGAATGAGTTTCAAACAGACAACCGCTTGTCTGACCTGTTCTCCTAATCTTCTGCATAAATATGCTTTTGATTTCACAGTGAAGTCAAACGCTAACACTGTAAATGTTTGTGTAGATGGTAGACACATTCACCACAGCTATGAAAACATCTTATTCTAATCTGACTGCTGAGGTTGCCAATCGCACGAGTGGTGACAGTAGCCAGATTATTTTAAAATGTGTTTTCTCAGTTTTCTTTATTTGTGCATGTGCCACTGTAGAAAAATCTTTCCACATTTGTCAATATATGAACATCTTTTTAAATAAATTTTTCTTCTGGGAATGTAAATGTATGTATATGGACGTTCACAACCTCGAAATATACACAATGTTAAATAGCAGTTTAACAACACTTGCCTCCACTTGTGGTATAATGATCACTAATCTTAACCCCGATTTGGTCCCACATCCACTCCTTTGACAGCACTGTTACTTTATGGAACATAGGAATAGTTTGCACACCACTGACACATCTTTAAACACATACCTGTAGATACAGTGGCCATGCATTCAAGGCTTGAAGGATATGTGTCTTTCTGACTGTGGCTGACTGATTGTACTGTGGCAAGGTAAACCTGACAGGGGTGGATTGAGGAATAAAATTAGGAGCATTGGCCAGGAAGGCTCCATTCCAGTGAAGAATCAAGGGACAGTGGTAGATTTGCATGGCAATGCTTGCTGTAAGCTTCAAATCCAGATGGAAAGCTAGAGGGTAGTCCTTCTCGACCAGGAATTCCTGCAGCACTATGTGCAGAGATAAAAGCCAACCAAAGCAGGAAGCAGGGAAGGCCAATAACTGGCTTGGGAAGACCAGGAAGGTTTTAATGTGGCTGCTGTGCAGAACAGCTGCCCCGAACAGTCAAGCTGCACCACCACAGACCATTCGCCACAGATATAAAAACACCTTATTCTAACCTGACAGCTGAGGTTGAATGGTGGCATGGCTCCAACTGGGTCCCCTGCTGCAAACACAGAATTTGAATGGCTGTGAGACAAAGACCACAGGCACCAGGGCAGCTTTATAAACCAAGACCCATTGTGCTACCTACTGTGCCATGCTGGCATGCAATCACACAGACGGTGTTCACATTCAGCTTTTGTCTTGTATTTTTTCTCTTGGTTATTTTGTGCCTCACCTCCTTACCTCTGCTTCAGTAGAGCTGGGATCTCTTCCTGCCCTCTGTTTTAATCATCAGGCACCTATGTTTGAGCCTATGTAACCACATACTAGCTGGCACTTGGCACACCTGTACCACTGAGGTGTAGCAGTGATAAGATGCCCATTGAAACATTTGAAAGTCTCTCATCTTCACTATACCTTGGCATCTGTTTTCTCTCTTTCTTTTGCTAGACTTGTGTGCAAATGGTAAATAGTCTGCACTTAGCACTTTTACCATAGCACTTTAGAATGCTGCTTCTCACCCATTAACACACACACACAAACACACATACCAATGATGGCAGAGCTGACATGCAAGGTGCTGGTCTGACCCACTGGAAGTAACTGTGGGTTCAGTCTCTCTACTTCCCAAGTCAGCTGCCCTGTGTATAGGTACATATGCACATAACGTCCCTGCTCTATCGACCACCTCTGGTTCACCTCATGGGACATTATGTCATCCAGCAAGATTTACAGCTGTCATTTAGTTTCTCCAATTGGACTTTAATATCTCTCTGATGGGGGTTATGCAACAGTCATGGCAGTGACCATGGCCTATTAATGGATTGGTGAAATGGTGTGTGTTGGGGCCTTGGTGGAAGGGGTTTAAAAGCATCTTAAAAGCTGATGAAATGCCTCCCTTATGCATACACGCACGCACAACAAGCTCACACATACTAAGTTGTCTGGTACAATTTGTTTGTGAGTTTAAGTAAGAATGTTTAGGCTTGTACAAGAAGCATTTTTAACAAATACATAAACACACACACACACACACACACACAAACACCCACAAATATTCACACCTATCCCCTGTGAAAATACAGTCCATCCCTGAAGGTCAGGCTGTTCTGTCAGTCTGTCTCAAGCTTCTGTCACCGTGACAACAGGCACCCCACCGATTTACACTCCATCACGTAGGTAAGACAGAAAGCATGCAGTCATGAAAGGAAATGAAAGAAAGAGAGTGAACAAGAGAAGACAAAGAGGAAGATGAAAGTGACGGCGAAACAGATGGTGAGAGAAATGCTGGACTTAATGATAAAAAACAAAGACAGATTAAGAAGTAATGTAGAGGCAGAGTGATGTGAGAGACTAAGCAGGAAAAAGAGAAATGAAAAGAGGGGGTGCCCTCTATTAATAGGCAGCAAGGTGAAACAACTCATTAAAGCAGAAGCTCGACAAGCAGGCCAAGAATAAAAGACAAGAAGAGGAGATACAGAGTCACCATACTACATCCCTACATTCATTTAGAGGAATGCTCTATGGATCAGCATCTGCATGTGGCCCGTGACCCCTCTTATTCTTCTGTCCCATACATTTACAGGCCCTAAATCACGTTTGCTCCCAATTCAGTAGCACTACACTCTATGAAGAATTCCTTAGTATCTGTGGTTGTAAAATTCATGGCTCAAGTGACATGATTTTTAACAGCACAATACTCAGAGGAAAAGATGAAGTAGGAATATGACTTTTCATGTTAAGTTGTATCAAATGTTTTTCTTTTTGATGATGTGTCTGCTTTGATGTTGCAGAAACAGTCCTCAGGTCACTGCAGATGAAATACTCCCTCCGCCCGAGCTGTATTTAGTGAATTGCCACGGGTTAATTGATGTGTAATTGATGTGATTAATTGAGGTGTAATGTACCAGAGTGACGTGTCTGGGATCCCACTCGCTGCAGGGCCTGTCGGTGTGTGTGTGTGCATGTGCGTGTGTTTAGGTGAGTCTATCTGATGCTACAGCAACACAATTAGAAGCAGTAGCATCCAGCCAACAAATGGAGATTTAATTAGGAGCGAAGACGGAGCGGGAGGCCAGTCAATGGGCAGTAGATTGAATTATCTGGACACTCCAGTGGGCAGCACAGACAAATTCACAGTCACACACACATACTCAAGCACACACACACCCTTTCTGTTTGGAATTCTTCCCTGTTTGCCTCACTGCTTCTTTTAGTGCCTTCCTCTACTTCTCTGCAATGCTCCGCCTGTCTTGAACTATCTTTTTTTTTTTTGATTCCCTCCTTTTTATATCATAAGTTTCTATATTCTTTTTTCTTACCACAACAACAGTTTCCTCTCTGTGTGTTGTAGCAATATCTCGTTCTTGGCAGCCTTGATCTCTACTGGTACAGTAGGTTTCATACTCCTTCTCTCTGCCCTCTCATCGCATGTCATCCCTCTTTCTTACACTTTCTCACCGCACCCTTTCGTTCTGAGCTCTCTGTCGAGATGTCTCTCCATCTTTTTTTGTCTCTCTATATCACTTCTTTCTCTATATCTTACCCATCCATTTTCTTGCCCTGCTCCCTCCTTCTCTTCAGCATTCTGTTTCTGAGTCACTAGCAGTATATTGTATGGTGTACCGAGGGACGTGTCTGTGATATCCAGGAGCCTAATTAGCAAGTCCAGCTTCTGGCAGAGAACACGGCACGCAGAGGAGCACAGGCACAAGGCCCGACGTCAATTAATGAGACCTCACACACCCACAGCCACTATTACACGCCCTGTGCAGCATCTAGTCTCCAGTCAGTTCAGCCTTGTCTGATGAACAGTGGGGAAACCACAGCTGAACAACTGTAGCTAGATGTAAAAAAGTTATGTCTTTAATCACCAAGGGATAGTCATAGCTTTGTAAAAGATAAAGCTGGGATTCTTGTCTGACTTTGTGGCACTCAAATAAGATTTGTCTTGTAGCAAAGAAGCTGTGAGCATATTCTTGGAGCCAACAGACGACTGTATCAACTTAGAAATATAAGCTAGACACTATGGCAATTTCTTGCTTTTAAGGACAAGATGTGTGAAATTGTTTTGTCTTAAGGAAGTGTGGTTTGGAGAGCTCTAAGGTGTAGAACACAATGGGAAATGATCCAGGCTTTCCACCAGTTATAACGCCTGTGTGACTGACATCACAGTATTATTTCCCATGTTTCACAGACGGCGTCTACAATTTGGAGGAAGAAGTACGGTTTTTGTGCAGCAGATCACATACACGTTTCTTTCCGACTTTCCTCTTTTCTCATTTCACTAGGGAGAAGGGAGATGGTGGTGTGTTGAGGAGAAAACAGGTACAAAATTTCACTTGATCTTTATGATAGCTAATTGACATATTTTGAAAAAAAACAAACAAAACAACAACAACAAAAAAACGAGAATGCAACACAAAACAGATAAACGACAGTAAGCGGGAGAAATAGCAAATGTAAAAAATAACAAGAGCAGCATCGGGAATAGGAGGCGGGCAGCTTTTTCTCAAGGCATGAGAAGGTTGGAAATAGGCCTAAATGAATTTAGAAAGTAGGGCGAAGACTAATGGAGGAAAATAAACAAACACGCTGAAATGTGAATTCCACAGGGCCCCAGGTCATTAGAGGTAATACTGTGCGCTACACCATCTGCTGCAATTGTTTACACTAGGCTGGATAATTAGATCCTAATTAGTAGATGGTATGGTGGGGGAAACATTATTTCACACACGTTGAGATGGAGATGATCAGATGCACCTGGAATGCCGTGCTGCCTGGATGGACAGACAGCACAGCATGCTCCATGAAGACATACAGTTATCAGACAAGTCTTAATTTAATTGCCTGATGCAGCAGACAAATTTGGATCTTTCCTTTTTGCCATTAACAGGGTCGTGCATTTTTTAGAGGAGACACTCATCTTTGCTCCTGACATTATAAAGAAAGTGCCTGCTCATTGTTCCCTTCTATCCTGCTAGAATATGTGTGTGTGCAGGTGTTTGCCAGAATATGAAAACATTACGTTTGTGACTATATGTCTTTTAAGATACAGGCACCAGAATATTATCAGGCAAAATGCACGGACTCAAACTGCCATATCCTATCCGTGTTTTTCTCCCTAACGGATCATTTGAATCTCTGAATTGAAGAGATACCAATGGAATGCTAATAGTGTTTTGCTAGGTGCGAGGTATCAGGGCACCTGCCATTGTAATGTATGCGTATGGAATGGCTGGTGATTGTGATTCTTATCAGTGTGGCAGAGTGCATGGGCGCCAAGCAGTGAGTGGCAGGGGCTGGCAGTAAATGCTAATGGCAGAGAGCAGCTGACAGAGAAAAGAATTATTATCTCCCTTCATTACATTTACATGGCCTGTCTGTCTCACTTCCTTCCTCAGGGCCCAGGCGAGAACAGCAATCAGTGTTGGCAATGCTTTATTTACCTGTTTTGCAGAAGACAAACACCTTCTTTGGTGTCAATGCATCATGCACTAAGGGCATGGTACCTCACATTGACAATACATAACACAGACTCGATTACACGTGAGCAAAATGGGCAGGAAAGAGGTAGCGATGATAGATGAGTAGAGTTAAACAGTGTATGGAGGACGGAAGATTTTTCATCTTTTCTAATTTTGGTGAAGCTCTAAAGTGATGTGTAGCAGGATCATGACCTTTGTGATCAGGGCACCCTGTCGGAGCACAGATTCCCTCTTCCTAATTGAGATTTCTGGAGTGTGAGAGCTGATGGAATTGAGCTTGTCACATCACTGCCTCTCTCCACCACATTACAGAGAAGCCTTATAACCACTATTTTCTCCCATCATCCATGCTAGAGCACCAAGTTCTGGTCTGTGATGGTGTGATAGCTACCCCATCACACCTAAGATCACATACTTCAGATGGAAACTTAAAGCTGCCAGCACCCAATTCAGCATCCCACCAGGCCACATCCTTGACCTCTGAGGTATCCACACAGACAGAAGAGTTTTGTTTGTCTGTTCCTGTCATTGAAGCGCCCATACCTCCCTAACAGAAAAAAAAAAAACAGCGAAGGACCACAGTTTTGTGGCACTGTGCGAAGACAGGCAGCCGACACCACACCAGCAGACAGACAAAGATCTAAATGCTCTGACATTATGCTAATGGAGGTGTTAAGCTGGTTCTTACATGACTCCACCAGATTTTTCATCTCAATTATCAGATAAAGTAACGGGTCTTGAGTGAGAAGCATGCAGTTGGAACAAAGCAAGAGAATTTCTCAGTCAAAGACACTAATGGTTGTGTTCTCTCCACATCCTTTCAGATGGTTTAGTGTGTGACTTGTATGACTTGTTAAAATCAGATGTGCATAATAATACCCTATGCGGATACTATGAAATTATGCATGCTTTGGAATTAAATTAATGACAACAAATCGGCACTAATTACATGCTGACAGACCACACCAGAACATTAAAGATGAGAATTTTTCTCTTGATTATGAAACTACAGAAGAGCAGTGCTCAGATTGTGCAGATGACAACCAAATAAAAAGGTCTGTTCTGTAAATCTGCTTATACAGTTACCATATAAAAAAACAAACTTAACACACATCTCGTTCTAAAATATCTCTAATGTTTTCACCACGCAATTGATATAGCAAACTCATATTTTACTTGTAAAGATTGTGTCATTTTGATTTAAAAATTGTAAACTACCTTACAAGAAAACCATACCCCCTAATCAATAGTTATCAAAACACTGGAACAGTCTACAGCTTGAAGCGCTGTGCCAACAATCCTATCTAATATATGTGGTTGATGATGTTTTTCTAATTATAATCTTAAGCTTGCACTCCAGCTAACATCGTTCCCAGTGTTGCTGCAATGATCTTGGCAGGGTTGTTTGTTTCCATTTGACTTGTGAGCAAAGATTAAGTACTCAGCTAAAGGGATAATCCTCCCTGTCCCCTCCTGGATTCAAACCTTCACACCCTGAACCCCAACACATCCATTTCATAAGCAGGAGAATGTATAGTATGGAAAGTTGTATAGAAAGTTTTGAATTTGTGAAAGTAAACCAAGGTTAGCTCTATTTTTTGACATAGCCTTATACATATGCAAGAGCTCTTTATATATATATAAAAGGAATCACAACCACAGCAATTTTAGTCTTCACACAATGTCAGGTATATCCTGGAGGTTATCATTAGAAATTACATAAATTTAAATAGGAACACCATCTTCCATCAGGTTAATGTATTCAGAGAGCATTATTTCCGCCTGTGAAATTGAAATGTTCCCACCACTGCTCTTAACACACCAGTGTAAAAGAAAAAAAAAATCATGTTGGTAATTCTCTGAACTTTCTCCGCCTCTAAGGACTTACAAAGCGGAGGCATTGACTCTTGCTGGCTGCAATCACGCATTGAAATATGCGCGAACGATCAAGCGGATATGGCATAATGTTACTGGCGCCCAAGCAACAGCACAAGTGATCTGAAGGCTTAATGCGGCCTGCCACACCACACAGAGTTATAGCCTGTGATTTGCATCATAAACGTCTGTTAAATTTCCTCTTTTGGAAATGAATATCACTAAATGACAACCTGACAGGGAGCCAAATAGGGGGAGGGAGGAGTGATATTTTTTTCACATTTGTATTTTCCACCCATGATGGGACCTAATTCCATATTACTACATCTATAAGCCGTGCATAAATACACATCAAATAGCATTTTTTCAAGTCTTATAATCCCTGGATAATCTTCATCTACAATATGAGCACTGCTAAATTGGAGGGAAGATTCACAAATGAACATATTTACATCAGTCCCATTAGTGAGACACTGAGAAGATACCGCTTGGAGATGTGCTGCTGCTTTGAAATGCCTGTAGGCACTTAAGAATTTTATTAGAATCACTTTAACGTTCACCATGCCATGGTAAGTAATGTGCTATAATACACATATAATGCAGTGGATTATAAATATGGATTATTAATAAATCATCTGTTTTATTTATTACTGCTCTTTTACCATAGCAAGTAAATGACATCTTTAATCTCTGACATGAATTAAAAGGCTTTTTGTGCTTTCCTACATGCATGTGTGTATGTAAAATGTCTGATTATTATTGCAAATTTCTAACAAATTGGCATTTGTATGTGACTGAGGTTTGAGGTGTTTACCTGTGTCTTCATGAGAGTGCATGTGCAATTAAATCCATGTTTCTGTATGTATGTGTCTCTCTCTCAAGTGAGTTGAGCCATGTATCATCATAGTACAGTTAGTACTAGACAGTCCCTTAATGACAGACAGATCAAAGTCCCATCATGTTCCTGGCTGATTTGAGGGAAATTATTAGTAATGGGTCAACAGGGCATCATAAGCCAGCATGCTACCCTTGCAGGGTGTTTACTCTGCTCATTTGTGTTGATATGTTTATGGAAGCATGTACCTGTACACTACGTGCATGCACATGCTCATATGTGATCATCAAATGCATCCATGTTGCTCTCTGATCTCTGCACAATGTGTGGGAGGAAATGTAGCACATTTCCCCACCAACAAATGCTGCTCCACTGGTGAGCACTAGCCTCATCTATTGTACCTCCTGCTTCCATCAACTCACTTTCCATCTATTTTGACCCAACAGGATGATCTTCATGGCTGAGGCTCATTGTAAAACTCTAGCCTTGCTGATTCAATAGGCTCTGGAGGGTTCTGACAATGACCAATTCACCCATGACTATTATTCATCACAAAACCTTTCCAGCTCTACAATAAATTCCACCACCCACCTTTCCTACTCTGTTTGGTATGGTGTAACAATCCATCACTTCCTAATGCTGTGTTGTCCCTTCCAAATGTACCATATACACACAAAGACATCCTTTTTCTCTTACAACTCCACTGAACAAATTTCTTCTCACCTCAGAAATTGCTATTTTTGTGCAGGGCTATTCCTTTTCTCTGCTGTTTCACATAAATTCTTTCTCCCTACAAACATTCCCTCCTGGCTTGCTTTGACCATCCACTCTTCTCAACCGCAAACTGTTTCTTTCCATTGCCAACTCTGTCTCTCTTCCTCCCTCTCTCACCTTCAGATGCCACCCATCTACTTCTTCCATGCCTGACTGCTTTGACAGGCCCGAGATTCAAGTGGGGGGATTTGATCCCTCCGTTGAGAGAAACTCTGGCAGTGGGGTCCACTCTCCAACCACTGGACACAGAGCCCCGAGCCACTGATTAAAAAGTCATGGAGGCTTTTAGGGGCATACAGGGCTGCAGTTTCCCACTCTGCTGTGGATTGGCTGCCTGAAAATAGTCTTTGTGTTCCTGAGACAACAGTAGAGTATGCAGGACGAGGGTGGGGGAACGCAAGTTAACAGAGCAGTGGTGCGTGGGCCACCTCGCTCTCCCCTGTGCTCTTAAGCAGCACTCTCCCAGCCCTTTGCTTTCTCAGATAAGATGAAAACACCTACAGTCTATATCTACTGTACATCACTGAAAATTGTGCATGGGTTTTTACAAGTATGAGACTGCAGCTTTTTCAAAACAGTGGCTTCCTCCCTTTCTTTCCATTATGTGAAAAGCAGGGCTCACATCCAAGGTCAGGAATGCAACGCCTTACAACAAAGCGCACACCTCTGTCATTCTTTGCATATGGGTTTATACACAGAAACACCTGGAAGTAAATAAGAGTCTTGATGCCTTCTTTGAAGATAAACAAATGGACTAATGGGCATGGCTGCAAGCTAGTACAGCCTAGCATGCTTTTAAAAAGTGGCACGCAAATTAAATACCCAACCATTGCCTCATAATGGCTTCATGGACAGGTCGTATACAACAAGACATGTGTGAAACAAGACCTTAATGTGCTGTGAAAAAAGCACTAGCCTCCAAGCATTTGTTTAGTCTTACCAACAGCAACCATCCATACCATTGTCACAAATAGAAGCCAGCCACTAATGGAATCAATAAAGCCTTGCAAATATTTACAGGACAAGAGAGCCTCAAGGCAATCAATTCCAATCTATAGGACGATGGAAGGTTCTACTGTGGCTGTGTTTCAGGTTAGAAAAATCGATAAAGTCAGCTTTGGAAACAGAATGAAGAAAAAATAACAACCCTATTGGAGCAGCACCCCTCAGTCTTCCACTCATATTATTTCTAGTTCCTTCAGTCATTCTGACCCTTCTGGTTCCTCCTTTTTCTGCAGTCTTCCAAGTTTGACATCACCAACTGCACCTCCCAGCAGGTATCAGGAACTGCAGGGAGTGCATTCAGCAAGGTAGTGGGAGACAGCTTTTGAAGAAGGCAGCAGCTAGTGGATGTGACAGGCTGTTGAAAGCCTGGGAGATAACAGCATCTGCTTTTGGAAGTCATAACAGGTAGAAAGGTAATGTGGGGGGAAGTGGAGGGGTGAGAGGGCCAGGCAAATTCTCTGGCTAATAGGATATAAAAACAATGTTGCTCAGTTTTCTGCATACGTTGGAAGGCAGGCTGAGTGACGGAAGGTGAAGCATGGAAGCAGTGAATGTGAAGTAGAGAATGTGAAGTAGAGTACAGTATATTAAAAACAGATTGCTTCGATTTCTCTCTGGGGGCAGATTTTTTATGCACAAGGTTGTAATCCCTAGTTTATGTTCTGAAGTAACTAGCTCGATAAAATACATCAACCCAGCACATAAAAAGTGAATAAAACAGAGTATATAAAAGTGTGCCAGGGTGACAGGAAGCTATAGAAGTCAAGACCACCCATAGTGATCACTGATTTACTGATGCACTCATGACTGGTAGTGCATTGACAAGTTTAGCAACTTATGATAAATAGACAATAATGTCAGACATTTCTCTGGCAGACACTCAGTTAACAGGCCTCATGCAGTTCCACGATCTTCAGCCTAATGAGAAGGTAGTTGGATGGAGAGGATAAACGGAGCAGAAAGAGCCTCTCTGTCTAATGCCACTTGCTGTGTTTTCGCTCTCTCATAACACAATCCTCCAAGAGAGAACGATCAGACGGAGCTACACCTTCTGCTAGCAGCTATCAGTGTCTCTTTAACAACTTCACCAAACTGTGTGTGTGTGTGTGTGTGTGTGTGTGTGTGTGTGTGTGTTAAATAGCTACAAATAGCTGGTAGTGGCTGGTAGCATAAATGAACAACTCTAAACTGTTTCAACCCTATAGAAATGGTGACTTTACAAGGTACACATACTGTACACAGTACAGTGCATTCACATGCCCCGGGCTAGAAAACCTAAGTACCTGGTCGACTGCTTCATCACCTAAATGATCCCTGCCTCAATGTGTGTGTGTAACAGTGCAGATAAATCAGGCAGATATGTGCATAAATCAACTATTCTGCCATAGTTTATGTTTTGCACTCTGTGAATCATGCAGATCTGAATACTGCATGGTCCACACTCTGAAAAATGACTGTATCCTCATCTGATAGATATTTCACAGCATGGCTCAATTAATTGAATTTTTCAACTGAGCTGTGAGAGAAATCCATAAAACAGATCAAACTGAAAATGCCCCGTGTATGTATGTGTGTGCGTGTGTGTGTGTGTGAGAGAGAGAAAGAGAGAGAGAGAGAATGAGTGAGTGAAAAGAGAGAGACTGACCACACAATCTTGAGGGCTCACTTGGCAAAGCGTATGTGGTTCTGACTGCCAACTTGCGAAAAATGTCAATTACTCTCTCTACATTTAAAACTTTTATGAAGGCTTCTAGGCTGTATCAAAGCCTTCCACCTCACCAGCTCATTCGAAAATGTTTTCTCTCAGAGAAAATCAGCTTTAATTATTTAAAGCATAGCTTCAAGTTTATTAGTGTTTTTTCAGGACTTCCGTCAAATTGCTGTCTTAGGTGCCGTCGAACATATCAAAATGATCTTGCCGATTCTAACCTGCTTTCCCTGTTGTAAACAGACAGATCATCAACAATCTCAAATCAGTTGCCTTCAGTGGAAGGCTTGTGATGCATTACAAAGACAACTGTTCACAGACACACAGGAAACATGTAATAGCAGCAAACACAGATATGATTCTGGAAGGAAATGAGAAACAAACAGACAAACAAGCAGTAGAGGCACAGCCCATATCTTACAGAGGGGGCATATTGAGAGAGAAAGAGAGAAAACAG
Source organism: Ctenopoma multispine (assembly GCA_034779795.1). NCBI lineage: Eukaryota > Metazoa > Chordata > Actinopteri > Anabantiformes > Anabantidae > Ctenopoma > Ctenopoma multispine. The sequence goes on from JAUYWH010000026.1 coordinate 11,633,487, forward strand.
AGATTGAAAGAAAAACAAACATGACGGAGTGATGATGCTGATGATCAAAGTATTGTAAGAGCAGGTGGTCTATCAGTTGACCATACAGTGATTCAAATCTCCTGGCCGCATGGAAAAGAGAAAGGCCCCAGCCTGAGACACTGCTGCAGAAAGTTATATATCTTTCCCAGCAGTACATCAGACAGACAGCGAAACAGGCAGTCCTGATCTTTCTACTTCCATAAGCAACACTGTTTTAATCCCTTCTGGATCAAAGGAGACAGCGAGCTTTGCCTCCCTTTCATTATGGAGGGAACCCTCCCTTCTCTCCAGGACTGAACAGCTGGGTTTGATCAATCAATAGCAGTCCACTAGCTCTGGCCTAAGTGCCCCTGCTCTAATCACTCTCCTCTGAAAAATGGAGGATGAGGCGGTGGGACTAGAAACACACACGCGCAAACTTTCATCAAAACAGTCTTTGGTCTGGGAATGAGTCAAATTATACTGTGCTCTGTTATGTTCTGTTCCAGCAGAGAATCTGCTGCCTGACAGTCCTAACTACTTAAGTCCCATTGCTCAAAACATGAAAGTCTGAATGCTGGTGAAAGGACAGAATCAGGATCAGCCAGGCTGACAGAGTGGCTAAGTAAAACTGGGCTGCTGTCTGACTTTACCATTGTTGTTCACTGGTGGAACATAATCTTCTTAATCACAGGCTAAACCTGCAGAACAATTGACCCATTTTCATATGCGGCTTCTTATCTCTGAATGTGTGCCCATATCTCATTTAGACGTGTTAGAAATCCCTCTTCAATCTTGGTGATCTGTTCTCACAACCTGCCTCCACATTGCTCTATTCCACTGTGATCTAATCCAATGCATATCAGCCTGGGAATGTCATGTTTATACGTTGATGTTCTCCTGTGCTTCGCTTTGCTCTCATCACTGTGATTCCTCACTAAACTAACACTCAGTATTTTTTTAAATACTGAGAGTTCTTCTAAAATTTTAATCCTATTTAGTATTTATGCAACTCCTATTTGGTATTAATTTACTATTAAGGTTTACTTCACATGTTCTGTGGTACTTCTTGTACTTTTACCATATTCATAAGTGCATCTTCTCTTCTTTTTACTGTATATCCCAGCAGTGTAATTCAGTTTAGATAGGTTGTTGGTCAATCAAAAGATAAAATCAATTGTTATATTTCAGTACTGATGTGTAATTCAAGAACATTTTTTATTAATATTTAAAAAATTATCTAAGAAATTAAAATTAATAAAAATCTTTTTTTTTTTGTTCCAGCTAAATTATTAGTGTGAAATCACATATGTAAGCTCACATTTAAAGTTGGATTAACAGGTCCAATCCCAAATAAGAAATGTCAAGTCCAGCGTATTTGTGTAGAGCTTAATCACATTAGTTTCAAAGAACCACGCACCCACATTTTAACACAATAAGTGATGATTTTTCAGTTTTGGCAACTTTTCACTGGACAGAATTTGACATGTGAATTCCCCACATTGCACAGAGGAAGAAAGCATATGTCTTAAGATTTTATAATCTTGGAACAAATAACTCCAAAATAACTACCCCATGTTCAGGCCGTTGAAGACAACTGAAGTTGTGTTGCTCATTGTGGCATCCATTTCTAATCTAAAAATCTCACTCCACTATTAGTTGATGTTGCTTTTGAAATGTAGGAAGGCTGTAGATATTATCTTAGAGACTAATGAGGAATAGTTACAGAACGGAGATAATACATATAAAATGTGGCTGTTAGGTTATACTCAGTCAGCTCAACTAATGTTTTTGTTTTTGCATATGTGATCCATTTGTACTGGTAAATGTGTTTCTCTTGTGAGACAGTGATTTTTATGTCAAAATATTACTGAGCAGTATGTTGCCACACATACAACTTGCTTACATATGTACAGGCCTGGTTTATCTAATCTGTCTTTGTGTGTGCATGTGTTTATTGGTCTGACAGTCTACCTACACAGCAGAGGAAGGGCGTTGCTGAAGTATTAACATTGCAGTGGCAGACTGTCTGGAGCTTAAAAATCTGTCTTTTTTTCCTTGACTTGATGCCAGTCAGCCTCTCTCTCTTTTCCCACCTCTCCATTCTATCTTCAACCATCTCTCCCTACTCTTGCCTCCATTCTCAATGAAATGAGAAAGAATGGGCCCTTGTCAGCATGGGCAATGATGGCATTATTGTCAGCATGAGCTGTCTATCGTTGCAGTTTGTCGGGCCGGAGCCCTCCTGTCGGCCTGTCACTGTGGCATGGGGATGAAATGTGAAAACTTCTGCGGATTTGTCGAGGGGGAAATAAAGCATGTCACCCGACTGATCTGACACCCTTGTCTTCATGGTATCAGTCCCTGACACAGATAAGTCAGCCAACTGGCTTAAATGTAAGTAACAAACAAAAAATCAATATAAAGTACATCAAAGGCTGCCCATCCTCTAGTCCATATGAAATTAATATGACATAAGCAGCTGATGCCAGGCCTAGGGGATATCAGAGTGAGAGAAAGTCTGCATCAAGAGCTCTGACCTGCATGAAACAGCTTCACTGAAGTTAAACAGTAGACCGGACAGCGCCAGAATGAACAGTTCTCTTTTTCTCTATCTCTCCTCCTCGCTTTCACACAGACTGCCAAGTTTAGAAATCTGAAAGTGTTCGTGCCAGAAAAAAAGACTGATATCTGGAAGCCATTCTCTTATCTAAGAAAGTGGTGTAAACCACACAAATTGCAGATCTCATCCATGCTTTTTTTCACAACATCTGCTTACAATTGTCTCTGTTTTACTTGGAGGATACATGTGTGGCCTCCACATGAAGCTAGCAAGGGAATACTCACTTTTTTTTGCCCTCATTTCCATGGTGTCCAAGCTCTGCTCAGGGAGTAAGTGTGGTGTAGACATGAGTGGAGCCACCAGTTCCTGACCTTTACTAGCAGGGAGTGCCTGAGTTTACCTGCCTCACATCTTAAAAACAGCTAATCAAAAGGTATTTGATGGGTTACCACCTGTTAGGAGCTATGTGTGTGTGTTTGTCTATTTACTGATGTGTGCGCATTTATGTACGTACCAAGACAGAAAGTGTTCCTGTGCACATAGGCATAGGAAAATTATGCATGTGTGCATGCATAATTTTCCTGTGCCTATTTTCATATAACGTTTTGATTATATCATTACAAGTCAACAAGGAGAAGAAAATTACCTCTTTGATCCACTACAAAGTGGATGTGGGCTGTGCTGCGAAGGCCCTCAAAGTGGGTGTGAGTCAGAAGAATTTAATAAATCAAATCCGAGTTTCATGCTCATCCTTTAATTTGTAGTCACAATCATGTGACCATTCCAACCACTGCTGCAATTCAACTCCAAAGCCAGAACTTAAAAAAAGATCAGATAAGGTCATGGTCCACTGATGAAATTCCAATGTTGCAGATTTTATGCTATTCTTTCATTATGGGAGGCCAACTTTATATTTATATGGCCTGTCAATGAAACACTTTAATACTGACATTAAACTGAACCCATATAAAAAAAATATAATTACTGTTACTACATCCACTGCTCTATTTGTTGGTTGTATTCCTGCATTAGGGTGAATTCTCTATGTGTAAGAAAATGCAATTGCACAATATAAAACCCCTTTCTCGCAACCAAACACACTTCTGAGAACCATCTTGCCCTTTTCACAGGCAAAGGAATCCCACCTCGTGACTCTTTGAGCAAACCTTCACAAAATCCCTTGTAATCAGCACTGCTCCTTGACAGATTCTGTGTGCCCGACTACTGAGGTCATGCTGATAAAGGTGAGCCACACATCAATAAGATGGGGTAACACTCTAACAGTAGTCATTTATCAATCAGATCAAATACAAGCCAAAGAAATCAGCTCTATCTCACTCTTTTTTCTGTGCTAGTGGATGTGTCCCAATGGTGCAGAGAAAAAGGGGGAATAAATAAAGGAGGAGAGAGAAGTGAAGCAAGGGGTGCAACGCTGAGTGAAAAGATCTCACTTGTGACAATAGTGAAACCCAAGCAAGGGACTGGAGATGGTTGATGAAGACAGAGGAGAGAACCAGGGTAAAATGGATGAGAGCGCTGGGAGGGAGTGGCTTGGCTGCTATTATAGCTCCTGGAGAGTAGGAACTCAATCAGCGGGCAGCCGAGAGGCCCATTGTGCCGGGGTGTAATGGGAACTGTGAGATTTTATTAAGAGAGAGCAATTGCATGTGCTCCTCATCAGGGTTTCCATTGTGGCACTGGTGGTCACAATGACGCCTGGGGAAGATGGAAACAAGGTATTTACATACCTTCGAAAGAATAGACATCTCCCAGAAATAGGGTTCCACTTTGACGTTAGTGCTCTGTTGCCTATAATTGTCATGGCATCCTCTTGTTCAATCTATTTCTCACTCACTCTATTATTCCTTTAACTCTTCACCTTTCTTTACTTCTTTTTCTCTCACTCTGACTATTACATTTCTTTGCTCTTTCATTTGCCTATCAGTTTCCTGACTCCATCTGTCTGGCACAGTGGTGAAACTAAACTGCAAGAAGTTGACGACAGCAAGTTTTGTTTTAACAGTGATTGCATGAACAGCAAGCCTGTGCTGTGGCTATTTAGAGAAGAAAAGGAGAGGGAGTAGACAGAAAGGTGTGGGTGGACAGCACAGCGAGAAGGTGTGTCAGCTTAAATTGTGAAGGACCCAGCCTTGTCTTTTTGATGCTGTCAGAGTTGAGTTCTCTGGAACGCAGACAATGCATACGGCAGGGAACTGTGTTCATCTCCGCATCGGTCAGCACAGATAACTACAAGTAAAGAGCATATTTGCTCTGTGTTTGAGTTCAGCTTCATGGGAAGAATAGGGAAGATTTTCTGTCTGTATACGTACAGGTTAAAGTACAGGTTAAATTATAATTCCCTTACTACTGAGATTTGAAAGATTCACATGAAGCATGTGGTGGATCATCACCGCAGAAAAGTATATATCTTATGATAACCTAAAAGACCACACCAGCTCTTTTTGTGTGTGTTAGTCTACTACCCAGTGGTAAACTTTGCTTTACATTTCTCCTTGGAGAAAAATCATGACATTCTGCCAGCATTCAGGACAATGTCCACACTGTGTGTTACTGTAAAACAGCCAGGTTTGGGTTAAATGACTTCAATAAGTATGGGGACCTTTGTTGTCATGGTTACAATTTTAACTTAACTTGGTTAAGGTTAAGGACTGACTGTGGTCATGGTTAAGAGAAACCAATGTTAACTGTTGCTAGGAAACAGAACACGAACAACTGCCGTCTGTGGCAATATACCATGTTCTGTTAATCCATCCACCTACCCTGACCACTTACCTGTATAGGACTGTGACTCACATATCAACAGACTTCCTCAGTTTCAACTGATGAAAAAGAGTCCCAGTTATCATAGCTGCTAGAGGGCTTTGTTGCTTAAATACAGGTGCTGTTTCAGGGCATGTAATGCTGGTGGATGTTCTAAAAACATATTTTCACTAGGCTATCTTCTCTTGGTTCAATAACATATTTCACTGTGAAATTACTACACTTGTTCGATATACAGCAATGTGTCTAAATTATAGAAATCCATTAATCAAGGCAAGTCTAACCATAGATTGCTGCAATTATCCAACTCAACTGGCAAATGTATTCTCTTGTCTTAGGAAAAGGCTGATTCTAACATTACTTGTTAAAATGGAATTTGTAGGCAGCCGCCTCATCTGACTGTGAGATGATTCTCTATTGAATTATGAACTGCTATCATCATTCTCTGTCCTAATCTGGCTCTGTCCTAATGAATCCAAACCTACTCCTCTCCGGTCCCAGTCACTACTGCCTCTCCATCACAGCCAATCTGATAAAGGGATGAGAGAGGATATCATGTGTTCCTCACACAAATCCTGCCTGTAATCCGTACATTGTTGTTGTTCTACTTCCCTCACTGTAATCTCTTTGCAAGTCCATTCTGTCCCCCAAGTCCACCAAATATAGTATATCAAACATCGTGGTCAGATACAATTTGGTGGAGATAAAGGAAAAGAAAGGAGACAGTTAACTAAAAAAAATGAATTTTGGAAGTTCTTATTTCTTAGTGTGAGAGTGTTGCTGATAGCGTTGGTATGTGGCATAATACTGCTACACATGCCGACCATCTGATAATGAGTGAGGGCAGAGGGTGGGGGGTAGGATTACATCCCCCAACAAGGATGGGGACCAGCACAGGCCATATGTGGTCCAGTTCCTCATAATCCCATTTGGCCACAACACAATAAAAATAGAAGACATCTGAAGAGAGCAGATTGAGGGATAGAATGATGGTGTTTAAAATAAATGGATGACTTGGTGTTAAGGACAAATGTTACTTCAATCAAAAGATTAACTCTCTACCTTAAGTCCATCAACACAGCCTGCAACCCTGAATAAAGCTCTGGCAAATGTTATTTTCTTCATGATATTTTTATTATTTTTTTTGCCCCAGTACTTTATTCGCTAGTGTGTTTACTTCACTGTATAGCACGCTCCATCTGCTCAGTTCTGGGGATGTAAAGTGATTGCTGTCGAACATAATTTCTCTGATGCGACTGGATATTTGTCATAAGTGCGCCCCCAGAATGAGCCACCTGAAGCGTAGGTAAATTTGCATGCACACATAGAAACGGGTAACAGTTTGTCCCTCCACGTATACAGACACACACTTTAAAACACACTGTCCGTCTTCAGTTTTATTTTTATCCGCATGCTGACAGTTCCAATCATTTATGCCATCTAAACCCATGAGTATCAATAATAAGCAAAAACTAGGAACAAAGACTTGAAAATGGATGCAGACATGGTGAGAAGCACAGAGAATTTGGCTAACAGTAAAAGACGGACAATGCAGCACAGCTACACAGACAATAAACCTAAGGACCTAATGTACAAACGCTGTTTTTGAAATATATAAATACTGATTATAGAAGAAGTATGGTTTATATCTGGCATGAAATGCAATAACTACACAGGCACTATTCTTTAGACTGGCTCCTTGCCCACGATTAACAAGGGAAGAGCCAGGTGTTGTTCAGCCACAGGGTCAGTTTGGGGCTCTGCTGGCTGGTTGATAGTGGCAAAGCTCCACTAAACACTGTAAACTTGACTGTATGCCACAGGATTCAATTTACAAGCTGTTGGTTTAAGCTGGCATGATGAACCACCCTGTTGTTTGCACCAGGACACACTGTCTGTTTTGGAGGCTTTTTGTCCTGCTGTTAACGAGCACTCTAGTGGGAGAGAAACTGTAATGGTCGATTACGGCTGTGATAATGGTAGACTCTTTTGTGTACTCTTCACAATAGTAGAAAACCTGTCCTCACCAAGAGGAAGGAAAACAAATGAGGAAAAAAAATAATAAACTCAGTGTGCAATCCTGCAAAGCCTGGTGCTTTTATGTGATGTGCTGACTGAGGGCTCTGCGCTCTCCGCCTGTGGATCTGGATCCCAGTCAAGGGGATCACGCATGCCCAACACTCCACCAACCCTTTCCCATCCATCTTTTCCTTCCCTCCACACACACAAACACACACATTTCCTCACTTACAAAGGTGTTCTTAGAGTTACACCAGAGCATTCGATGATTTTCAGTTTATTCAAATTTATAAACAACGCTGCAGGCACTTCTCTGTATTTCAGAATATACAGACTGAATATATTAAATGAATTTTCAGATTCGAGTATCTCTAACTAGTTTCAAAACCAACATATGGTAGGTAAGTGCCTGAGAAAATAGACTACAGACTGCAAAGTAATGCATAAAGAGGGGCTAAGGAATGAAAACAAAAAAAAAATCCTGGTTATTAGAGATTATAGTGAACCCGTGCTCAGTATTTACACACCACTTATTTGTAAAATCACACAGTTCAGTATCTGTGGTTGCAGTTACAGTGCTGTGCTCTGATTTCCCCCTTCCTAATTTTTTTATTTTTTTGCATATTTGTCACTATTAAATGATTCAGATCATCAAACTAATTTTAATATTGCACAAAAATAAATTATTTAATTTATTTTCACAACACTGTAGATTGGGTGTGCAAAGAACATCCCCTTAAATTTCATCTTGATCACTTAAAGAAAACAATGCAAACACGTCATTCACCAGCTCAACCATTCCTGCGAAAACAGCGGGCACAACCTCAGAGTGGACATGATAAATACAGATATTCACTGTGAGACATTTTCTCTAAGAGATCTCTTAGAGATAACTCTCTTAGAGGGTTTGAAGGGGAACAGAGAGATTTTTCTCCATCAGAATGGGTCCACAGGTATCTGGGGTGAAGAACCACCACTTTTGCTGATAAGACTGAGATGACAGCATTAGTTAGCGGTGAAAATTCAGACTAAAGGCTCTTCAGCCACTGCTACAGTGTCAGGCTAGTGATGAGGTCGTGCTGAGTGACCAGTCTGTCCTCAGCTGATTAGTCAAAAGAGTTTACAAAGTCGCCACAACAGTGGGCAGCCATTTGTCAGGCGGCCTGTAATTAATCCATTTCCATGGAAGCCTGGAAGGCAATCATTAGACACGCAAAAACTGAACTGTGTGACACAGACAAGACAAAGACACAAAGGCCTGCTTTGAGTGACAATGGTGTATCAGATGTGGTCTCAACCTTTTACCTCTCAGTAAAAGAGCTGATTAGAGAAAAGCTCTCTCTAAATGGAGTCATTTATCCAGACATGGATTGATATTGCCATGATAGGCAATACTAGAATGTTGACATGTTGACATTTCCAGGCGTGTCTTGAGGTTACACACACACACACACACACACACACACACACACACACAGCATGGTTTTGCTGGTCTTGGTTCACTATTATTTGACCCTCAGAATTGCAGTGAAGTGATGCTATGCTAATAACTACATTCCCTGTTGATATCATTTTGTACGTCACACAAGAAGTGATTTATGGTTAGTAGTGAAGAAAACGCTTCTTCAATCACACAGGTGTTTGACACCATGCCTCAGCACACAATGTTATCTCCAGCAAGGCCAGAAAAAACAGATGTCCAGTCTTCCCCATAGTGCGGCGCCGGACATGTACAGAGTCATCCAGTCACTCACGCATTAGAAGCAGCTGCTAGAGCATTAGTGTCCAAAAATTCTTTAGAAAGCCAGACATAAACAAGCATGACAGTTGGTTTTGGGGATGCAAAGAACACTGATTGACAGTGCTCTGTCGGCCGGATTAGAGACGTTCATTTCGTCCTGAACTCAATTATATTTTACAAAGGCTGACATCCCCAGTTAATTGCAGCCTTTCCACATGAGGGAATTATTTGCACTTCTCAATTCCCTGGCCATGTGTATTCTGTTCCGCATGTACAGGCTTCATCTAATATGTGGAAATACAGTATTGCAAATTAGATCAGTAAAAAGAAAAAGGAAAGAAAAATCTGGGAAAGGAAAAAAACAGGGGACTGTCAAGAGGCAGAAAGGAGTGAAATACTGGTAGAACTTCAAGAGAGAAGTGTCTGGGTGAGTAGTCTGCTTCGGTCTTTCAAGTACGTCTGGATCTTAGACAGATCCAGAATGACAGCATTGTGATGATTGACATAGTGATGAAGAGGAGAAGAGGACAGGAAGAGAGGAGAAAAAGGTTGTGCAGCGCCACTGGCTCCACCATAATGAAAATGTGAGTCTTGCCCATGGACGGATGTGACAGGAATCCCAGACTGAGCTTGTGCTGAGGAGGTAATGTCAGGAAGGTAATGTCAAGGAAGCCCACGGGCCCATGTACAGGGATGTGTGCATGTGTGTGCAATATGTTCATACATTTGTGTGTGTATGTGTGTTTTTGTGTGACTGGGGGGCTGTTGTGGCAATGAAGCAAAAGACTCTAGGGCTGCATAGCCTGGATTACCCAGCCATTTCTAATTCGCCCCAACTCCTCTTTAGACATCCTGTGGTTGACATGTGTCACCACACAGTCAGATTACCAGGTCTTTAATCCACCTCTGAGGCTGACTGGGTGGGTGTGAGGGCCACGGATGATCTTCCACACCAGGAATAATCCAGCACCTAGCATTTTTTAGAGTCAGAGTGAGGGGCACATGTTGTTGCTCTTCTTACTGTCACTATTGTTGTATGTACATGGCACCATCCAGCCGTGGATTAGTCTTGTGTTGCGCTGGCTGACATGCGGATGGACAGCTGTCAGCAAGATGTGTTAAACCAAAGCGCCGTACAGGCCTGTATCTCTCTACCCTTGGGCTGTCCCTGATTGGCAGGCAGCTAATGCCATATCATTGTTTCATGGTTTTGTTTGTTGCAGTGGGTTTCAGTGACATCACTGGTGTTGACATCAGCTCACCAGCAAACAACACCATTGTTTATCTTTGTCTGTGAGATACCGGGTGAACATTCCCAGATGGGAGCATGCCACCGCCAATGAGATACCAAAGTAAATAGTTAGACAGGGAATATTTACTGATAATAATCTCATCAAACAGATGAATGGAGGATCCCTTTTTTCAACAATAAACATCTTCTGTTGGCTGATAAAAATACTGTGGGTTATAACACATTCTGCATATACTCTGTTAAATGCAGCGTGACAAGCAAGTATAAAAAAATGGTCACCTAAAATGTACACAGACACCCAGAGGGAATGAGGAATGATTCAAAAAGTGCTACTATCCCATTATTTTTTTATATTTTATCATGATGCTCTGATTCATTTTGAGTGTGCCTGGGTTGTGTTGCCTCCTTCCAGGGCCACTTGACACAGATGCCTCATTGGTCATTGTGACCCTGCATGTGCACATCAAGATAAGACCATGGATCTCCAGAGGGCTTTCACATTTTTTATACTGACTTCCCCTAAGAAAGGTTAATTCTTAAATAATTTTTAATGTGATACGCAATCAGACTCTAAATTGTTCGTAGGTGTGGCTGTGAATGTTAATGGTTGTTTGTCAGGTGGCATCTTATTAACTTTATTTATGTTTTCACCTTTTTGGCAATTTTCCTGGCAACAAATTAACATGTTTGCTCTAGTGTGTGAGAAAAGCAATGACTTAAGCTGTGTCTATGCTGATGAAGTGACACAAAACATTTGGTGCTCGCTGTGAACTTAAATTCTGTTGACATTAAAACCTACCCAAACCCCATATTAAAAACACAGACAAGGCAGTTCGTCTGACTTTGCCTGGTACAGAAGCACACACAGAGAGACGTCTCCAAAATCAAAACACTTTTTAGTTATTTCAAGTATGTGAATAATTCCGTCACCTGTAATTCTACATATACTTTGAGCCTGCTGTTCTATCTGATTATTGAGCTGCTTACGACAACTTGTAGAATATTGTGTCTTTTCTGTGTAGCTGATTAAATACTTCATCAAACAGCAACAAAAGTGATACATGTGATTCATCTACAGTCTCTGATTTGACAGAGGAACTGTGTAATTTTACACATGAATGGCACAGCAGCAGCATTTTCATCCATTATTTCAATCTTCAGACACGATGAGAGGACCAGTCAGGATCTAAATGTAATTATTGTTCTGTGTTTCTCAGTGAACATTCTCACACTGTACTGGGGATCTTTTACTTACATATTCTCAAATGACTGTCCTGTAATGGAGTACTGAGATTAATTCAACATTTTAAGACATTTTTATAAAACAAAAAATCCCTACTCTGAATCTAAATATGATTATTATTAAAGTGAGTTCGCTGTTTTGTCCAGTAACATTTAGAAATACTTGCATTTGTGTTTTTTCCTGCTGGTACAATATAGACACCTTCATTAATTATTTAAATCTTCTGATGAGATTCTGGGATTTAATGTTAACTGACCTTGTCAGCTTTTTATAAATATTAACTAACAAAACTTCAAACATTGTTTTTTATTATGTATGTATGAGGACTATATTTTCTGATGTTATTTCATATTTGTTGTATAAATAAAGATATTTTACATTAATGTATACTGTATATGTTTACTGTATTTTAAAACATATAAAATAAGTGTTTCAAATATGAAAAATAGATGGAGGCTAGTTTAATTTTATTTGCCTGCTGCAACTGCGGCACCATTATACATCAGTTGCCTATTAACTCTACCTTAAACAGCATATTTATGGAGATGTATAATGAATAATTTAAGTCTGCCTTTCTTCAGCAATAATTCATTCATCATTTGGTCAACCTCTCTTCCACACTTAACCTGGTTGTATGTGGCTTGTTGGACATGCCCATCTTGTCCTTTGCCCAGAGTATCGACTTGCATTTGTGTCTAAGCACTATTCCTTAGTGTCATTGTCAGGTCTGCTAAGAACACAGAATTTCTCTCAACGAAAGGAGAATGGTTGAGCAGACTGGCAGAGAACCAACACTGGTTCATTTAACCCCCGATTAATAGGAACAAACCAATTTCAGGTGATCTCTAGCTCAGTACAGTATAAAACTATATGACTTACAGCTTGAGCAGTTTCAGGATAGACCACAGTGTTGTTCATGTAATGATGTAAACAATTCATATTGGTATAATTCTGCAGAACTATTTTGCAAATCATTGTTCTATCACTGTTTTGAGTGTGGGTGTTGCTTGCCATCTGTGGGATAGGTAAGTCATTAACTGAGAACAGGTAGTTTCAAATCACTGTAAAAGTAATGGTGAAATAACACCACTACTGACATAAAACTATTAAATGCATGCACCTTCCTTCCCAGATGTTACCTAGGGTCAGATCTAATTTCCCAGATATTAAACACTGACAGTCAATGAAAAAAATGATGATAACTACTCAAGCAATCCCTTATTACACCACAGTGTGGCCTTAACAATATATAAATGATGTAGACAGTGATCCTGATGGTGTGGTGGAGCTTGGTGTGTAGGGAATACGTAAATTATTCTCAATGCACCCAGGCCGATCTGTTCAAACACTACTTTATGGTTGGATGTGTCTCGGGGGACGGTTTGCAGAGGTTAGACACAGAGACACAGATTGAAGACTGGCCACCCTTTAGCTACGGGGTCTGGCCACCAACCTCACAGAATTTTTAATGGCACACTAAAATGCTGCGTAAAGACTAAATTGCTGCCCTCAATGGGCAACAGATGATGGAATTAAAGAGATTTAGAGCTGTTGGGGGGAAATAGGCTCTGTGTGTTTGATGTGGGCCTGAGGACGAGGGAAAAAAGGAAAGAGGGCAGCAGAGCAAACAGAGGCAGCATCTGGCCCTTGTAGGGACAACACAGCTCTCTGGGAAGTCCCTATGGAGTGAGAAAGGGGCTGACTGATAGCTCTGTCTAACACCCTCTACTACTACTAGTAGTAACACCTGCTGCACCCATATGGCACTGTAATATCACCCATCACCTCAGCAAAACTAGACGTGATGTGTAAAAAAAAGTTCTAAACTGTGAGGCCAGCACACAAAAACACTAATTCCAACCCTACCCCTACTCCAGGTAACCATAGCAACGTATCACCTGTCTTCTCCTCGACAAGAATAGGCAGACAGCCAGGTCAGAGTGACACATTTTCTCTAACTCGCAAACACAGGATGATTTTTCATGAGCTGCACAGTCTCTTATATTCCCATCAGAGCATAAGAAGATACACAACGTCTACTCTATACACCCCATATTTATCATCTGCCTTTTTCTTTACTCTCTGATGTACTCTCTCTTCCCTCCCATTCACCAACACTTGCACAGTTACTAAAGCATATACAGATACATAAGCACAATAACACATTTCAACTCCGCTACTTCTGCCACATGAAGCTGGCAAAATGCCTTTCACCACCCACCAAATGGCAAGAGTTATCCTGACCTGGCATATTTTAAGCCCAAGTGAAAACGTGGCCCAGAATAAAGGGCTGCTGGGCTGCAGTAGCCTCTCTATTCACTCGAGACAAAACCTGGATCTGTGGCATGATCTGGCTGGTTGGACTTCTGAATAGAGCCAGCAATCCAGCAATGATAGACCCTGTTAACCCTCATACTATGTGGCTCTGCCTGGCTATATACAACACGCGTAAATGGAAAGGGAGGTGCTACTGTGTAGTACTAGAGAGGCGGTAGATGTGCAAACTGAAAAACTGGCACTGATGATGACAGCTCTGTGCTGTGTGTGGATTTGTGATAGAGCTATGCACCACATTAAGAGACTAGGGATTCTAGACACACAGCTGCAATATACAGAGCAACAAGCAGTCAGTGAAAACTCCAGCAAAAATGTACTAACCGCAACCTCATCCCTCACTACTCTCCCACACAAACTTCTGCTTTTATCTCATCCCAAGTGTGGAGGGAAGTTAAAAATAATTCAGAGAAGAAAGGGGGGGCTAGCAGACTGACACATTCAACCAAGCTCTGGTGTAAGGGATGAAGCTAAAGCACAGCGGCTGTTGATAAGTTAGGATGGGACAGGCTTTATCCCGGGTGATAAGAGGGGGGATGGGCCTCACCACCTTGGCTCTCATTTTCCCGCCGCTTTCATCTCATTGCACAGCGCAGACCCAGTGACTCACCCAGTGAGCAAAACACAGCCAAAACCAATAGCCGGCAGATAGCATCTCTTACGCTAACAAGCTTTTCACTTGGGGATACCATCCGCTCCCTGGTTTTCTCATACAGCTAATTAGTGAAGGACTGAGAAGCAGACCTGCAGCTATCTATCCACCCTGTATTTATCCTCTCAGCCGTTTTCAAATCTGCTGCTTCTCTCTGTCACTTTCTGTCTGTCTCTCTCTCCCTCTCTTTCTCACACACACATGCACGCACACAGACACACACAGGTCTGTCTCAATTCAATCCACACTCCATTCACTCTGTGCCTCTATCTACCTCTCCATCTTCCAATCCACTACCACTGCTGCCACTGAATCGCCACTGTGTCCAGCCCAAGGCCACTACTGCCTCTTAATCCCATTAGACCAAACACAATCAATTATCCAGCCAGCCATAAGGATGTGAGAGCATTAAAAGGTAAGCACAGAAGATTTAAAGCCATTGATGTCTATGACAGGAATGCACCATTTACCCTACTTCCTCGAGTACTATTTGCTTACCGGCATGTTATATGTGTATGTGTGTCAGTGTGTGTTTATCAATATGACACCCCGGTACCAACTTGAGCCACCATGCATTGCTTGCGGATCTTTAATCATGTCCCTGCAGTCCCGGCAAATTACTGCCTGGTGATGGTAATCGATAAAGCGATAAACGCAGCCGATCCCCTCTTGCCAAGAGTACAGCAAAAAAGTAAAAAGAAAGACTCTTCTTCTCTAAGCAGAAAAAACACAATGTGGGGAAGAGAACAATGCACCCTTGTACACAACGGCATTGAGAGATAGAGCTGGAGAGACACAGGTGCAGGTCAATCAATGTTATCAGGCAGATAGACTGATATATAATCATATTGTAATCTGGAGACTCATCTCAGCCGGCCACCCCCTACCTCAGCCTGTCCATAAACTCCATGCCCCTGTGTCGCTCTATTCTTTGCTTGATCTAATTCTCTCACTCCCTCCGCTTCATCTTTCCTATACACTCCTCTTCCACGCCCTCTCCTCGCTGACTTGTTCCTTCTCAAGCAAGAAAATTAAATATGATCATCCCTGTTCAAAGGCACCACTATTAGCCACATAATGAATAATGAGTTAATGTAGTAGAGAAAAGAGACGTGCGAGTAGCAAAAAAAAAAAAGTGACAGCAGGAAATTAAAGGTGAAACTCTTAATCTTGTTTACAGCAAGTTTAAACTTGTTTACAGCAAGTTTAAACTAGAGTACAACTAAAAATGGAAATTAATGCACACTGGAATGTCATTTTCCATAAATGCTTTATAGCCAAATAACTCGAAACATTTATTATTATAAATGCCTTATTACCATGAATGAACACCCTTCTGACATTTAACAATGTGATTGTATAGAGCTACCTCATCAGAGTCCAATATATCATTTATGGCTCATTAATATTTCCAAGTATGAATCATTGATTATGGTGCTATTATGAAATACTTCCTCAAATCTCATGTCCCTGATGCAACCTCCACTGGAAAATCATTTGGCTAAGGTTTGAAAGGCACTGAAGCACTTGTGGCTCTAACTTTAACTCCACTCCTAAGGACTGTGTTCCAGATGCAGCTGCCAAGCACCTTCTCCACTGGGATTCAAATGTGTTTCCTCATGCAGGCACGATAGCCACTTTTCAATTTCAACTTCATCTTAAACCACCAATTTCTGCTGCCGTGGCGGTGATTGAAATATGAAACCCTGCATATATACAGGCCATTACAGCAAATACAAGGCAGCTGCTGTCGGTCTGCCCAGGGATGTGAGAGGAGAAGAAACAACAGGGATCAGCTACAGCCAGAACACATTTCTATTTATTTATTATTCAATAACTCTGAATTGCCCCCTGACCCCCAGCAGCAACTTACGCCAAAGTACCCTCAGAAGAAAATGGCAGCCTTGCTGAATCAGGAGGAAATCAAACAGAATCCCTGGGGCTTAAGTGTTATAAGAGTTCAAATCTGACAGAATTTGATGAGTCTCCCCTTTCAGTAAATCCTTGTTGCTGTTTTTGATTCATGTGAACATAAGTCAAAAGGAGAGACATTCACTTTCTAGGGCAACACCGTGAACACAGACGAGCCAATGTACAAACAAAAAGTAAATAAATGAGTCATCCCATTAAGCAGAGTCTTCACGAGCATCCTAGAAAGTGACAAGTATTTTTCTGAGATTGCTCTTGTATCTGCTCTCGCTCCCTCTCCCTCTGTCTGTCTCCAACCCCACAAACCAACATGTTTTTTTTCAGGGCAATGTGTAGTGCTTTTATCTGTCTTTTATGCCTCTCCAATTTTCAACAGAACGGTTTGATGGGAAGGTATTTCTAACCTAATTTCAGCTGGTGAGAAAAAGATTAGAGTAACTGTTGTTCAAGTGCAAAATAAATGAATTACTTAGCATAGCACATAGCACAGACCCATATTCCCCCACCAGAAAATGGTGGGGGAATGAGAGGGGTGGGGGTGCAAATGCTGCTAACACACTGTTGTCTGTAGCTTTCAAGGTTGTTTCAGTTGTTAATTAGTTGAGTTTGATGGCTCGCATCCATGGATGCAGTCTAACCCAGTTAAGTCAGCTGCTCAATGAGTTTTCTCTGGGCCTTAAATACTGAGCTGCTGCTCTACAGGAACCTGGCTCAAGGTTAGCAGCATGGTGTCAGTCATGCCTAGTGTCCAGTGCTCACAGTCTGCCATGCTCCTCAAGTGGCTGCCAGAGAACACTCACCAAGGTTATGTCTGTCAGAGCCAATGAGTATCCCACTTATCTCAATCAAAGACCTTCATAAATCTTTGAGGTGCTGGTCCTGTCTGTGCTTCAAAGTTGGAAAAGAATAAGAATATTAACTTTTTAGGAAACAATAGAAATAAGGGAAACAGTCATGCTGTTGCACCTAAGCTGAGCAGCTTGACAAATAACATCTTGGATTATTAAGCTGCAACCAATCAAATAAGCATCTTCAATTAATCAATTAAAATTGTCGCCTACTGGGGGAAACAGATGAACACATTTGCATATTCTTGTTTGTCATCTCTCTCATCAGCGTTAAACAAAAACACATTTCTCTGATGGCTGTGGGGTGGAATGGATGTGAGTTGTGGCTTTTTTTAGGTCAGAGTTTTTAATGTTAATAAATAGAAAGAAAAAAAGAAATTATTTACAAAAAGAATCCAGGAATGAACTGCACGTGTGACGTTTAACCATAAAAAACATTTCATACTGCATATTTCTCCTATTGGTTTTTAACAACAGCAGCAAAAAAGCAATATAAATTCCTCTTGATATACCCGATTGAATAGGAACAAATGTCTTTCTTTTAGCGTGAGTTCATTATTGATGGCCTTGTAAGGTTAACAAATGTGCTCAAATGCTAAACTTCAACCACAGAGAGATAAATTGACATATCTTCATGTCCCTAAAGTCAGTCTGAAAGCAATGCATTGTGTGTTAATGACAATAAATTGCTGCACTTTGAGTCCACGGGACACAGTGAATAAATTGGTTTACAGGCAATGTAAATGTGTTGTTTGTGCAGCATAAATCATTAGCCAAGAACATGACACCTGTGGATTTTTGAGAAGTAAGAGAAATCTTCCTTGGAGTCACCTACCTACTCAATATTTCACACGTAATAATAATATAAATGATCTATTCACTGTGACATCATGCGCAAATAGAGCAATTACCAATGATGGATACAGGGGTAATTATTATTTATAAGGAACATAACAATGAGGTAGATGCAGGCTTTGATATATCAGACTGTTTGTGTTCAGTGAGTAAATAGTATCATAAGATGACAAGATTGACATTCTTAAATCCTGAAGCCCTTTTGAATGTCATCATGCAGGGGCATTTGTCTGTGTTTGTATGTCTGTGTGTGTGTGTGTGTGTGTGCAGGGTGTTTGTCTGATCTCTACAACATCCTCCATCTCCAGGGGCAGCGGTTCCCTCTCTCATCAACCATGCCCAGCCAATGTGACTGTCACTCCCAATCTGCACTGAGAGGGGAGTCCGTGCCTATTTTTATAAATGTATTCATATTCATTAGTCCTGACTGTCATTCATAGCAGCCGTTCTTTAATGTGGTGCGTACCCATCAGAGGCTGGAGGAGCCTGCCTCCTCTCATCTCGCAAATTAATAACACAGGCAATCACGGCAAAGGTGCCTACTGTCAAACAACAATGGGTCCTGATTTCCATCAACTGTGCGCACTTCCTCATTTTCACATGACACACACAAAAAGAAGTCTCCCTTGGGGAATGTCAACAAAAATGCCATTGTACCAGCCTTTGAAATATGAAATCATTAATTTAAGTGAGAATTAATTACAACCTTTTTTTCTCTTGACCCACCGCAATATTCTGCCTCATAACATCTTGGTGGCAGCCGGTTAATTGTGCAGAATAACTGGTGTGAACGTTGGCTGCTAATGAGAGCAATTACGCATCAGACTCACACTAGATTTAACTTTACCTACTAGCTCAAAGACAGCACACTTTGCCTTGATTGGCTTGTATGTGTCACATAAAGCACATGATTAACTAATTCTACAGTCAACCAGTGCACAAGAAGCCCATCTTTTTATGACAAATATACTGAGAAAATACAGTTTTCTGCAAAGACATCACTGTATCCCCGCATATAAAAATATGTTTTTCTCAAATCAAGAGAGAGATATGTGAATGTTTTCTCTATACCGTACATGCACTTTCTCTTGCACCATTTGGGGCACCATGCCGTCCACAGTAATGGAAGTGAGCTGTTTCTCAGAGCCTTGCCATGTTTTTTTCATAGCCATTGTTTCTGCTCCACCCCACTTTAAATCAAGAGCACAATGCACCCCACCCGCCTCACCCCACCATACTTCACTCTGGACAACATTAATAAAACAAGCATTCAATGATGCAAAGTGCAACGCCACATTGGGCTGTGAGCAGTGGTGTGATTAAAGCTTTTAAACACTGCCACCCTTTGAGTTTGCATATGTCAGCTCTGCAGTCTGTGTTTGTAAGAAGGCTGGTGGAGTACGTGTCCTGTTTTTGTTTGCGTTTACTAATGCAGTGAGGGCAAAAAGAGTGCTGGGCCCACTTTAGCATACAGTACAATATATAGCCATATCAGGAGCTTCAACAATAAGATATGAGCATCAAGTGCAGCACCCACAGAGGAAAGAAGATAAAAGCGGAGAGGTAGTTGCTGTGTTAAAGTAATTGTGTCTACACAGAAGCACTACAAAAACCCAGTCCAATCCTTATTGCATTTTGTCCACTACCTGTCTACAATTACGTATCAGTGTTGGAGCTCACAAGAGTCACAATATTCCCTGTTTAGCACTGGAATGACACAAGCGGATCTGCATAACAAGCACTCAAAGAACTTTTTTTTTTTATTATTGGTCATTTCTTCTCACAATTGCTTCTCTATAATCTAACATCAGTGACCTCTTAAATGATTACAAAAATCGAAATATAGCTTTTTAAGTGAATTTCGTGAAATTAAACACCGACCAGAACAACTTCATTAAAATGACAGAATCCCACTGACTCTGCCATTTCTGCTGTCCCCACGGGCAAAGAACATGTCCAACATTGCTGCAAGAAGATATGTGTTCAAACACTTCCTTTCACAGAGCAAGAAATTACTCTATGAAAGCCCCTTTCTTATAAATTAAGACAACTTGACCAGCAATTTGTGAAAGCTTTGAGCACAATGACATGTAAAATGTCATTGAAATGTAGACCGAGGCCTCTGCAACAGCAAGTCAGAGCAGCTGCAGCCATCATGGTTCCATGTGCAGAATCGGCTCACAAAAGAGGAACAACGAGAGCCAGTTCTGCCTTTATTGCTGCCATAATGCTCTTGCTTAAGTCAGGCATCACAAATCAGATGTGAGACATCATGTACATCACATGTGATGTACATCTGATTTGGCTTCATTGTCTTGGGAAAAGCAATGTGTCAACATAGAGTGTGTTCACGTTTGCTGCATCCCTAGGGTGGAGACAGTGGCCCAACTTTGTCAGAAGTCCTCCTGGTGCAGTCCCCAAAAGAGGATGCTTGGGCTTGTTTGTTTCATACATCTCTCAGGCTCTAAGACAAGAGGAGACAGTAACAAAGGTATTTGGGACATGGCAGTCCCCTGTAGATTTAAACAGGCTGCTTCTCAAGCCCCGGTGACAGGAAATCTCACTCAGATCACAAAAGGCAGCACTGATTGCGTCTGACATGTGCATACTCTTCCATCAGACGCAATGTCTTTGTTTTGCCTGGATTACTTGTGTGTAGGCATTTGTATTTTTGTGTAGTCCGTGCATGTGTGTTAGAGTGAGAGTGTCTTTCTCCACTCAGCCTACTTTGCTTCTTGAACCATTGACCTTTTTCAACATAATGTCTGTCTATGAAAGCGTGTAAGAGCTAAAGTGTGTGCGGGATTCCAAACTAAACAATCAGATGCTACCCGGATGAGTCTACCCCACCCAGCACATCCCTGAAATACAGGTTTTAATGTATAAAAAAGCTGGCAGTGGGAGAAGTGGAAGGGTTACTGTTTGGGCTCAAACTGGGCACACTAATCCCTTTGATCCCCCCCATTTTACTGTCAGCTGTTTCCTAGCTACCGTCGGATCTGCACAGAATTTAGGATTTGTGCTACTGTACACCACAGCATTCTCTGCCCCACTGATGCAGCGCTCTCCTTTCTTTCCTCCATCAATACCTCAACCAGGCCCCATCTCACCCCACACCCAACCCCCATAGCCTCCTCACAACATCCACAGCAATATTCATTTCTCCTCTTATTCCCCTTTCTCTGGCACCTCACTACTTATGGCGGTGACATGGCAGGGAGACCATTTAAATTAGAAGCTACTGCAAACAGCACCATCAGAACATGACGCTTCACAGTGAAAAAGCTGATTCTGATTTTATCTATTCACACGAGACACTATAGCTGTGCCCCACTTTCATTAGCTGTGCCAAAAACAGCATTCAAACACGGGTTTGGTCTTTTGAGAAAGCTCTATTTTGCGATAATGAAACAATCTGCGTGCATATTTGTGGATACATGGGTTAGAGGAAAAAAATGTGTTTGTAGATTAGTGTACATGCACACTTTTGCTGTGTGCATGTTTGTGCATCTGCTAACATGCATTAAAGCAATAAAGTCACTGTTATTGGTTTCCTCTTTCAAACTATATTTGAATGGAAATAAATAGACAAATGTATCTGCACAGGATCTCTCTTTTATCCCTGTCAGTACTGGTTGCTTTCAGAGGGGCAATGTACCCCAGACTTCCCACTTAACCTCTGAGGAGCTCTCTCAAACTGATCCTAAATCATTTCAGGCAGGAACACATGGCGGACTTGATTTGTGTATTGGTGGATTCATGCTTCATTGTCAAACACTGGATCGCCATTGCACTGCACCTATTAATCCTGTAAGCATGTAGAAACAAAGTGAATACCACAAGCTTCTCAATTTGCTGATTTCAATTGAAGCTGCTAGGATGTATTGATTTTCGTATGTACAACATACTTACATAAGGACAACCTCTTTTTTTACTGCAGCCAATGTTCACCATGTATGTTTTGATGAAGTACTTTAAACTTTGTCAGACAATTCTTTCTTGATTATAATGAAAATGTAAAAATAATATCATGGTCAAATATGTTCTCAAACTATAGTTACTTAAGAAATTTACATTTACAAATGCCCTACATATTTGACAAGATAGAAACATACATCATCAATGATGATGAAGTTTGTACATACAGTATCTCTCTATATGGAATTTGGAATAGGAGAGGAAAGCACCCTTTCATACAGTCATGGACAAAGGCTTTGTCGGGGGTTTAACCCAAGGTTTAATCCAACCATATGCTTTCAGTCTCGCACCTGAAGCACTTTCATGGTTTCTGCTGAGGGCCCACGGAAAGGGAATACAGATGTGACAAGAGCCATAGAGCAGAAGCTCGCAGTAGTGCTGCCAGTTCCCATCACCATCACACTTCTTAACTGACACTCTGCTGATGTTAGAGGCAAGGGCATTGATCAAAGATATGTGTACATTAAAGTGCTGCCATGCTACACTGACAACTAACTCTACATGTACCTCTACCAGACAATACCCGTGCCAGACAGGAATTCCTTATCAACAATGAGATTGTAGGTAGGAGTTTCTTAGGATTTATCATAGTTGACGTCTGTGCATGTTTTGTGCCTTAACACACACACACACACAAACACACACACACCCACTGACATCCGTCAGTTGTTTACAGTGAAGTTGGAGTATTGTCAAAATGTGATAGGAGTGGAGAGAGCCTGATGTTTAGCCTAAGCTGAGGAAAATAAGACGCCAGGGGATGGAAAACTGAAGTGAAATCAAACATGATATTGTTCTAATCAATACTAAGTACAAGGCATTGAGATGCAGCTATAGGCATTTCGCCAGGACCCCTATAAGGACCAGTAGGCCTGTTGCCAAGCACAGCCTAAGCTGAACACCAAACTCAGAAACCCTGCAGAAGGGAGAGCATGTCTTCCTTTCAGACAAGACCCTGCCTGAAGACAGGAATACTTCCTGTCTTCAGGCAGGGTCTTGTCATACTGGAAACCTGCTAGCCAGCTGACCCGTGACCCCACTCACATGCAAGGTTTTGATCCAAAATCGAATCTCTTCAAAGATGTCGAAGTTGTCAGTATCAGCTGGAAAATGCAGCTTTGATAGTCAAACAAGCAGGGAGTGAAGACTGGGAGTAAAAACAAGCTTATCTTTTCTGTCCTCTTGAGTTCCATATGTTGTGGGGCTCGTTGTACAGCTGACAGGCTGTATCTGTATTGAGCGAAAAAGCAATGCTGGCGTGTCTATTGGCATCATCACGTACTACAGGGAATCTTCCTGCAGGTGGGTGGCAAACATTACCAAGTGTTGTGATTGGCTGGGTTTGAGGTCAGCAAAAGAATGGAGCAGAATGTCAACATGTGAATTCATTCATGTGAATGTACAAAGAAAAATGGATTGGTACCACCAGTTGTTTTCACTAGGAGAGGGAAAAAAAACAGGGACCTGCCTCCCCCCCCTACACTGTTACTCCTCCATTTCTCTATTTCTTTGCCTCTTTTGCCATTTTATTCACAACACAAGAATACACTCACCAGTCCCCAGGAGGGGCAAGCTGAATGAGAGCAGAGATTCTGAGCACACATTATGCTGTAAAATGCATTGTTTCTCACCACAGTTTTCGTTGAGTTGCTTTTGTGTTGTTTAAATGTTTACATGGAACAGCTTGGGGGCTTGAAGACAGATGTATGGTCCAAGAATGCTGCCTCAGTACAATCCTTCTTTTCCCTGGATAAAACTAATGACACCATTTTGAGGGCCCTTCAAATGGCTCCTTAGAATGATGCTTTGAGCGTGCACAACATCTTTGCTCCCTTGTCAAAACGACACTAGACAAATTAAATGAATGGTGCTAATTTGCACCCCTGTCCCTATCCAAGGTCATTTCCTCTTTCAGTTTTTATCCCAGCTCAGGGCCTGTGCTGAGACATGTCTTTGTTCTTGATAGTTGAAGAGGTGCCTCTCGGTCCTGTGTCAGATTGATTAGACTTTTAGCCAGGAGAATTAATATGTGAAGAATTTGTCTGTTTCCCCCTGCAGCGCTTCTACCCTCAGTCTCATCAGTAAACAAGGAACTGGCAACAAAACCACTCTCAGCTATGTGATTAAAACTGGGCCCAAATGAAGGACTTGTCTCTTCAGTCTGCTAGTACTGAAAAATCTCATTTGAGTAGCCTATACATTTTCCAAACTGTCTCTTTCACCCATTAGGCAAAGTAGGACTATGATTGTGGGGTGAAAAATTTGCCTTAGTACTACGTGCTATGTGTTAACACTAGCACAGCACACAAAAACTCCTGCATGGCAAGTAATACTTTCAGCCAGCTACCCTAATATGGCAGCATGATAGACAAATGGCAGGGATATGACTCTTTCCCTATGAAAATAGCCATTACCATAGCCCTTTGGGCAAATGGCAATTACTGGGCAAGGGGTGAATGCCAAAACCCTGCGGTACAAGTTAGTTTGATTACATTTCCATTATGAACTATAAACACAGTTTTGCTGGTCGACTGAGCCAATTAAAGGCCTCCTGAAGCTAAGAAATGTTGACAGCACAGCGGTCCTATTGTTCTTCAACAATGGAGCAGATTGTAATCATTTGTCACCCTGGAACATGTTCGGCCCCTTACATTTTCTTTTCTTTTTGAAACATTACCATTAATTCATGTAAAAGCTTTTTTTTCACTCATGTAATTCAAATGTTGCTGTAAGTGAGCACAATTCTTCTTTTTTTTCCTTACTCAGTTGTGATATGTTCCATCTTGGTGAATAAAGCGTCCTGTGGCAACATGAATAAACATGTGTAGACAGCATTTGGCAGTCAAAGAAAATGCAACCAACCAGCCAGATATGGGAGGCAGGCACTGAAGACACACAAGGAGTCTGATTTGGAAGTCAGGCTGCCACCATGTTTCACCTGAGGCTGTGTAAGCCACTAGCTGGTCTTTCTGGGCATGAGCCACGCAGCGAAGAAAACAAGCATTTAGTCCAAATTTCAGCAGACATCTGTTAGCTCTGTGGAATAGTAAACATGTTTAATTAAACACATTTCACCAAAAAGGGAGATGCATATGTCATAAATATGCACGGTGTGTAATTATGGTATGGTAGCTGAAAAGTTACAGCACTCCCACGTCACTATGCCCCAAATGGGACTTGTGATGTGATCAAAGTACTTTAAGTTTAGGAAAATGCAATGATTTCATCACAGAGGGCTCAGGATTAGTATCATGTCTAAAATCAGATGCCCGAGGCAAATGGAGCATGAATGTGAGTATGTGGGTCTACATTTGTGGAGCTACATAAAAACAGATTAAGCTTTCTATTATTTGTGGCAGAGTTTTGTACGTGTGGGCGCAGACAATCAGGTTTGTCATCAGTCATTGTTGAAACTGAGATGCCTTTGATCTATTAAAACTGTATTATATTACTCTTGATAGAGTTGTGTAATATTGTACACATTGATTTTTCTATTTTTCTGTGGGTGTGTTTGCATGTGTGTGTGTGTGTGTGTGTTAGTGTGTCACTGATGTAGATGAATTATGATCTGGTGCCCGCATTAAAGCAGAGAGTTTTAATCACACAAGGATTCAGAGTGTTTTAAACAAATGCTTTTTTGTAAGCATGGTGGATTATCATAAGATTTAAAGATTTGGAAATGGCTGACAGCTGTCAAGCTGCATAATAACGTACGTCCAGAAAATTATAGCAGCTGCTGGTTGGCAGAATGTCAATGCTGCTATCTAGATTAAAGCTCAATAGACAGGAACACAAGCACCAGCAAGCATACACACACACACAAACACACACACACACACACACACACTTTTACAGACGCACACAGAAACAGTCTCACAAGACACAAGGGTGGATTTTGGCAGCAGATGCTTTGAGGAGGGGAGAGGAGACAGATATCGCTAAGAGGTGAAGAAAGACAGGACTTCTCATCTATTTACTTGGTATTTCGATGAGGGGGTCTAAATGAGTTTTAAAATGCCCTGCTGAGAACAGCCTGTGGCAGGAGAAAGGTCCCCCTGTGGACTCTATCAGGTATGCTCTTGTGCACTAGAGCAGCTGACAGTATTAAACGCAGCAGGAGCCTCAGTAGGAACCTGCTGAAAAACAAGTATATGCCACCTCCACTTCCCTGGGGGGTCTCATGTGTCGCCTAATTTATAACATCCTTAGAGGTCTTCTGCTCTCTGGGAATGACTGTAACACATCTAACTTTATGCACAGGCACAGCTGCACTGCCAGTCATTTGCAAACACAGATGCCTCATGAGGATGAGATCTGCTTCCTACTTCAGAAGAACAAGACCTCTCTGGATGCTGAGAGGACCCCCTACAAAGACTGCAACTGCGTCTTCACTAAAGAACCAAAAGCAGCAATTGTGCGCCATAGAGGAGATCCTTCTCAATTGAAAGAGCAGGCAGACAGAGGAGTGCATCTCTCACCAATGCTAATGTGCAGCCGGGAACATTCAAGGGGCCTGAATACCAACTGCAAAGATGAGAAAGAGGTCTGTTTGGAAGGAAAGGTAAAGCCCTGTGAAGTAGCCTAGACGCGCTCAGCAGTTCCTCACAGACTCCAGGCATGTTAGCTTGAGAAAAGGATGGTAATAACAGCTAGGGGAACTGTGCCCTGCATAATAAGAGACGCCTGAGACTCTTTTCAGATAAGGTTGGGAGCACTTTAGAGCAATGCGACCTGTTCAAAGACAAACAAGCAAAGGGATTATGCTGCTTTTAGCACTTTGGTGCACTGAGCATTATGATTATAAGATGGGAAGTACACAAAGAAGCCACCTCTCATATGAATCGACTTCTAATATGAGACATTTTTTCTCCCATAGGACCTACTGAAGTAAATACCCCAAGGACTTGTATGTAAAACTTGCATCTTTCCTGTGCAGTTCGGCATGCCCTCCTGTAATAAAAGCCATAACTCTGTGGTTTAATTCTGAGGCACCAGGATAAATGCCATTTTTAAACGTACATGAGAGCTGAGGAAATTCATATCTCAGTAAGCACACAAAATATGCTTTGTCCTTTGTCAACTTACTTTCAGTTATTCCATGACGACTGGCAGTTACGCTTTTCCAATTATGATATACTGTATACTGTATGAAGGATTTGCTCTGGCTTTCTGCCTCTCACTAGCATCTACAAAATATCTCATTACCTTTTCAGTAGTCAAGAGGTATAGGTCATTCCCTGACAGACAACAACTGATAAGCCATAACAAATTCACAGTAATTGTATGACTAGTTTAGATCATGTTCAGCTATCCACGTATAACTGACTGACACCTATATCACATGTTTGGTTTTGTTCATTCTGTACCACACACATTACTTCCACACAGACTATAAGTAAATGTGTAAAAATTGACATTAGGAAAATGTAACACAGGCATCAAATAATGACCCTGCTTCAATGTCCCATAGTCATATTCACGCTAAGTTAATGACTGCCTCTGCTAGACTATTAAGACTTCCTATAGGCAGGAAGGGCGGCTCAGTCTAGCAGTGAAGCTATTTATTCTGAGGTTCCTCTGCACAGTCACTGGCCTTTCAACATATTTCAAAAAAATGTAATATATTTACACAGGTTATGAGTATATTTAGGTGTGAAATTATTGTTAATATCAAACTTTTACAATGTTATTCTACAACTGTGCAAGGCTAAATATAGCTTAATGAGTGTGAGAAAATGTGATATCTATAAGACAGGCAGAACCCTTTAGAGCAATATGCTTTGCTGTATTTAATGACTGATTCATTTTACATTTCTCATAAATATGATCATTAAAACCACCATTAAGGTCCTCTTTTATAGAGGCAGGTTGTGCTCTTTGAGTGGGGACTGTGGTTTTTACATATGTTCTTATTTGATTAAATTATTTTTTTCTAATGAATTCATTTTGTCATATTAAGTGTTAAATATCGTGTTGTGTTGTAAAAGGACAAAGTTTGGCTATGTGACCAGATCTGTAAAATAATTTTATTTTGGAGGAGTTATTGTTTGCCTTGTATTTCTCCCTAGAGATATTTACCAAAGTCTTTCTGGTGCGCTTCTCTGGTCGCTTCGAACAACAACAGCAGCTACACTAAGTCAACAAAAAAAAAAATCTGAGTTACGCATCTTACCTTGAGCCTGAGCTCTAAGAATACAAGTCGCCGACAGCAGCATCCAACAGGACACAGACATTTGTCCAAGCTGTCCAATCCATCCAACTGTAACCATGGTCCGCTGTGCCACCGTCGACCTCCCGATGCGCCTTCCCCGTCTCCACGCTGGGAACATGTTGCTCGGTGGCCACACACTCCCTGAAAGAGTCCTGGCTTCTGCTGGTCCTGTGCGTCAAACTGCTCCTCACTGGTGATGCGGGTGAGTGACTGGGGGAGTGTGGAGAGAGCTCACTCCGTTAGAGAGCACCAGGCATGCAGACAGGCACGCGGTAGTATGAAAAAGCCTGTGGACAAGTCCCGCATGAGCAAGGCGGAGTCAGTCCAATTGAATTTGCTCGGCTGTCAAGTGTGCGAGACGGAAAATTGACATCATCCTCTTCCTGCTCCGAATAACCCCTGAATGTATCACTGAGAGATGAGTAAAATAAAATAAAAAATTATATGTGAGATGATGTCTCTACACGGTCTCCGAGTTCATGCGGTGTCTGAGTGACAGCTTTTACCTTTTTGCCTGACTTCTGTGTCGTAACTCGGTCTGATTCCTCAGTACATACGTATTTTCAACAGCTGTTCTTAGGGCACTTCAGAAAAGCCGTCTATATTTTTCCATTTCAGTACCCAGTGGCCAGGAGTTAAGTTGCACTGTACCTCCTTGGTGTGTGTTGTTTTAAAGTGTATATAGACTCGCTCCGCCGGCATAGAAAGGTTAGAGAGGGGTTCTTATACTTTAAAACGACCTACATTGTGCTCTGCGTTCGTCATTGTGGGTGATCGCTGACTATACATTCAGGCAGTTTTCTATGAATTGACCATCACATACACAGACTTACACCGTACGCACAACCTGAATCAAGCAATGCCAGGCCATGTGCCCTGTACGCTATTGCCACCACGCGGCAGAAAGTGGTAGAAAATATCTATTCGGACAGGTGTGATTGATTGTTGACAACTTAAAACCTAAAGCCTGGATTTAAAAAATACCCTAATGACAACTAAATCTTTTTAAATAGCAGTTTTGGATGTTTTTTTTTTTTTGCTGCTGAGGATAAAATATGAGTAAGTGCTATGAGCCATGTTTCTGCATTGGCGTCAGCAAACGCTGGCTCTGTGGTGTGGCTCAAACCATTACAGAGACTGAGAAATAAGTTGTATTTGAATATTTTAATGTTATTCAGGTATTAGATCAAGTGGAATGGCTGACTGTTACCATCTGTGAATACTCACCCCATCAGAATGCTCCCTCTCTATCACCAGACAAAAGGATGAAAGGCAAGTTTGAGCGGCACAGCAGCGGTGGGCACTTCTGAAAACAGTGGCATGTAGCTACGTATGGGCTGTGATACCAGCTTTGCTTTCCTTGTTCCTTCTGAACTCACTGAAAAATGCATGCGCCGCAAAGTAAACTTCAAAGGGTTGTCACAATAGTTCTGCCTTAAAACATATGTGTATGTGAGCCGCTCTGGGAGTTTTGAAGACCAGTAGTAATATTGACTAACAGGAAACATCCAAGCTACCAAGAGCTTGGATGTTTTCTTGTCTGTTTATCAAAGAGCCTAGTCGAAGTGTAAGGAAAGGTGGTACTCTCTGCCTGTGGGGTGTTGCCTCACCACAGTCCCTTTTATGCTTTTCTTTGTGTAGTCCCACAGTGAATCTGTTCCCTTGTCTTTTACAAATACCAGCTTTCCCCCTTGTCTATGTCTTATAACATCTCATTGCTGCTAGGGGCTCATTTGGTGTCATCCTTTGCTCCCTCCCTTTATTTCCTCTTTCCTCAGCCTGCTGTCACCCCATGCACCAACCCCCTCCTGATAATGATGTGCTGATTATGAGGCTCTTAGGCCAGCAGATTGCTCTCCAGTCTCATTCACATGCAGTGGAAAATTGCTGCTGTCTTGGAGCCCCCACCCTGCTGTGTGTATCAGGCAGGTTGACATTAGCAAGCTGCTGAGAATGGCGCTCAGGCACGAGGGCAGGTGCTCGGTCTCCGTCTTCATAACTGTTCTGCAGCAAAGGAAACAGAGGCTGCTTGATGTCACAAGCCGCAAGGGTGTGTGTGTGTGTGTGTGTGTGTTTGACACCACAGGTTGATGTCAAACGACAAGGTGTTGTGTAAGTGACATTCATATGTACACTGAGTGAAAATAGCTAGTTTCACTTGCCAAGTGAGACGGTGTACAGTTATACACAGAACATGAAAAACAATCTAATTTTATTCTAACATCACAACTGCTCCATTTGTTCATGTAAAGACAAATGCTATCTAGGTTTCCAAGGAGAATGTATTATAATGTATTTTTAAAATAGGAGTCCATGATGGTCTAAATGGTCAAAGATTGACAGACCACATTTCTTTAAGTGACTTTCCTTGGGAAAAAAAAGCACCAGTTGTATGCTTTTTAAATAGAAACCTTCAACTTGATTATGAAACCTCTGACAATCTTCGACACGTGTTTTAGACCTCAACACTTCGCTGTTTTCTTCTAACATGAAGTTGTGAGAATTTTCTAACATCAAGAGCAATTTTCTTGATGGTCTTGAAAGCTGGATATGAGGAAAAAGTGACTTCTTAAGATGTGTTAAAGATGTTCTTTGCAATGTGTCATTAAATTACTAGTAGTAGTTGTGCGGATGAATTGTGCTTATAGAAACCACTCACATGTAGTTATTTCTATACTCATTCCTTCTTTTTACTTAGCAAGCGGACTTTTGAATGTTTGAACATGTTCTCACGGGTCACTGATGGCACTTGGCAGGTTACTGTAGGTCACCATGAGAGGGAGTCACATATTTCATAACAGCTAAATAAATACATATGTTGGTCTGTGAGGTGGAGAATGCACCATGTTTTTTTCAAAAGCTGGCCTCTCTCTTTCCAACAGCTTGCATGATTTGAAATGACTTGATTGAAATGTGCTTCACTTGAAGGTGGCTCTGTGCTGCCCTGCTTCTGATAATGCAAAGGGCCATGGAAAACAATCTCTGTCTATCTCATCTGTACACATATGTTTACTATGGTTTGTTTTAAACAAACAAAAAAAAAAACATTCTAGTCATTCACTTCACTTTTTGATGTTTATGCTCCTCTGTAGACACCGCTGCCATTGCAGTTGTTGATTTCCTTATGTGGAGGAGCTTTCCTCAGAAAAAAAAACAACAACTTTCCTCTCAAGTGTCAGCACACGCACATACTGTACACACACATTCAGTAAATAGACTGCACAAAGTTGCTGCATCAGTCCTGACACCTCATCTATAGTGTCTCACAGAGAAAATCTGATTTCAACCCAGTAACAAATCATCTCATAGCTCATTTCTTGACAGTGGTAAACTCCAGTTGCAAATTGAAATGTGAAAAATACAACCCAACAGCTGAGATGCATAACTCTGAGCAAAAATATCAGAGAATGGCACCATATTCTACGTCACTCACTTCAACCTTTTTTTCTCCCCACAACAAACCCAGTTTGTATTTCTTTGTACTTTTAGGATCTCACCATAACAACTGAAGTTTCAAAATCAATTATTCTAAATGGTATACCGGCTGTAGCATCCACAGCATATCAGATACCTGCAGTTATGTTATTTAAGTCTGTGTTTAGTTAAAAAACATAATAATGAAAAGAAACAATACAGGATGGTTCTCAGAATATTAATAATCTCAGAAAATTATATCGTTTTTACCCAAGGGAAAACTCACTTAAGAATATTGTCTCGAATCACTGGAATAATTGGTCTCCTCCAGTCTCACTTTGATGTAAATAACTTTAGCAATTTTCCAGTCATTTTACATTGATCCTTCACTGCAGAATCCTGCCCCAAGAAGAAGCTGGAAATTGAAAGTCTTAAAGAGGAGATGTGAAACCTGCATTTTATTCAAGTTGTCTCAAAAACTGCACTGTACCTGAAAGATGCAACATTATTGGGATTGATTCTGTGCCTTGCCAGAGGCAATTTCTGTCTACCATTTACTGACAGGAGAGAGCACAATAAATAGTATACATACACACGTACATGCATTGCATCTGATGGCAATTCGGAGTCAAACAGTTATATTATGACTTCACCTTATGCTGTAAACTGCCACTCCAGGACCAAGTCTTTATCAGACTGTTTGCCTTCAAAGCAGGTCTTTTCATAAATCCCCCGTCTACTTGGCAGTTTGACATTTGTTTAGTGATTGTTTTGTCCTGTTTTATGTTCGTAACTGTTCCTTCTTCCTGTGTGACTCCCTGTGACCTTCCCCAAACTGATTTGGCAATTTATTGTTTCTACTTCCTCCCCAAGTCCTTGTTTAGAATTAATAGCTAGCAAAAGAAAGCACTGTTTGAAGAAATAAGTTTTTGTTTCTCTGTCCTCCCTGTCACTTAGTTGGATCCATCTGAGAGCTACAGCATAT
The DNA here is from genome assembly GCA_034779795.1 of Ctenopoma multispine. NCBI lineage: Eukaryota > Metazoa > Chordata > Actinopteri > Anabantiformes > Anabantidae > Ctenopoma > Ctenopoma multispine. Next base: position 11,666,292 of record JAUYWH010000026.1, read on the forward strand.
GCAGCATATAAAGAACAATATTTTCATTACATATGGTCATTCTGAGATATAGAGTGCAAAGAAATTGAGCTTACAGCACTGCTTAGATAGTGAGATATTGATGTTTGCTACACTGTGCTGCAGAGTTATGTTTTCTTACTAAATAAATTAAATCACCTAATCAATATTATGACTGCTTGCTTTTCTGTGCATATGAAAAGTAGTTCATAAATCACAAGGTAGTTAGGATCACTGTAAACAAAAGAAAGCTAAAATTGTGAAAGGAAGAAGCATTAGCGAACATACCCCTGATAATTTTAGATCACCATCTGATAAATGTCATCTTCATATTATGTTATCTTCATATTCAGTTGTGGGAAGGTAATTAAAGCAGGTATTTACATGCAGAATAAAAATAATTTTCCCCACTAGTTCTTAACTGAGTTTTCTTGGCTGATTGCATCATGCTGTTAAATCCTTGAGCCCATAAACCCTGGCATGGCATATCATAGTATTATAAAATACCCTGGACACACTAAAGATTAAGTAGGATGAAAAGAGATCTAGAAGCCAGAGGTCTCTTATAATTTCACATTGGTTTTAGCATGTGAAATTCCTCCACTCAGTCAGAAGTCTCCTATGTGTGTGATGCTGTTGCAGCATACCTGTTCAACACAGCATTTAAACAGAGAATGATCTGTGTTTTAATAGCTTTATGTAGGTCTCTGTCTGTCTCTCTGTATGCCTGTTATTGGGTGTTCATCACAGCCTGACAATGCTGTGGTACACAAGGGAGAGTGACAACCACCTCTAAGTTCAACAGTGTGAAATATTGAAGACTAATTATTTCCGAAACCAACACTGGTTTGTCCGCGTATAGCATTGACAGAATAACAAAAAATAAATAACCTAAAATACTTGACCTGCCTGTGTCAATTCTACCAAGATAAAACTATTGTCTGCCTGGTCTATATGCGTTAACTGCATTTTAAAGTCAATGAATTATGGAGGAGAATGCTTGTAATCAGATCAGTGGGTTTGAATTATTGCACTATACGGGTGCCATTATACCATATTAGCTGACTAAACTTAAGCCAATTGAATTGCCCATGTAGCTTTGCAGTGACAGAGTGATTAATGTAGTTTTCAGGAGTTTGGGCTGTAGTGTAATGTAAATGAATGCGGTGGAGCTGGAGTGCTCCCATGTGGGTCCGGCATTGTTTGGGCTGTCTTGAGAGCATAAGACCAGGTGTATCCAAAAATTAGAATTCAGTCCAAATGGTGTGTTCACTCTCCTTATTGTCAAGATAATCAGAGTGTAAATGAGGTGACTTTAAAATAAGGAGTGACTCATCCTTCCAACAGTTCGAGCACACAGCTTTATATTATAAGCTTCAGTGACTGTTCCCTGTACCTGTACAGCATCATGAAATTTACACAGCAACAGCCATAAATAAAGTAATTATGTAGCATCCAGCTTTGACATACCAAGGACTGGTTAGACTAAGTAATGGTGACTGTCACAGATGTCATCTGAAAGCCTTCACTGAGATTTAAACTTCTGCAATATTATTATGTCCTATAAATTCAGCTTGAAAGACTGCCCCTCCGATTAGATGACCCGTTAACAGTTTATTGATAGTATTTGTAAGATTTGCCATAAAATAACATATTGATTTTCATAAAGCGGCGATAAAGATGGCCGTAAAGCACACCCAGCTGTAATCCAGTTATAACATCATCAAAGCTGAGGAGATTTGATGGCACTGTAGACTAAGGGTTTACATTCTTGATGTAATTTCTTATTTTCAGCATGCAGCCCACATCCCCAACTGTTTAACACCTGAGTGTTAAAGCCACACAAGGTTAACAAAGCAAGACATTATTTTCATTAGAGAAGCCACTTGAGCTAATCATAGAGAGCTCTTGTGAAGTGATTATGTCAAAAACATAATTAGTGTCCTTGTGACGTCAGTACATCGTGGTTGAAATTAGACAGCTGCAGTAACTTCAGAAGACATACGCTTGTGATCGAGGTCATTTTTGTCATTAGGAGTATGGAGCCAAACCTTTTATTCTGGCACTGAATATAGCTGCTCCATAAATTTGATACAGTGCCAATGGGAAATCATGTTCTTTAAGTCCATTAAACATTAACCACTAAGCAGGCCTGTGATTGTCTTTTTGACAACAGAGTTGGATCGAATAGAGTGAGCGCATTCTAGGTTCACATATATTTCCCCCCTCAGGCAATAAGAGAGGGGAGTCAGATATTATCTCCTGTTGATGCAACAGTCTCAGTCAGCCTCCAAACCTCAAGGAAAAATGCCCGCAGGCTTCAGCAGCCTCAATAGTGTACAATTGAGCCCTTATTTATTCCCAAATGCACACCCTTTATGTTTCAGCTTGGGGTTTACCACTGTCAAGTGATCATAGTCAAACACATCAGAGATGGGTTTCTCTTCATAATTTTTGTGTTTACAGTTTATATACTACATGAAAACAACATATACATTAAGCACGATAAATTATAACAGCATTATAAAAAAAAAGAACGGCACTAGAAATTATCACTTTAAGAGAGATTGTGCCTCTGTGTTTTGCCTCAGCAGATGTAATTCACAAGCAATGAAGCTAAGATGAAGCAATGATTAGGCACAATCAACTGTACTTAATTCATGCAAAACTATCAACACAAGGTGAGAAGTGTAAAGGGAAACTAGAGTCATCTATGGAATGCATGTATTCTGGTTTATTCATTGTGACCTGCTCTCCTGTTCTCACAGGTCTTTATTGACTTACGTCTGCTGTTCCTGATTCAATAGTAGCTGCCTCTTGAGACTCCATTGTGACTGAGCTCCCAAACCCTTGAACAGTTTTTCCCTCCTTTATCTTTAGGGTATAATCTAATGTTATCTCATAAATCCATATACGAATTTACTACATAAAGAGAATAAACATGTTGGGAGTACCCAGAGGACCTCTTGTCAACTCAAATAAAAGTTTTTTAAGGTGGGAAAATATAGTTCGACACACATACACGTCTCAGATAGGACCTTCTTTCCCTTCTATCCTCCAGCTTCAGAAACAGCATCTGCAAGAAAGAAGACACTCTACTGGCTCACAGCCTGCTTTAGTTCCATTCCCCATCAACAACCCTCCCTGTCTGCAACAACTCTCAGAAGGTGAAGAACAGTGGACTAACACCTGTTAGCTGCTCCTGGAGCTCTTTCCATCCAACCAAGATGGTGATGACTAGTTCTGGCAGGGACTGACCCTCACTGAGAGTAGTCCATGTGTTGGTGCAGGCCACCGGCAGGCTAATGGAAGCTGAACACCGATGTTGTGAGTCAGATTTGAACTCAATTTGGATGTGGATTTATGCCCCAAGGCCAAGCACCCACTGTCCTCAATGGTTCTCTGTGTCACCTCACAACTATTTGACCCAAGTGGATGTGACGGCATAGACAAAAAGGCTCCACTATGTTTTTCATCACCTATGTCTGATCTTCTAGCCATTCCAGCATGTCATCAAAACCCAGGTGTGAAGGGCGGTCTCCCACTGTGGGGCAGAGCATCCAGGCCATTCATGTTCTGTCCTACAAGGTAAAATGACCAAATTTTTTAGAAGCTGAATGAACAAAAAGGAGGCGACTCAGTGAGCAGCCCTGTATTCTCCCTTCTAATCTAGTTCAAAATGATTTAGTCTATCTGTCAGCCATCTCTTCTTATCACAACACTAAGACAAAGGAAAGGTGTTTAGCAGAAATTCATGCTTTGTAGCTCCAAGCTGATTAAAAAACTATGTATCCTGGAAAGTTCAATCTAGAAGTTACGTGGAAATAAGAACAACTTCTCATCAGAAAACAAAGCAACCAAAAAAGCAACCAACTCTGCATTGTTTGAAAATCCTTATGTTGATTTTGTTAGTTTCAGGGGATTCTCCAAAACAGAACCATTGTTTTTCTTTTGATAAGTTTCATTTGCTTTGTGCACAGCATCATTTTTTAGCCCTGTGGTGTTTTGAACTCAGTGTTTTCCACACTGACATGTTGTGTGCCAACACTTCCTGGGCTTCAACTTAAAGGCTGTGGGCTTTGAGTTGCTGAGGTAATGTGAGCAGGTCATCAACTAAAATGTGACAGCAGAGAGTGTAACATGGAGGAAGGGCCTTAAAACCTGCATTTTAATCTGCTCAGATAGAGCTATACTTTTATGGACAAGATTGTCAGATACTTTCAGGTCCAGGATGGTTCACTGCCTTTGGATATTCACCTCATATGGAAGAAAAAGAAAGAGAAAATACATGATTTCTGTTCTCTGCAGGGTTCTTTTCTGTGGGCGAAAAGTCAATAGGAGTCGATCATACATAAAGGGTTAAAAGACAGAAACTACTGCAGTGTTTTGAGTGGATTCTTAGTGGGATCTGCATTACCAAACCTCTCACGTTATTATTATAGCTCATTTGGTCAAATGATTACTTGTAGTGTCTCTAATTGAGGAAATCAAAACACAAATTTGGAAATCAAGTTTATGAGGTTGTTGTTGCCATGAATCCAAAAAATTTGCTTTTCCATTCAAATACATTTGGACAATGCCTGGACAAGCTCATATGTCATTTATTCCTCAGTCCTTCTCCACTTCTCTGTTGTTCCAACTTCCCCTATCTCCAATTTTCTTTCACATCTTCTGTTCAAATGTCAAGTAGCAGCTGCCAGTGCCTTGCCATTGCAGTGTCTGCTCATAAATCTGAGCTAATTCTCCACCTCTCTTCCATGGTGTATAAATCTTCTTGCTCACAAGAGCACTGGTCCTTTTAAAAAATGGGCTAAAGAAGGCACTGGATGCCAAGTAAGCTCTTGCAGAGCACACAGTTCACACAAACACAGCCAGGGGAGATTCAACAATGTTAAAATAAGCAGCAGCATTTCTGTCTTTCAGTTTATTTGGTTTTTAAATAAATAAAAAAAATTATAAAATTGAGAAATACACACTTGAGACTTGTCTGCTGTGGAAAAGCTTTATTAGATTTTTTTTTTGGTTACATTTTTTTTTGGATTTCTTTTTTTCTGGAAGAAATCATGAGTAAAAGCTCACAATAGCTAAAATATCATATTAAATAGAACCATAAAACAGTTTCAATATGGTTATGTCCTGAAGATTAAATTTCTCAGCAAAATGTTAATGGTAATGTATAAACCTAATAGCAAAGGTTATGACTTGACTAAGTATGGCACTGGGTCATCTAATTGCCAAAACAACGAGTGAGTCAGGGTCAGCTTGGTACACAAGGCTAGGTGGTTGCTACACAAGCACAGCCGTGAGTGGGTGTCGTGCTCAATAAGAAGGAATGAGGATTTGTGCAGCCACTAGCTAAAAGCGGTTGTTATTTTGTGCTTCATTAATACCAGCTGCTTGAGTAGGCTCAGTTGATCTCCGTGTCAACACACGTTACCAAGTCAAATTTGACTACTTGCTAAGAACCCAATCATAATCGATCTCCTTGCCTCACCATGAGCAAGAAAGAAACAGAAGTACCCTGCCAGCTTGTCAAGTGCCAGAAACACTTCTTCAAAAAGACAACTTGATGACACGGTCCCTTGGCACACTGCGGGCATTTGTCCATCACTTTGAACAGTAAATGAAAGTGCAACAGACGACATCAGTCATTATGAAAACCCTGCCATGGCACATCTCCATTGCAGCTCTTGTCATCTCCACCTGATATTTCATAGGTGATGATGGAGACGCTGTAGTCAGTCTCCAGCTGGCAAAAAGAGGGTGAAGTTATTATCTGAGCCGAACTGATAAATGACACATTAACATAATGTATGCTTGTATGCTTTCTGAGATACATCGCTGCCTTAAATGTTTGAAGTAATAGCGCTCCCTAGTCAACAGTCACTAAATTTTCTTATCAGCAACTGCAACATGAAAAAGATCCAGTGCATGGATGCCACATGTGACAGCACCAATGCCAGGAAATTCAAAAGAGCTCTTCTTATAAAATATTTAAGATGAAGAATTTAACTGATATTTTTCTTCAAAAATATTATCATCAACATTACAGTAGTAAGCGGAGTCCTGGGTGTATGAGAGCAGCAGTATATCAAAATAAAGTTGACAGCACAGAAAAATGTGAACCCTGAGACGGGGTATAAATTAATAATCTCTGCGCACAGGCATCTCAGTGGGCCCAGCCTAAATCAGGATAGCCAAAAAGAATGGGCCATTGATTTCTTGCTACTTACTTTCACTGTTTCATATCAGTGCTACTGAAGTCATGACTAGCTTAAAGTTCTCCCACAACGCCAGATGGCCAGTCTGTCCTTGAGTGGCAGTAGAATGCTAAAGTAATGGATTTCTGAGAAAGCTGTTCATTCAAACCTAAATTGATTAGAAGTAAGTGAGAATACTTTTCTCTGTCTTAACAATGGTTGCTCTATATTATACTTTTAAGGCACTGAACCCTAACCTGGTCTGATGTACAGGTATCTGCTCAGTGGTTGAAATAAGTTCTTTATTTGTGTAAAAATGAAAAATTGTGTTAAGGGTATACCCATGTCAATGGCTATGTGAAGTTGTACTTAGGCATGGTCCTGCTTTTGCTGTAGTTGCCATTTTTGTCATTGTCAGTGTTCCTATGCTGATGAAGGTAACCAGGTAAACCAGGCTATTTTATATGCTTGCCATTTAAATGCATCTTTACTGACATGCTAACAATTGCTTATCTCAAAACACAAATTACAGTTGAGACTGATTAGTAGGTCCTTGGTTATAAACCAAAGTATTGACAGTATCCTCCTGAGAAAAATGACAGCATAATTTGTTTCTGCAGAATGCCCAAAACTGACATATTTACATAGAAAGTCTGCTGCTGGGAGACCTTAGCACAGGAGATTACTATTTTTACCTCAAACATGTCTTTATCTTCTCAACAATCATTCCATGAGTTGTTATTGCTGTAACTATGATAATGAATGTTATCTAATTCAAAACAGCCTGTGCTTACATCTAACCAAAATGTTAAGGCTAACTTACGTTACCATGCGCTACCATGTGACCGATTCAGTTCATTCTGCTCTGTCCAAGCTCTCCTTTTCCCTGTTTTGATACAGCTCTGCTTTGCTCCTTAACCATCCACTAACCTCTGCACAACCCTGCAGATAGTCATTGTTATGAAAATACAATAGATGGGAATCTTTTATAGGGTGTCTAAACTTTTGACTGGTAGTGTATTTCAAGCATCATGATATCTTGGTTAGATGGGCATTAGATCAGAAAAAAAAAGCTTTTACAAGTTATAATGGAGGCTAGTTACATGCATCATAGTATATCATTTCAAATGAAGGACTGGTTGAAAATGTTTTATATCTGTATAAAATAAATAGCAATACACAATAACTCTTAACAGATTACATTTACACAAGTTCTGCCATTAATATGTACCAAGAGCCCTGCCTGCTGACACCTTTTCCTCCCTTCCCATCTTCTTTTTCTCTGTTAGTGTTGAATGAGACATACTACCTGCCAATTAGATCTTGCTTCCCACCCAAGATAGGAGTGATGTAGAGATGTGGGGCGCTGGAGCAGGGCCCTTGGAGGGTGGCTGGAGTAAGATATGAGTGTCTTGCCAATCCAGATGAAATGCTGTACTTTCCTGCTACGCGGTGTGCCCTCCCTGCTGCCATATATATCACCCAGCACCGCCATATCTTTTCCGACAGGTTCAGTAAATCTTTCACTGTTTTTACAGTTTAAACTGTTATTCATTCATCACTTATTTTGAGCCATCCTCCCAAGGCAGCTGGGGGGGGGGGGCATTGTGAACATCATGCCAGTCACTGTTAGGTCCAGTACTAAAATGATGGAATAACTATCCACATGTTCTAGCTTTGGATGATGGCTCAATCAGAAAGACTGCTGCCGCTTTACAGTGTCCACTGACTTTAATGTTCTCACTATGTATTTCAGTGAGTCAAACTTTCACTAATTTGATCAGATTCTGAGTTGACTCTCATTAACTAATCATGTTGTGCAGTCTGCTGCTAAAAGCTGCTGCTTTTAGCTGTCATTTCCATGCTTGACATACATCCAGATGTCCACCTCCAGTGTTCATTTCAAAAGCCCTAGAATGAAGCTCCAAATTCTGTCAAGTGAGCTGCTCGGGTTGGATTTATTCAGTTGTTCAGCTGAAGGTCTGCTGGAAAGAAAATATCCCTCTGGGGATATTCTATGATCCAATTCAAGATCAGCACCACTGATTAAACACCAAGGGATTAAAAGGTCCTACGCTGAAGCAAAAAATGGGTCTACTTACTAAGATTCTTTTAGTGTTATTCCTCTGTAGAGACGTCTATCGTTAAAGGTAACTCATGGAGTTTTCTCATACACACATTGGTGAACATGTTCCTTCCTCATCAAACAATTACAGAGCCAATTTTCAGAAACATTTGAAATACTGCATTGTTTACATTCACATCTGCTGGCTCAATTCAAAGTTGGGTTTTGTGCTTTTAGTGAGCAGAAATGTTACAAAATATGAGCTGATAGATATAGACAATATAAATAGAAAAAATACGGATAATGCATGGGCAGATATTTGTCAGACTGTTTATTTAAGAGAAAACATGCTGAGAGGTATTTTACCATCATTCGTATCAGCTGCAGTGTCACCACAAAGTTTGCATTTTGTTTGTGTTCTGATTCACCACTTGACTAAAATCATGTGATGTGTCACAGCCTGTAAATTAAATCAACAGACATTTTCTTTTGATTTTTTTGCTAATTTTCACATCAAACATTAGTTTTTTGACTTGATCTATTTTGATCTATTTAAATTAATCCCTCTTTCCCTAAAACAGTCTACTATTCATTTATACACAGACATCATAACCAGGATAATTATATGGGTCTAATGAATTTATAAACATATGAATACATGTATACATAAACAAAGCCAATTCAAATTTGGGTTATGTGCTTTCAGTGAGCAGAGATGTTACAAAATATGAGCTGATGGATCTGGACAATATAAAGAGAAAAAAATATGGATAATAAATGCTTGTCAGACTAGAGGAAACATGCAGAGAGATATTTTACCATCATTTTTGTCATGTTGGCGGACATAACTACGCTGCTATGCTGGCAGCTGTTATTATTGTTTGGATAGTACATTGTAAATACAAACTCTAGGGCATACAAAGCTCTTAACACCTGCAGAGCTGATCCAGCTGTGTCATAGTCATCAGAAACTGAGGTCTCTTCTGATGGTAGATCAGACGAAAGGACATCTTGTTTCATTAAAAACATGTTTGCTTGATTCCCTTCTCCTTGGACCTCTTCCTCACCTCGAATGATAAAACAAAAATTAGGGAAACAAGCAAACATTTTAAGGTAAAAAGGAGTGGCAAAGGACTGAAGCAAATCTGAACAAAAATTCGGAGAATAAGCCTCCCATTGGAAAAAGCACAAACAACCTTAAATGTCACAATCAACAAAGTCATTCTCTGCTAACGCAAAGAAGCATTTTTTGGTTCTGTGTATGATTAAACAGAGAAGCTCTTTCTTGGGTCTGCTTGTCTTCTGCTGGGCCTTCAAAAAAGAGATGGTGGTAAGCAAAGATAATGTGCAATGCAGTACAAATGAGGGAACAGTGCTGTAATTACAACGGCAGGACTATTCATTTAGGTTTCTGAAAAACTGAAGCTGCTAATACCGTAACAGATGAAACTGTGATGAAACAATTGTCTGAAATGGTTTTATTTTTGTCTTAATGAGAAAACAGATAACTGTATGTCACAGTGATGACATCATTAGCGCAATCAGTCTGAAGCGGTCTATTAATGTTAGAACACCCTGCCAAGCGTAATGTGTAGAGACCAGTGTGCTTACACAAATACCTACAAACACCAATTAGAAAAGTGTAAGTGAACTTGGCAGGGAAAACAAGTGGTTTACACGGTACAATTCAGACTGAAGTAATTTAGATTATTGGGGTACAAATAAGCAGAGTAATTCTGTTCAGTAATTACACTTAGTGTAGTACAGCAGTCCTGCAACAAGGTGTTCAATCAATTCTATGGTCATTTTGGAGGCTGCAGTTTTTGTTGTGCTGTTAAATCATATTGCATTAAACAGAAAGAAATTTGTGAAGAGTTTGTTCATCCCATTTATATCAATTTGGGATCCTAGACTATAGGAGGAAATGTGCACCTGTTACGGACATCTGGTGGCAATTAAACAAAATATTAGGACTATTAGGAGGAGGAGAACTTATTATATAAGTATAAATAATAAGAAATTGTGGTTTATGAACACTATTAAAAGTTCTTTCCAGGCTTGTTCATGATGAATATTGATGTTGTAATGTTGAAACATGTATTATTAAAAAAAAAACATAAAACACCACTCATAATAAGTCAAATGTGTTTCTTCTCTTTTACAGAACATTATAAATTTTTTGGGCCAATGTTGTTGCAATGGTATTTTTCTGATACTGATACTGATACTTTTGATGTCAAAGACACCTCACTCTGTAGTATTGTATATAGCCAGGGATACTGTATACAATTTGGTTGAAAAGTCAGAACCATTTATATGATAGATTTGTTTTTCGTAAGATTACTGACATATTTTTCTATATTATAGACAACATCTGTTGTATACTGAATATAGAAGGCTTCATATAGGAAATGTTACTCTCTCATTGTTTGTGGCAGATGCCATTTACATCTGTAACTTCATTAAATCTGAAAACAGATCCCGTCTTTTCAAAATCCAGTGGTCCTGTGATTTTAAAAAACCACCCCAGGAAACAGATTGTCTTGATATTTTTACTTACATATTGTATTCTCATGGGAACCATGCTCATCACGGTTAATCAAGGACAGACAACAGACTACATCTGTTCACATGGCAGCTCTACTGATATTTTATTATTTCTCTTCCATCTTCTCTATGTCATTCCGTCTCTCTCTTTCACCCTCTTCGTCTTTTCCAGACACACACACACACACACACACATACACACATTCCTTCTTGCTCCGTATAACCCAAATGTCAGCAGGCTGAGTGGCAGGTGAACGACAGTAAAGCAGATTTGACCTTGACGGCTCTGAGAGTGAAGTGACAGTAATAAAAGGCTGTAGTGAGTTATTGTTAGACCCCGGGCCATCTATTAATGAATGACAAGAAACAGCCGTGAGATTCTGGGGCAGGAGGGGAAACTGGAATGATGTAGGACAGGTGACAGCGGCCCACACACAGCCTTTACCTGTGATGAGCTCAGCCAGCACCTTGCACAGGGTTCACACTTAAACATACAGTGAATAGCATGAGCTCAGATGGCTGTATTAAGACGCAAGCACACAAGCAATGTACAGAGGTGTCAAAACACTTAACCACCTACAAACACTTGCCATCTGAAGACATTCTGTCAAAAGCGTGTCTTTACTGTAGAATAAATCACCAGCTATTTCATTACATTATTCATGTGCTAAATAGACCTCTATACCCCTGAGGGCAACTTACTTTTTTTCACCTCCCACTCACTGTGACTCTCATACTCGGATCATCCACCAATACAAACCCCGGTGACAATTGAGCTTAATCCCTATCTTCCCCTGCTGCACTGCATCCTGTTAGTGAATAGTTGTGAGTGTCAAAATGAGGCTATTTTTGGGGGGGATGCAATCATCTTATATCCAAAGCACTGAAAGTACAGCACAGTCTGGGGTTCTTACAATCTATTAGAATTTGGTGGTCTTTCAACTGATATCAGGATAATTATAGATAATGAATTGATAGGGGTGATAAGTGTCAGACTTCTAATGGAATGCAGTACTTAACCTCTATAATCCCTCTGTGCCCTTCACTTAGTGCCAGGATAATTAGATTACTGCTGCTGATATCTTCTATCTCACAGACACCAACTTATGCATACACACTAATTCTGGCATACAGGACATACGCAAACACACTGGTGCTATATAATGGACTCATACAGGATGAACTTTGGGTGAATATACAATAATTATATGTACACAACTGACAGATATGTGTTTCAATAGAAATTATTTTATAAAAGAACTTAAAGGTAGCTTGTGGAGTTTAGCGACCACTAGTGCTATAGAGCAATGGTTTACCAGTTGGTCTCCATACGGTGCCGGGAAGATACATTGGTATTTTGCACAAAATATGCAGGTGATGTGAATCACATCTCACTGGTTGTTTTATGGTATTCTGCAAATCCTGCACATCAACATTAGAAATAGAAGTGGTGAGTCAGAACACAAACGAAGTGTAAACTTGGTGGTGACGTTAAAGCTTAGTTGAAGGTGTTATTTGTCACATCAGTCCAACCAGCTGCAGCAGCCAAATATGGGTGTGTCTGATAAAAGTCTCATGGATCCTCACGTATGTCTCTGCCAGACAGCCTCCATACTCACTAGGGAAATTCAGACAATCCAAGGGGCAACACGATGTTAAAGCAATGAAAAGCGCCCACAGTTGTACTGGGAGATATGCAGCTGAACGGAGTAAGGCCCCAGGGGCCAAAGTATGACATCAAGTATTCTATCTAGAAGTTGCCCAAACTGTTTGCAGAGAACGGTGGGAAATGTTCTCTCTAAAGAACTTTGGACTTAACTTAAGCTAGCAGGAACCTTGTTCAATATTTGTGACAGTCTGACAGCCAATTATCAGCATATTTTTTTCTTTGCAGATTTCCTTTTATACATACATCTTCAATTCCAATTCCGACTTGAAAAGGCTGCAATTTTTACACACAATATCTCATCTCCTGGGTCCTGTGTGTTTTTCAACAGGCAGCCCATGGGGTTACAGTCTTGCAAGCCTTGCAACTTCTGCCTACAAAGTAAGGGGGAATGCAGACCGGCTGGTGATTGCTTTAGTGTGTATGACAACTAGAGATACTGCTCTGACCACTGCTGTGACATCTGCTGCCAGATGTGTGTGAATGTGTGCTTTGGCTTCTGTTCAGGAGACTGCAGCTACACCTTCTGTACTCTCTGCCTCTGCCTGGCACAGAAATGTGTCACATTTTTTACCACCCAGCAAAATGAAACATCCGAGGCATCAGTTAATGGTATTATTCATAATGGAACATACATCTGACCTGTGAATATACTTCATCTACAATTTTATTCTACATGTTTTATTGGTTTTAGAGGTTATCTGTGCTGCATAGAGAAAAAAATGGCACGTGTGACCAAACCCAAAAGATGCATTAATGTGAGGACATACCAGATATATTCAGTTTTGCTATATAGTATTTGTTTTGTTTGCTCCAGGGTTGACAGATGCTGCACAGGAATGAAACCACTTAAGGTCTTTTGTTGAATCAAAGACAAGATCAATGCCAATTTCTGCTGCACTGTAAATAAATGAAACGATTTTACATTTGAGCTATTTAATCCACATTGACCTCTAAAATTCCGGCCAAGAGTATTATGGAATAGACCGAGCCATTTGTATTGTTCACTTCCAAGCACATTTCGGTGCTAAAGAGCTCTTTGATCCCAAGACATGCTGACAATAACAGAAGTCTCATACTGACTTTAGCTGGAAATAATAACAACCCTTTAACTCACAAGGGTCAGAAATAGGCCTGTGTATGTAAGTTACACCAAACAGGATTTTAATTCACTCTATCGCTTTGCCAAACTACGTTGTTTCTTTCTTTCCTTATCTCTACAGAAAATGTACAAAACAGAAAGCCGGTCAAACTGCAAGGAGAAGTTTGTTAGCTGAGACAAGTTACTAGAATAAGAGACACAAGGTATAGCTGTAGTCTTAGGCAGCAGGTGGTTAAGTCTTAATGGTTATGAGTCAGCAGATGTAAAGAGGGAGAGAGTTTGAAGATGTGCAGTGAGAATAGCAAGTGAGGAGAAACTTTGGGCAGAATATAAAACAGACATAAAATTGAGCTACAACTGTGGAGGTCGAAAGCTTGGGTTTGGAAGTTGTAAAAGTTTTGACCAGGGAGGGAAGCAGAATTGACATCCTTCAGACTTTTTTCAAGTGATGGTCTGCAGAGTCTTTGCATCAATTGTATCAAAAGGAAATGTGCTGTGTCTGAGACGGAGGCAGGGTGGGAGGTGGTACTGAGAGGGCGGTGAGCAGAGAAGCAGACAGGTCCAGGTCATGACCCACTATTGAGTGTGGGGAGAGTATGCCATGTGGTGTCAAGTGAATAAGTCACAAAATTGAAAGCTGGAAAGTCTGCATGAATGTTAAAGTCAACAACCTTTGTTGTATTAACACTGGCAATGGACATATACGTAGTTAATATAAATTACATAAAATCTAAGATCTGACTCAATAAAAAAAACTGACTGAGAGAACCAGACAGGACTGTGTACATTAGTTTAAATGGCAAATAAAATAACCTGACTTGTCTTATTTCTAATTAATTAATTGTTGCAATAGGATATATGTGACATGTAACATATAAAGGCGTGTTAGACAGAACATACAGTATGTTCAGAGTAGCATTAGCAAAAGGAAAGGAAAATACATAATGTAACACAGTCATGTGTATAAATTGATCAAGTTGTACATGTAATGGAAGTAAAGGCAACAGTAACATTTCATCAGGGAACTCGTGCAATTACAGTAGCAGAAATTGCTTGAATAGATGGCAGATTAATTCAAGTGATGAAAGACTGGACCCATAAAGTAGTTTAACAAGAGAAGAGATCCAAAATGATCAGGTTTACACGTTAGTAAGTATTTATTGTATATATTATATGTTTTTAGCTTTTAAAATTATTTTAAAACTATGTGACATAAGGTCTAGTTTGTCTCTCATAGGAGTCTGTGGCTATAGAGCAACTGGACACCAATCACATGGCTATGTTTTCACTAACCTACCAACCTACAAGTACCAACAGCAACACTAACTACATCCTCTAAAGCTAAAATAAAGTGATACATCATTCATATGATTTTAGTAGGGCTGTTGTATTTGGATTACTCTAGTCAGATGTACAGGTATACAGGCATTAAAAAATTGTAATCTAGTATATGCACTAATGCAAGTGATTTAAATTTTTATGTTCATAGAGGCTCTGTCATTCTTCTCCATCTTCATCTCATACATTCACACTGACAAAATAATGGCTGTTTTATACAATTCAATTTCAATTCAATTCAACTTTATTTATATAGCGCCAATTTACAACATAAGTCATCTCAGGGCACTTCACAGTGTAAGGT
>JAUYWH010000026.1:11681610-11692595 GCA_034779795.1 Ctenopoma multispine
TGTCGCTGAGCGGAGAAAACTTATTTGAAACGTGAACCGGTTGGTGGTGAACCTTGGGCGACTTCTTCTGACTATGTCACCCAGCCGGCCTGGTTTATACACCATACATACAGTGAATTTTAAGAGGGATGTGTAGCATGGAGCACAAACCTGATTCCCAATATAACCCACAGACAACAGCATGGTCGGTGAAAACTTCCTATCTCTCTTTTAGACCAGGTTGATTGACAAGTATGTATTGAAAAGAATTGGACTGCTTCCTTTCACAGCATCAGTGGAGCCAAACTATGGGCTGCTGTCTGACAAGGATGTACTGTAGATGAGAATCACAGACACCTTGACAGCAGATGTAAAAAAAAGTTTTCTCCAGAGCACCAGTGTGTGTGTGTGTATATATTCAAAAGTTCAATAAATCTTTCATGTGTGAAGACAAATAGTGTATGATTGCCTACTTGGTTTGGCTGGATACTGTTGAGTAGAATATACAAAGCTTTGAATGAAATCATAAACACTGTAAGGAGATAACATGGTGATGGACTTCCGGAGGTATTAAAAGTAGAATTTGTAGACTTTCTATTTTTACAATGGTCCTTACAAAAAGCTTATTCTTCGCTATCACTATCATGGCTGAACAAAAGTTATCTGAACAGGTTTTGCCTCTAATGGCGGCCTCTAATTTGCCTCTAGAGTGGCATGATAGCTCAGTGGGTAGGGCAGTCGTCTTTAAACCCAAGGGTGACCGATACCCCGACCCTTGGCGCTTCACAGAGGCAGCCTGTCCACAAGGAATTTTCCCAAGGGGATTAATAAAGTACCAATTCTATTCTTCTATTCTAATGGCTCACATCCGTATGATGGCAAAGACCCATGCTGCATCTCACTTTATGCCAGTAGACTTCTTGTAGGCCTATACATCTGGATGTTTGAATTACAAAGCGAACAACTACTTTATTCACATTTTCCATTACAGGAAAAATAGATTTCCCTAACATCAACCCAACCAAAGTGTTTCTTTTCTCACATCTAAATGGAAGTGTTCTGAAGCAGCACTTCAGAGTGCTCATTAGCTGTCTGCAACATTGTTTTGCACTTTGAGACAAACAGAAAATATAATTTGGTTGCACAGAGTGTACAATTTCTGTGTGGGATTTGGGGCCTGAGGATACTGGCTGCTATTTGCTTCCACTGAATTAGAGCTTTTTATTATCCTCCACAAAATTGCTAGTTTGTAGAAATATTACTGATTGAATGATCCATGTCCCAGCATCAAAAGAAGCTATATGCGGAAAATCTAACAGTATAGTTGGGTTGCATGGTGTCTGCAGCTGTGCTGATCTCTGCTCCTGTATTCTCCTTGTTTAGTTTTTTTTGGGGGGGGTTATTTGTTTTTTTTCTTGTACAGTGTGAACAAATTAGCATCACCATATGTATTTAATTGCCCTGTCTCAGGGGAATTGTATTGAAGGATGTGCTCATTTGTCAGTACATTTACATGTGAGCACACACCATGATAAGAGTAATAGAAAGTCAGAGTGAAGAACCGAATGACTGATGATCGACCTCAAAAATGTGTAGAACAAAATTTAAGATCTGGTGAAGATTTTCCCCACCTTCCCTGTCTTTCATGTTCTACTCTCTCTCTTATCTCTTTGTGGCTGAGTGCTTGCTCCCTGTGTGTGTGTGTGCTTGTCTCATGAATTGCATTGTTTTTACTGAATGTCTTCTGGTTAGGAGTGGAGAAAGGCATTGTGTGCTGCTGTCAGTCAACTAGATTACAGCTCTAGAGGATGCTTAACGCTCACCCTCTAAAAATAAGTAGATGGCTGCTAACTTCACCGGCCAAATATATCTGACAATGTCTGTTTTTTTCCCGACAAAATCTGTTGTACAAAAAAACTCAACATGACAGACTTAATCAGAAAATCTGAAACAAGAAATTCTATTCTATCTTGCACTTCTGCCACAGCTGAAATATTTTTTTCTACTAGCACTTTGCTTCCAGTGTCTTCTACCTGACCTAGCTATTTTGCTGGCTTGTAGCTCAGTTGTAAGTTACTTTGGATAAAAGTGCCTGTCAAATGACGAAAATGTAAATTAATTTGATTCAACCAGTCTGCAAATCCTCTCATAGTTTATAACCCTGTGGACGCAAAGATTATTTGATGTTTATGTAGTATTTTTTCAACCATTTTTTCACTGTTTACCTGTCAACACTCCCACCGAGCTGTCAGCTGAGTTAGATGTAACCATGTGCGGTGAAAGATGTTTCCCCCAAGTCATAAACAGAAAGAGCTGTCCCATGGTGGTGACATGCCTATTACATGTACACACACTGTTTACTTCATGGAAAATGATTCAAACTGAGGAAGAGTTTATTGCTCCTTCTTTGTCCAAACCAAACCCTGTGGGAATCCCAATGCTCAGTCTAAAAACAGCATGAAGTCCCTTGAATCACTGTTTTCCTCTTTTCACTCCTGAAGACATTTAGATCTTTAAAAGTCTGTATATTGAACTTTGAGCATTATAAATTCTTTGGAGCACAGGTACACTCTCTATTATGATACGAAGCAAGTGGTGGCTCCAAAAGTAATTCAGGGGCAAAAGCGTGTGTCCAATCTCAGTTGAGAACGGCTGGAGGTGGATTGGTGCATAGTCCCTCTCTTTTTGCCCTCCTGCTGCGTGTCAGTTTTTCAGATTCTAGAGATGTGCAGGCGAGACTTGCTGAAGACGGGCAGGGACAACAAGGGGGGCTGCAGTTTGGGGAGGTGGGAGGCAGTGAGTTTTTTTGTTGAAATTGGATTTTATTTTTGTCCACTCTGAGACCTCCATCTTATCCTGCAACCCAGTCCTCCCACTCAATTTCCATCTCACCGTGTGAAAATTGGAGTGATATAAAGATGTGAGCTAGAGATGGAGAAGACAGTCAGACATGGTAAAAAGGAGGGCAAGGGAATGGCAAGAGATGCAGACTGCGAGATATAGGGGAGTGCGTGAGATAGAGGGAGGACAAGGTGGCAGCACTCAGATTTCGGCATTTCCAGGGCACAGGAGCAAGTGTCTTGACCAGATTTCTTAGATAGTTTTTACTCGTGTAGATAAACCATGTAGCAATCACACTGCAGTAAAATATTTACTCA
This sequence comes from Ctenopoma multispine, assembly GCA_034779795.1. Classification (NCBI taxonomy): domain Eukaryota; kingdom Metazoa; phylum Chordata; class Actinopteri; order Anabantiformes; family Anabantidae; genus Ctenopoma; species Ctenopoma multispine. The sequence continues at coordinate 11,684,748 of JAUYWH010000026.1, forward strand.
AAATAATTTCTATCTAATAGCAAAAAGCTACTTAGTATTCAAAACAGGCAAAATGAAACAAAGCCCTTCAAAGCCCCACAGCCTCATATATGCATATTAATGGTGACAGACATTGCTTATCTTCTATACACTGTGATTTGATAACAGGTTGGTCAAACAATATGTCTACACTTCAAATGCATTCTAAATCCTGTTTCCATTGTGAAGCCTACAGTAGACAGTATTTAACAGATTTACCAGCATAAATAAAAAGAGGAGAAAATCATTAGCAAAAAGCAAAGAGAGAAATCAATGAATAGAAAAAGGCTCTAATAGCATGGTGGCACGGTTTGTGCTCAGTTGGTTTGCATTCATAATGTATACGTAGGATGACAGCCCATTAGACAGCGTTAAAAGGAAATCAGATTCTGGCCTTCCTCCAGATCCATTAGCCAGTGGGGTCAGCCTGAAGACAAACTGGCAATTGACCAATAGATTTAGGTAAATTGTAGGTAAATTGTTGGTCCCTGGGAGGAACAACAATTTTTTTAATTGCATTTTTAACAGTGGGTAAGGGGATTTTGGCTTGCAGGTGTGTAATGGCAAAGACAGTGGTGTAATGGGGCCCAGCAATCATACAGTCCTAGTCCCTCCATTTCTGTAAACACACATCATCCTCCCAGATCAAAGGCAAACATCACAATGATGGAAAATTATTACTGTGCATTTTGGGTTGTTGTACTGGACAAAAAAAAATCAAGAGCCTTCAAAGATGTTGTGAATAAAAAGTGAATATGGCTTTGTAAATGATTTGTAAGTTAGAGAAGTAGTCGTTGTAAGCTCTGCATGGATGAAGGGTCAGAGTTTGTTCAGCTGCACATAGAACTCCACTGAATACTAACAAAACCTCAGGAGCTGACTGTCAGTCACACTAATGGACACTAACAGTAGTGAGGTCAGAGCTTTTGTATGAATGTCTTGTGGACATTTGACATACTAACACGTATGACCACGATGTAGTGAAGCTGCTTGCTTGTAGTGTGTAACTGATCAATTGCACTTTCAGCTGTTTAGTTTGGTAATATTCTTAATAGCAAAATGCATTTAAACAAATCCCCTTTGTAGTGCACAGTGCTTGATTCTTTTTTTTTTTTTACAAGAGTAAATTAAATCTACTATCATTATACATCTGAGTCTACAAAAGCTTCTATGGCAATACCTTTGTCATATTAGTGATAACAAAGGATAAAGTACTATGTTTATTGTTCCCACTAATCAGACTTATTTAGACACTAGTGGAGATTGTGTTGGGCTTAATCAAAATACTGTAGCTTTCTTTCAATCCCTGAAGGATAGTTATTATGCTGAGCACATCCACTAACAGCTACAGACAATGGTTGTTCACAACATGTGCCAGTCATGTTGCAAAGACTAAGTGAATTCCAGGATTGGTGCCACAGGACTGATTAGGAACTTGATCACACAATAATATGCAGGCTTGAATTCGATCAAAGCACAAAGACAGTGTGGGCAGGAGCTAAACAGTTACCATGAAGAAATTTGATCTACTCGTGAGCAGCATAGTCTGCATTACCTGAAGCCTCCACCTCTCTGACCCACTGTCGACAGTGCCTCCTGGTCAAGCATGGGGCAGCAACCTGGTTGGGGAGGAAGAAGAGGAGCAGGTCTCAGATGTGGACGTAGACCCCTTGGCCTGTTGGTATGACTTTCAACATTGGAAGAGACCTGCTGTTCGGTTACAGTGATGAACGACTTTGCCTACCCTCTGATAATTGCTCACTCAGGGGCAGAGAAAGGTCCATTAATCAAAATGAGCTGAGGTATTGCAGGACTTCACCTGGCAGACTCCAGCATGCCTCGACAACCCCGGGGCAGACCCACAGGCATCGGCTTGAAAGGAATCTGACTGGTCAGGACACTGTCATTCTGCAATGACACCCAGCACCTCTGCCAGGCAATCTGCAATCTAACCTGCTGAACAGAGCAGACACGGGTGGAAGAGGGGAGGGGTCTCCATTAAGTGACTGCCAAATGGAATAGCTTTTCAAGCTTAACTTGAAGCAATCTGCACAATGCACCTATGGGATTGTCACACATACTTTGTTGACATATCTGAGAGTCAGAAAGGAGGCTGAGGAGAATAAATGTGAGAAAAAAGACAGCCAGAATGAGGAAGAGGGAGTGTAGCCTTGTTTCTGGTGTGACAAATTGAAGAAATACAGTGAGAGTAAAGGTCTGCGTTGATTCTTACGATGACACATCAGTTGGGATGTCTTCTTGTGGGTGGTGACAAAGTGTTTATGTTTTCTGTAAACAAAAGAATGGATAAAGCCAGATCACTTTGTCTCAAGAGTCAAATTCATTAGAACAAGCTAAAAAAAATCTTGATAAGGGACGATTCTGTTTCTTCATTTACAGCGGATTGGTGACAATCCCAGTCAGGGTCTCAATCTCATCTGTTTTGGAGAATTTGCTGGTATATTAATGCTGTGATTTAATTGTTTCTGCAAGAAGGAAGCAACATGCACAGATGCATAGTAAAGCTTTGATGTTTATGTTTGCATCTCTTGCTCCTCTTCTGCTTTGATCTACCATATATCTGCTCTGAATGCTGGAATACATATTTATATTACATTTGTTTATTTCCTGCCATATTGTAATTTTAATGCCAAACCAGACTTAAATCTTTAGGTGGGTTGTCTTGTCAATGGCAGCTAATGTCTGCTGTAAAGAGAGTCAGCCTATTACCACATCAGTCATTGTGTACAATGAATTGGTTGTGAATATCTCTACAGCGTGCTTAGACATTAAGTAGTGACTGACAGTTTAATGATAAGATCATAAGATGTTTGAGCTTGTTGACACATTTCATGGATTTTAATATCATTATTCATTTTAGTACACATCCCCTGAGAAACATATGCACTTCTGACTCTGAGGCTTTTTGTCTACTTGTAATATTGAAGATTATCATGAGAGAAACAATTCAGGATCTCTTCATAATCAAGTGTATTTATAATTTATTAGTGGACCTTGGATTTGAAGTATTTTATTCATGCATGATACAAAAATCCTATAACCCTATCTTTGACCTAGAACTTGAATTTTTTATCAATTATCAAACTACAGGAAACCACTGGTTAGTGTAGAAGCTATTATAACAGTGAAATAATAGTTTCAATCACATGAGCTCAGCAGTTGTAACAAAAATAATAAAACATTTCTAGAAGGTCAAAATTCTAATTGGTGTCATTGCGCTGATGAATTGGTTAATGAAATGTAGTTTTAATGAAGAATAATTCCTCTGATTTTATTTAGGAGTCACTCTTGACTCTGTTCATAGATATATTCAGGTCTGTAAGTTCATGCAGTACACACCAAGGTTAAAAAATTAGATTCAATTGAATTGGTTAAAAAAATCCAAGCAAATACATGAATAAATATGTAAATAAACAGTGTAGCAGGAATAAAATAACACTGCATCTAATAACACTACAGACTGCTCTTACATTTCTCTGTCCAGCCTTAACATTTGTATGATCAGCTTTTTAAAATAAGTTTTATTTGATTTTGTTTTGGAAATCAAATGTGAAAACAGTGTAAAAAATACTGCAATGTGTAATGTAATACAATGCCCTATTTCTGCTGTTGCCTTTTACATATTTTTAGTTTTTATATACTATTTTAGAACTGTTGTTTTTCTTTGTCCAGAACTACGTGTTCTTTTAAGACAGTACTATCCTATTTGTGTTGTACAAACTAAAATGTTCTGTGTGATAATGTAAAAATGGTTTATTTTTAGTGATCAATCTATGGAGAATTATCACCAGAATCTGAACCTGTTCTCAGTTTGCAAAGCTTGCAAAGCTAGTTTCAGTTCATCTGTGAGAGACGTACAGTCCATGATGTTAGTGTCTTGGTTCTGTAGTACTGCTCTATGAGTGTTCAGTTGGTAGAGAGTTTGTAAAGACCAAAATAATTAACTAAAACTTTGCTGTTCACCAGTCATATATTGTTGTGTTTGTTCCCATTTGTTAAGAAAATCTGTTAAACACACAGGTTTAATACAAGACCACCACTGTTTACTGATATGATATGATATTATATGATAATATGGTCTATACTGTTAGGTCATAACTTACATTTTCATTCATTCACATGGTGAGGTTGAACATGGGCAGCACATCACTGGCATGACATCTTTCCTTAACCTCAAAGGCAGCTCCCACAGATCCTCAGTGTCAAATCCACTATTCATGTCAGTGGGAGTCAGATCCCAGCTGCAGGTGGACATACTGGTCGGGGACTTTTCTTCCCAGCAGTATATGAAAGCCAATGTTTTTAGACGATCTGTATGAATCCACATCACATAGCTGGTCATTAAATGGAAATTAGTTCCTCCTATCTCACCGTCACACACAGTAAACTACCTCTACCTAGGCAACATTCACGCACACTGCTTATTTCACGGTCCAGTTTATGTGCTGCGTGTGTCGCTCCTGTCCTATCCCCTTGCTGTACACATCTGCTATAATGAGAGTCAGTAGTAGGAGCCTTGGATTGAGAGACTCACATGGAGAAACATATTATTGTCCTCGTATTCTAAAGCCTGCAGTGGTTTGTCTGGTTATTAATTCTGACCATCATATGAGACTGGACATCAGCAGGGTGATTGAAGACCCATAGTGCTAATGAGCAGTAAGGGTGTTTATCAGTGAAAAAAGCACATGGAAATGATGTCACACTGCTATGGAGACAGACCATACATATTTTTTCACCCCCACTTTCATTAGAACCATTCGCTCTCCAGCGGAGCTTTCAGCATATCAAACACAACTAAAGATGGAAGAACTGTGTCCTCACTCATTCCATAGAGAGAAAGGGGCTCGGAGTGCCACCTCTGTCTTCACTCAGTGAAGAGACAGATACTGTGGGACTGGGGGCACTAGAGGTTGTAACTGTCTCTCCCACTGGACATCTTGTCCACCAGGCATGTCTGAATGTCCAGGTCAATCCTGTGCTTTGTAGTGACTAGATGAAGCATACACTTCACCTGTGTTTAAGAATTTAAACTACCTTGTCAGCATCGTATTCATTAGTATTTACTTTTATTGCTTTAATTTTTTATTTTTTTTGATTGAGGCACAATTATAATTCCAAGAAAAGAGAACTCTGTGTGATGCTGATGTCTCTCTGTTAGACAGTCTGCACATCTATAATAGATTCATAGACCTAATCAATAACTAAAGGTGTGTTATTAACTGAGTTGAAGAGTTACTACAGAGTGTCCCTCCATCTCCATTGTCTTTTCATCATTTCTTCTCTTTCATCCTCATCTTTATCTTTCAACTTCCCTACCTCATTTTTTCATCTGCATTGACATATATTCCTTTTGCCCAGGCTTCAGGATTATCTTGCTGAAAAAGCTGGAAATATTGCCACATTTTAAAATCTTTTGATTTTTAGTTTGTAATGTGGGTCACTCCGTCTACTGTGGACTACCATAGCCAAGATATAAAAGGACCTCATGGTTAAAATCCACTTATTACATCACATTGATGGATAATGTGGCTAGTGCAATAAAGCTATAAGATCAGCACAAAGTGAGATTTTGATATTTAATCCCATCCTGGCTAATACATTCCCAGTCTGATAATAAAGGAAACACAATGTTTGTGTGAAGGCTCTGTGATTTACATAAAAATTTAAATACCCTACTATTCAAAGTAAATTAATCTTAGCAGTCTAATGGACTATTGCTCCCACTCCCTACAAGTTACATATTTTAAAAAGTGAAAAATTGCTTAATGGCAATCCTACAAATCTTTAAGTCTTGCTCAAATCGAATCAGTAAATGGAAAAACGCTCTCACGGTCTTGTTGTTTGATGAACTGATGTTTAGCGTTATTTACCTCTGACTGACATAATTCTGACTGACAGACTGAAATGAATCACATTTAAGATATGTTACGTCATGACTAAACTGCTAGTTTTTGTTTATTTATCTTTGGACAGAAAAGCTCTGTTTTCACCTTCAGATTCAGTTGTAGCTTACACCATGTCTTGAGCAGATGTTTAGTAAAACATAAGTTACAGCAGTTTCATTGCTCAGTCAAGAGACATTCAAGTACAGTACACATTGTAGGTCACCCACGTTTTGAAACTCAAAAATTTACTTTTTGCCACCTTGTAGATCTGCCCCTACAGACAGTACAACTTTATTTGATGGCATGAACCTGAAAAATATTCAAGAAGACTTTTGTTCAAGTTGTTGTTTAGAGGTTCTGTTCAGTGTGAAAACTAACTCTTTAGTTAATTCTCATCTACATTTCTTGTCTCATTCAGAGGATCATAGCGTACTGAAAACAAGTTCTGCATCAACAGTGCCTGCCAATAAACAGTTATGTTGTTTAAAACTAATGAAAACCCGGCTTACTCAACTGTCCTCAAGCTGTACTCAGTGATAAGCCTTCACTGTACTGTACATGGGCAAATGTTCAGGCTAACAAACTGCACAAACCCCTCATTATTCTGTGACAAAGAGAATCCATTAGACAAGTCCAAGCATTAACTACTTGTTTTTGCTATTGGACACAATACATGCTGTAAACTGCCTTTTTCATCGATGTTCAAAAAAAATTTTAATCTTCCAATAAAATGTGAATGACTTGGTTAGTCTGTATGGAAGTGGTACGCAACTATAGCAATTAAAAAAAATTTATGAATGATGAGAAAAAGAAAAAAATGCGATATGTAATAAAACTGAGTTAATGTAATGAGTGTGGACAGAATCTGTAACACTGAGGATAGCAAAATGGTTGTCATTACAAGCTTACAATTTTATTTGCCACAGGCTGTGGTTCTGTTCTTTCCAGCTATGAGCAAAAGCATTACACACACACACACACACACACACACACACACACACACACACGTACACAAAGATGCACACATACACATGTAAGTACACACATACACACAAGCACACATCCACAAGAAAAATTGATTACCACCTTTTCCTGATTGCAGCTCCTCTGTCTTCTAAATCTAAATTGCAACTCCAGACACAAAAGCAGCCCATGTAGCTGAAGCACACTAAATAAATCTCTCCCACTCTCTAGCTCCTTCACTGTCATATAAAAAGCCCAACTTTTTTGCACGGAAGGGAATAGCCCCTGAATGTAAAATATGCAATGTAGTACACCACTGCCTCCATTCATGACCTTGTACTTGAAGGGTGGAAACATTAAGTTTTCATGTTCAAGGGTAAAAATCACATTTCAAAGCAACATATTGACTACACTTTGTGATGTCCATAGATTTTTAAACTTTCAGAAAATGTTATTAAACGCTTTCTGTTTATTAGAAAAAGTCTTAGAATAAAACTGGCATTCATTTAAATTTCCAAACTGTGGCTTCATGTATTCCCTTCACATCCTAGAAACAATTGGACATTTTTCCACCAGGAACCCAATCTATCTAATTACCCACTAACTTTACACTCCATTGATTTGCATTCTTGACTATTCAAATTATACAATACATTGCATTTTAAACACTGATAAAACTACTTAAAATTCAGTGATTAAACACGCTGAAGTATATCAGCAGTTTTAAGAGTACATATCTACTATGGAATATTTTAGAGCCACACCCCCAGCTTGTGGTACTGATTCACTGCCACCACCACGTCACGTTCCATTTAGATTCAAGATTAAAAAAACGGTATTAATCCCAGAGGGAAATTATTTTAGCATGTTGCAGCAGCTCTCATTCAAAAAGAAAGAAAGAAAGAAAGAAAGAAAGAAAGAAAGAAAGAAAGAAAGAAAGAAAGAAAGAAAGAAAGAA
>JAUYWH010000026.1:11692695-11764141 GCA_034779795.1 Ctenopoma multispine
GAAAGAAAGAAAGAAAGAAAGAAAGAAAGAAAGAAAGAAAGAAAGAAAGAAAGAAAGAAAGAAAGAAAGAAAGAATCATAACCATCAAAATATTAACACCAACACAAATACTAAATACTCCTGTGTGTAATGTAGTGGGGTTATCTGATTATAAATATGATATCATAATCATTATGATCATTCCCATCACCCCTCCCCTTAACCTAAAGGAGAGGAGTTGTACAGTTTGATGCCACAGGCAGAAATTATCTCCTGTGGCGTTCTGTGGAGCACTTGACATTGATCAGGGTCCAGCTCCACACCAAGAACAGAGCCAGCCCTCTTATTTATCTGACATTTGCCAAAATCCTTATCCTTCAGTCAAACAAGACACTTAACACAAGAATGAATCTGAGACCTTGTCCTTAGTAGGGGGCACATTGCATGTGTAATGGTTAGCAGCTGTTTGGAATGCAAAACCCATGTGCCATGGAAATACTTTCTCTTGCACTCAGGCATATGCATGAACACACTTGGTTATTCAATTGTGAATAACCAAAGTTTTCCAGAGTAAGGATTCTTCCCTTTTCTTGAAACATGTTTGTATGAAACAACTAAGGATAAGAAGTGTCACTGACAAAAAGAAAATATTAATATTTGCAGTACAATACCAGAGCCTCACAGTACTGTCTACATCTGTGTGTCAATTCCATTGTTATTTTCTATCAGTGCACTAGTCTGTGCAACACACCTCAGTGATCTACACTGAATATGTGTACTTAGAAACCTATCTGAACGAACCACACAGTAAGAACCTTAGTAAGTTACATGCAAAACTGATAGCAGTCCCATCTGTGAGAATTAATGTGGTAGTGTATGAAGTCATTTTGGGTAACACTTTGCACAAACTACTGAGTAGTTAACTAATATGTATGGAACTATGTGTTATGAATTAAGATGGATAAGTCTAAATGATACAACCCACTTGGGTTCATCAGGCTAGGAAGAATATCAGCCATGCAGCAGATAATTATAAACTTAAGTATATTAAACTCACAAGAATTCATAGCTTGAAGCAGATAATCTCTCTCTAAGAAATGTAATGTAGCACTGATAAGCAGCAGATGACCATCAGTTCATAGATATAGGCTTAAGGTTTGCATTGAGTGCGGCTGCGAGGAGTGGCAGCACAAACTGAAACAGCGGCTCGGCAGATGCAATTATGATATGAAGAATAGTAAAGCAAGCTGTCACATATTGATTTAAATTTAAATAATCCTCCAGTGCTTGGCTGAAAATGAAGTGCGTTGAGAAAAAGGTGAATGTGACTGTCTATCCAATATTGACAAGCCATTTTGAGCATGAAGCTGATATTAGAAGGAAATATTTATGTAAATGCACATGTGCAAGAAGACAAGCATTCTTAAAGCTAATATATAATATAACCTTTTATGGGAGATACCAGTTCAAAGGAATCAAACCAACGCTACTGGTCACCGGTGCAAGCAGCTTAATATGATGGCAACTACAACAGCTAGAGCCTGAAGCCAGTGCAGAAGTATCATTTTGAGGCACTTGAGTATTCGCATGCTGTTACTTTTAGTCGAGTAAAGTTTAAAGGGAAATATATGTTTTATTCCTCTTCATTTAGCTATTATTCCACACAGCAGCATTAGTGATGTTTACTTTTTTATCTGCATAAGTACTTTTACTTTAAGTATATTTTGAAGCTAATAATTTTACATAAGTAAAAGTAAAGTTAAGACACTAAGCTTTTTTTAATGTCTATTTGCTCTTTCCTAGCACAAAATGTGAAATTAGTTCACAATAAATATATCCTACTTCCAGGTTTCATTCACTGGTGTGTAGCCCACAAAGTTTTTATTACTAATAACTAGAGAGCAAATTTCTGAAAAGGACAAATTAAACTATTATTCTTATTATCAAAAACAAGGTGCTGAAATAGCTCTTACCTTGAATCTAACTCAAGGCCTGGCCACTCTGAATTTCTGTCAACTTTATTTTTTTAGGCACAAGTGGAACAAATTGGGACTACACTGATGTTATTAAAAGCACAGCTAATGTTTAAGAGTGTTTTTATGCACATATTTTTTTTATCAGTACTTGAGCTTTATATGTACTGAGGTTGTGTGCTTCTTCCACCTCCACTTTGCTGTCAGTGCTTGAGGATGAGCTAACACAAATCAGTTAGCAGTGTGTGCTGTAACATACCGTTATGTGCTGTTATGTACAGTAGCATGACATTTTCTAGTTTGGTGGGTAGCAGGAGGGACATGTGACCAGTGAATGGCACCAATTAATAGTCACTATTCTGGACTTCAAAGCAGCTGCAGTGCAAAGCAATGGGGGATCTCACACCTTTTGACATCCAGTATGTCTTGTGTACAGGTATATGATTACTACCTATAGTTACTCTATGTATTAATGATGATGATCTCTAGTGGCCCCTACTTATGACAGAAGCAAAAGTTATTTAGTGTAAAGTTTGCATGGAGACTGGTAACATGTGGCTGTTTAAGAACCTTAACTACATTTGTTACTGTAAACATGATAGTGAAAATCCAGTACATCTGCTGGCATAGTAGTGATGTATTAAATGTTAGGGGCAAACAATCTATACCATCCATATAGACATTTAGGTTGGAGGAATCGTTTGATAGTTTTGATATTGCTAACAAAACCACTGTGTCTACTACTAACAGATGGAGACTACACTACAGTGTAAACACAAATATTCCTGAACAAAGCTTCATGTGCAACAGAAACAGCATCTGCAAGTGATCGCAGCAGTGCAACCAAGTAGCAAACAAGCAGAGAGACAGCTACAGCAGAAGAATCAGACTTAAGATCCATGTTATTACTCAAGTATGTTGACACCAAAAAGGAATCTGACTGCAGTTCTCAGCAGTTTTCAGTGTGCTTTATTTATTCATTGAATTCCATTTGTTTGTTCCGCTTATGTCAATGAATAGTTTCAGGAGATGTGAAAAAACAAAAAAATAAAATTCAGTTTCCTTGTACAGTATGATCAAAAAGGAACAGGGGAGAAGAAAATCTCAATAAAAATACAAAATACCAATAGATGGAGAGGTTTAAAAATTGAAAAGTTCAAAAGTCACCCTCAATAATTTGCCGTAAACTTTTTAAAAAGCTGGTATTTTAAGCCAGTTTTATTTCTTCTAATTATTCTCTTCATGTTTTCTAACTAAAAAATATTTCAATAATTCCCTACATAACTGTTTGATGCTACATACTGAAATACACTGCTGCTTCAAAGTAAATTTTTTTGCAGTATTTGTACATTGTTCTGTAATCAAACAGATATTGAAACGGCATGATAGCTCAATGGGTAGAGCAGTCGTCTTCAAACCCGAGGGTGAGCGAATCGATTCTAAGTCCTGGCAGGCTACATTTCGAGGTGTCCTTAGACAAGCCACCGATACCCTGACCCTTGGCGCCTCACAGGGGCAGCCTGTCCACAAAGAATTTCCCCAAGGGGGTGAATAAAGTATTGATTATTATTATATTGCATTTTATTCAAAACTGAAGTATTGTTGGATGTCTGTGTTACTGTTCATTACTATTTCATAATATGCTTCCAAAGTCAATTAACATTGTAATACCATCATAAACTGCAACTTTTTCATAATTGTTTGTTGCAAAACCATAAACTTAGTTTTGTGTATTGTTGTCTGTTATCTAAAAAGCCTCTAAACCAGAAAAGAATTATTCTTCTAATTACTACACTAACAGGCTATTTTTTTTTTCAAATGAATTAATACTTGTTGTATAACAATGCTGTAATTATTTCCCATAATTGGAAAGCTTTATATCTGTTTGTCTGAAACTCACACTTACTCTCACTTAACGCTCAGAAATGTAATTTTTAGCTAGTTTTGTAACAACGCTGAAAATATATAGTGTGTAATACAGTGATCTATGATTAGTAAAATTGTGTTTATCTGCCATTTTAAAACAGTAATGATGTTTTATTTTGTCTGTAAAAAACACTTATATAATATATTGTAGCTTAGAGGTTTGATAATACAGTCAAAAGTCTTTGTTTTATAGTCATATCAATCCCATCACTTTCATTATTTTAATATAATTTGCAGTGTTAGGCCCACATTTACCAAAAAGATTTTAAATGCAAGGAAGTTACCACTTAATTCATTTTTCTTACAACAATAATATTGCCACCAATAAACAGACATTCATATTTTCTATTATACTAGAGTTTACTAGTATTTAAAGTTGCCTAATACCTCTGATGCAGTTTTTTTTCCTTCTTGATTTACTACCTAAACTCTATTTATATTCATCTTTTAAAACTTGCCATTCCTAAACTTTTTTAGTTTTCAGTCTTACAAATCTAAATCGATTTTCTTCTTCTTTTTCTTTATTTGACAATCCTATTGTGTCATAATACATAACATGGTCAATGCCATATCTTCAGTGATAGAATGTTTTTTTTTCATATAGTGCAGATGGAAAAAATACACATACAGCTAAACTGAGCAACACAAAGAGGTAACACTAAGAACAGATCAAAGTAGCTGTAGCACAACACTGACATTTTACTACAGTTAATTTTAAAATGTAAATCGAAAAGCCTATTTGCAGTAAGTAGTAAGGATGTCCAATATTATCTGCCTACCAATATTATCAGCCGATATTGGCATTGAAATGTAATATCGGAACATATCGGTATTGGTTTTTACTCTTTTAATGAAACAACTTTCACATACCATGCACATATTATACATCAAACTCCTCAGCTACTTCTCCTCTCTCACAAAATGTCAAAATATGACAAATCCAAGGTACAGTGATTGATATATTTTTGTTTGTTTGGCACACCTTGCAACAATGTTTAAAGTTTAAGTATGCATTATAGGAGATCTGTGATGTTAGTTACCTAAAATAACTTAGTTTTTTCTTTTTTTTAAGAGTGGGAGCCCCGCATATATTGGTATTGGTTTATATCGGAAATTAAGAGTTAGACAATATCGGTATATTGGATATCGATAAAAAAGCCAATATCGGACATCCCTAGTAAATAGTGTACGTATAGAGAGTATGTTCTGTTTACATTATGATTTATTTCTCACTTTCTTGGTAGTTAGTCAGAATTTTTTTAATTTAATAGCATACACAGTTTAGGTGTTGGCAAAGGCAGAAAACATTTATATGATCAAATTACTGCACTTATGGGATACTGAATATGTGCTATACCAGGACCATTTGTCTGATATGTTATGCCACTCTTTCAGGTACTTTTGATTTTAGAAAGCACAGTATTTTTTTACTGTTTTAAACATTTAAATATTGACTTTAGAAACTGGGGTATCAGTGAGGGCTTTTTAATTTACTAGCAGCCAATAAAACCAAAAGCTTCTACTTTATCCTAATATCAGACTATTACATCTTCACCTAGGTAAGATAAACAAGCCAAATATTATTGCACACAAGGAGCCCCCTCTCCTTTTCTTTGTTTGTTTCCACTCTACAGGCCCACTAGATCAATACAGTGCTGTTGCAATTATTACCATCAGCAACCATTTAGAATGATTGGATTTTCCCCAAAAGCTGAAAAATAGACTTAGGCTGTATCATATGGTCGACTTTGCACTGCTGTAAATCTGTAATTGGATAAATTGCAGGCTAAAAAAGCCATTTTCCTGCAGGGGAAAAAATGACTAATGTTCCAAGTTAGTTTTTTATCTTCACAAAAATTATTGCTGCATGAAATGCCCCTTATGGTAGTGGACAGCTGTGTAAAATAATAGTATAATCATGACTTCATACCTGTTTTCTCACGTAACACCAATGTTTGACTTTCTCCTTTTTAAATGCCTAACCACGAACAGAATCAAAAAAACCAAGCAGAATAAAATAGACAGTCAACACTAGTAAGCCTTCAGAGAGACAGATCTCAGGGGGACTATGCTGAATGCACACTAAAGGTTTCATTTGGGCTTGAAGCATTTGCACACTGAACAAGAATCTTACCCTTGAAGGAAAAATAAAAAAGACATTCAGGCCACTCTATTTGTCAAAAAGATTTTTTTTATATATTAGTTGCGTAGTTTTTGATTATAGAATAATAAAAGGTGTACTGGACATCAGAGCATTGGAACATAACCTCTAAAAGTTTCCTTTGGGCTTAAAGCATTTGCACACTGAACAAAAATCTTACCCTTGAAGGGAAATTTAAAAAGACGTTCTTCCATTCTTCATGTCAAAATGATTTTTAAGATATTAGCTGTGTAATGTTTGATTGAAGAATAATAAAAAAAAATGTACTGGTCATCAGAACATGGGAACATGACCTCTTCTTGTTGAAGTACTCCACAAAGAATTTTGCAGAACTAGGCTGCTACTGAAGAATTTACCTGATCTTATTCTATGCACTCTTTTCTAATGTTCTGACTGGACAGATGGCTCAGAACTGTTTATATTCACTTACACACAGTGCATGCTAAGCTTTGGTTATTTTGCCAGACAATAAAATAAATCAATGCAGTTTATTTTGCAATGAAGACATTCTTTTGGAAATAGGTTCAGGGACTATGTTCTATTTAATGTGCTGTACAGACAGAGACAGATTGCAGTCTGGTTATTCCCCCAACTTATATTTATTTATTTTAAGTCACCTGCACTCCTTTGATATTTAATTTTTTTGTCTCCGTCCAGTCATTGTTGAAATAAATTAAACATTGTAGGCAGCTCTTCGTTTATTCACACAGCAATATCCTACATGAAATATTACCTAAAAAGACAAATCCCCTTGATCATAACATGGCACTATAGCATCAGAGGGACGCAAGGTATTTCAAAGTGGCAATATCCCCAGGATTGCTGCATTGATATTACACTTTAATGTAATCTCAGGAGCCACTGAACAGTCTGGTTTGATTGGATAATACCGGCACATTGAGCTCTCAGGCATAAATCTTCATTCATATGTATAAATCACTCAAAATAGAGCAAGGGGATTTGAGTCACAAATCCAAAAAAAGCAATAACCATGAAGGAGGAAAAGTCCAATACAACACATTTCCACATTCCACTGAGCAGTAACTGTTGGAAGGAGTATAGTAGTGAAAGAAGTAGGAGATATAGGACACAAGTCTCTTAGAAACACTTTTAAATGAACCAATCATCCCTATGATTGTTATGGAGACAGTCAATCAGTAGGTAAATCCTTTGCTTCTTGAGGACACTTGAGCGAGGTATGATGAGGAAAAAGCAACAACTGTACATCTCGAAGAACTGTGAAAAGTGTTTTTTTTTCTTTTTTCATATAAAAATACCATCTGCAAACTACTGCACTCAATAAAGCTGTATTGGAGAGTGGAAGGCATCTCATATATTTCTTATTCTACACATTTGGTATCATGGAAAATTTTATGGAAAAAAAGCAGGTTCATAGGAAAGTCCAATTGGACGTTTCTGTAATTCAAATCAGGGTTGTGACATTACTCTCAAGGCAGTTCCAGTCAGCTCCAGGTGACATGTGGCTGCACACAGAAGTCAAGGTTGGCATATCCCCTGCTCCTGAAAGAATATCTGGCCTGCGATTTGAAATTCAGCAGTTTTTTTTTTTTTAACATTTGGTACAACATTACAAGAGAGTCACTAAAATACTGACCTTGAGACTTGTCATTCACTATATGACTTTATTCCTTCACTGCCCGCTTTTAGGTTACTTGACTTCAAAGTCCTCTTTGATATGTATTTCCTGTAACATTAGTGCCCAAATAGCGGACCCCAGAGACTCTCTCTGATGAAATACCCAAGAGAGCCATGGGTCTGATCTATAAGCCACAGTTCATTAAGTTTAGATCTTACTTTATGGACAATATTATGCTCAAAGGAGCTCTGTGCAACAGTAGGCGAAGACGATTTTCTTCTTCACAGAAACACAACCAGAGGACACAAGTGGACAAGCACAACGTTCTCTGCATGACAGTGAAGCACTGGGCTGCCACCTAATGGTTCAGATTCATTGCTTGTGTAGAGAAGTATATGAAAGATTTAACAGTTCCCCAGTTGCCGTTTGGCTTTATCCAAAGCACTTTAAGCTAACACAGCTGCATGCATTTATTTTTAAGTCCTCTACAGGAAACCAAGCCCCAGCAGTGTTGGTCCAATATTTTACAATGTGATATACAAAATTACACTCACACAGTTTAATTAGACTCAAAACATGAACTGTCCTGAGAGCAAACAAGCTTGAAAGAATTGGTACTTTAATGCTTGTTGTGGCCTGACTGCATACATCCGTAGGGTACAAGATCACACAGACATGTTTTGTCTGTACCAACATAACGAGAATAAATGAACAGCGAGTAGAGAGGCTTGATACATACTGTAGAGAGACACAGACAGAGGTGATTTTAGTCCTGCTACTCTTTTTTTTTTCACATTTGTCCCTCGGTTCAAACATAGAGAGTGATTGGTACTGCAATCACTGGAGAGTTTTCTGGCACCAACTCCAACTGTTTGTAAATGCAGAGCACAGTCAAGCATTCATATTCATTCAGTGTGTTTCAAGTGTCACCTACTCAGAGTATTCAGGCTCAGAGAACACTCTCTAGGCACTCTGACCGTGGAGGTGCATCAAAGCATCCAAATAATTACAGCCATATGATATCAAGGTGGCTTAGCTTGCAAGCAAACTGCTCTGCCAACCATGTAGATAAAACAACTCTTCCTCTGGGTAAAATGTGTATGGCACATTTTTTTTTCTTCCATTTTATTCGTCTGCGGAACCTTTTCCGCCAAAGGAACTTTATTTTGTTTTATTTAGGTAATTTTCAAGGTGTGATGGAATTGTATAGTGGTCTGTATATCTGTAACTGAATGTCGGATCTGTTGCTTTTGCCTTGTCTCTCCATTATAAATGTGATTTGGAGTGTAGATAAACAAGAGATAAGACTCACAGTTTCAACAGATGCAAATTAATGCCACCTGTAAATCTCTTTAATTGGACAAAGCATTCAAATTGATTGAATTAAGAATCACTGTATTTTATAGAGCAAAAATTAATAAATACATTTTCAGATAATTTATCCAAATTTATGTCATTTCAAATTTCAACCACATACTATAGTATCATTAATCTTACTTCTGTTTAACAAAAACTGCATGCTAGCTAGTGTCTTTTTTTGCAAAATGGTACAAAGAAAAAGACCCATAACAGCACAATCCAATATAGAAGTTCAACTATCACATATACCACAGACCTCCATTTTTCATCTGTCAGCTGTCATCCATAGCACTCTGCAGCAGAAAGGTTTTCACTGTTTAAAGACATGATACCTGAACAATAGCACTTGTGTCAACCTTCAGCAGGCTTTTCCCAGGAGTGCTCTCTTTGCTTAACATATCATGTAAGTATATGCATATAGTATTTGCTTTAGCAAATGTAACCTCATTTGTGCTCCTAAATGCAATCATTTGAACAGTCTGGTATTCAGTGCTAGCTAAGCTTCATAAGCTCCATCTCCTTTGCTTTTTGTCATGTATAACATCCAACCTAGGAACACTTGTTAGTTTTGACAGCTATAATTGTGTTTCTTTACCATTCACCAAAAAATATGCACATTATTATACTTAATTTGATGATTCTTATAAAGATGAAAATTTTCACCACCACAACCCCCCCCCCCCCCAACACACACAAAAAAAAACACAACAACACTGTAAATAAAGCAGAAATCCCTGTTCCCTACCAGTGGTTGCAGCATCTCATTACCGTGCTCATTACTGTTCACCTCACTGCGCCTCATTGTCCACAAGAGGTCAGACATTAACAGGAGAAGTCATAAATAGTGCAGTGAATACCCCTGCAGCTTTACCAGCAGCTCCAAGCATAGGCCACACAGAGTGCAGGGCGTTTTTGTTAATTTTCTGTTACTCAGTTGTATTGTATGCTTCTCAAAATGTTGAGCTGCCTCTAAAAAAAACAAAAAACAAAAACAAACAGACCAAAAATTAAACATATTGAGAAGAGTGTACAGGCCACTTCCGGAACATGCTCAACAGTGCATCACAAGACGTATTAACAATTCACAATTTAATTGAGGAAATTCTCCTTGATTTAGTGTCTTAGCAGAGGTTCCACACATTGTTGTTGACATTTGTCGTGTTGCGTGCGTGCGTGCGTGCGTGCGTGGGCCTGACCCGCCGGACTGAGGAGCGTTTGTCACGCCTTCTCTGTTGAAGGAGGCAGGTTCACGTCGTCACTTTATGCCAGTTGATCTCGTGTCTCGGATACAAAAGCTTGGCCCTCGCTGAAGTTGATTTTTTTTATTTAATAGTAGTTCCGCACAACTTACAACTATGGGAACAGGACTAGGAAGTTTTATTATTACTCAGCCTTGTTCTGAAGGCGTGTTGGGAAAAGAAAAACTTCCTCTTTAATATTCCGAAAAGCGTAACATCTTCTGAAGTCGCGTCTGTTTTGTTTGTTTGTTTGCTTGTTTTTTTTTTTTGTTTGTTTTTGTTTTTTTGCATTGCGTAAAATCTGGGAATATCTGGGTGTCAAGGTTGTAAGAGAAACGTGCTGTCAGTACCTTGGTGGATTGTCAAGCAGGAATGGCCACTGCAAGACTTGATTACGTTGCTCCGTGGTGGACATACTGGCTGCACAATTTCCCTCACTTCAATTTCTTTTTCCAGTCAGTCGACAACACTTTCAAGCCAGAGGAGGAGAGCTATCAGCAGGTTGGTAACTGAATTTGTGCGTAAAAGCACACGTAGCTTCAAAATTATCTCACCAGAAAACTCCGCGCTGTTGTGGACCACTGCCTTTCCAAAAACATTGTTAAACAGAATAACACTTTGACGGAAACATAAAGTAGTTTGAGAGGAACTTCTGGGTTGAGTGACAGAACATTTCATTTTATTTTCCACGCTTCATTGCATCATTGCATCTCAGCGTTGATCTCAGTGTCTGGAAGTAAGAACCTCATGCTGCAGGTCTCACATGATGGCACATGACCCGTATTAACTAAGGTGGCTATGAAATGAGCCAGATTGTAATCAGCTATGTGCAGAATATGTCTGTAAATTTTCATACTCTGCTTTGAGAGATGCAACACCTCCCTGACACTCTTCTGAGTCTCATCACGTCTATTATCCCCAACGATCTCTCCACTCTCTCATCTTCACATTATAAACAACACAATCCCTTTATGAGATTCGTGTTTTCTTTTTCTTTTCTTTTTTTGCTTATGTTTTTCATGATAATCCGTTCAGTGAAAAATAATTGAAAGACAAATGACTAAAAGGAACAATTAATTTCACCAGTGGAGTGTGTGTTTTTCCATCTGCATTTATGCTTCCCTAAAAGTGCAGTTCATGTTCTTCTCTAGGCTTTAATTTACTTATATGTTTACAGAAAGTTGGATTAATCCTACCGCAACATACTCCAATGCAAGAAAAGTCACATTATATTACAACAGCATAGTTTGAGAGGCGCAAATTTAATTAAAAAGCACTAATGATATTCACGAGTCAAACTATCAACATTGCATTATGTAATTTATTCCAACAAAATAAACATTTTGTATTAATGTGTAAAAGGAAATACTGTTTCCAAATATAATTAAAAACATGGACATTAGTTTACTCTATGAGGATAATATTGTGGGCTGATCTAATTCTCAGCTTGTAAAGATTGTTTACAACCATCTTTCAATTATAAAACTGTCTTCCAAAATATGAACTGAGTTTGTAACAGTGTGTGTGTGTGTGTGGGGGGGTATTTTGCCCCAAGACATTTATGAATATAGAAGTCATTACCAGAAACCTCCACTTTTCGATCCCTTGCTGTATCTCAGTTTTCTCCTTTCAAGGTTCATCTGGGTCACTGAATCCCAGCAGTGTCACACTGACTCAGCTGAGTACCAGTCAGCGAGGAGTGAAGAGTGGCTTGTTGGTGTCACGGAGACTGTTGGTAGTTGACAGGGCTGACACAGCCTCTCAAGCTTGAAAATAACTTGTGTTCTTCATTTGACATGCTGATCTGTTCATCTGAGGAAAGTGGAAAAACTACAGACCAAATACAGACACGTTTCTTAAGGCTTGTTTTTTTCTGCTTAATTAAATTAGACAGGCACCCATACTTAATCCTATTTAGTACAAACGTCCTTTTGCAAAGATGAATCATGATTGGCCAACAATGCTGTGGTTGTGTTCTGTCTCAGTTTCCTTCTCAGTCGTGCATCCTTTCCCTTGTTATGGCATTGCATCCAGTGGGAATCGAAGTGTCTGCATATCTAATTATGAAACAGTGGTTTGGAAAATTAGAGGAGAAGGTTCAACTATAGCAGCGTTGTGCATGTAAAGGCCTGAATAGAGTTCTAGTGTCAGGAAATCTAACTAGGGTTGAAACCACTGTAGACTCTCCTCACGGTGACTATTGGCCCATCCGCAGTGTCTTCTAAAACCAGTGTTTAGCCAATCATTGGATTAAGGTTTTTGTCAGGACGCTGGATAAGGTAGGGCAGCTCAGCTCTCACTGTTTGTGTTTGCTTGTTTAGGTCAAGGTAAAACTGATGTTACAATGCTTGATATATCACTGAGCATCACTGGCATATTGTTAGGACATTATTGAAGTTGGTTTGTGAATTAATATGCAGTGGTATGATGTTTCCCACTGTTGCAAGCAAACTGTGATGTTTTAAGTCATTGTCTCACAATCAGATTTTTATTTTTTTTTTGGAAAATACTAATTGCTAACAAACTAGAATTGTGAAGCTAAGAACAAAATTGGGCTCAGCTTGACATAACGGAGTTAGAACAATGAAAGACTTTGTTAGAATATGCAAAGTAATTTAAATTCAAATGCACTCATAGTATCAATGTCATCCAAGTGAAATAATTAGTCACAGAAACTGTAGTAAAATAATTGTTTTGCTTAGTCAGCCAGACCCAGACTCTTTGAACTTGTGGGTATAAAGTTAAAATAAAGGCCCTGCTTTTCTCTGGATTGCCTTTAAACTAACCAAGAGCCCAAATGCGATGTGTTTAAACCCACAACGTGTTCCTAATGATAAACACTATGGATTCTCCTGTCTGGATATTTTGGTTCAGATACTGATACCTCGTTTAAAGTATCAGCCTCTACCACGTTTGTGTGGCAGTGAGATCACTCTCTAAATGCTTGGGGATTTGTTTTATGTTGGTGGTGTAAAGACAGATCAATTTATGTGTCTACTGCCTTTAGACAGCTTATGCAGTGGAAAATAAACTACTGAAAACTCCAAACAAGTTTGCTCAATAAAATGGTCACATCGCATGTCTATCAGAAAATAAACAGCATTATACATTTAATGTTTCAATGCAGGAAACCTCCCTCAGCATAATCTTATGCAAATAAACAATGTCATGTTTGTATTCTCATTCTGTATCTCTTTACTTTGTATATGGTGATAAAAGTAACAGCTTTGCTGAACATAAATCCAACATCCATCATAAAATCATAAAATAGTGTGAATGTTTATGCACAGAGTGTCTATACATAGACCATTTCAATACATTATTTCCTCTGGGTTCTCTGTATCAGTGTCTCTCTTCATCATCCAGGCTTTAAATATTTTGTACACTCAGAAATCACAAGACTGAATGAAAGCCATTGTGTCACATGATGCTTCCTCCCACAGCCTTGGATCTGTTTTTCTTTCAGCCGCAGTCGAAGTCCTGCTCTGGCATTTGGCAGAAAAATCCAGATTCTCTGGGAGCTCTCTTTGCCCCCATTGCTGTAGGCAGCAGTCAGCAGTGATAGTGTTGATCAGGGGATGAGGTAGCTGCTGTACACATTAACCTCACAGATATCTTCAAACCAGTGGGTGGTTTTACTCAGGCTGTTAACTTTTCAGGTTGTGGGGTCAACCTGCCAGACACCTCAAGAGTGCACATAACCTCCTTCTGCCTTTTTAGAGATATTTCGGGATATAATATGCTGAACTTTTCTTAGTAGATTTATTTTCCAGTAAAAAATGACATATTGACTTGACTTCAGCTTATGGTGATTTAGTCTTTTACATGCCTCCTCTATCTGTTCTTCCACAGTCTCTGATATTTCTAGCTTGTGTTGGTGCAGTGGGTTTGGTCCTGAGCCTGCTGGTTCTTTCAGTATACCTGATTTGCCTGTGTTGTTGCCCCATGAAAAAAGATGAAGACACTAAAAGACCTGATACCTGCTGCGTCACCTGGGCTGCCATCATCACAGGTCTCATCATATGGTGAGTCTACCTTATTAGTTAGTAACTGTACCCACTGTCACATCTGCAGTAATCAGCCTCATTTGTGTATAAGTCTGACTGTTGGTTTGCTCAGATTAGGCATATTTACATTTGTACGGATTGTAGGTTGCAACAAAAAGCGTTAATATACAGCTCCAGTGTCTGCTTTAAATTAAGTTTCTGAAAAATATAAGTAAGCCTACTGTGGCTTCCATTTGTATGGCAGGCCAAGTGATCAACAGTGGCATGACAACGATCAGATGACGAGTCCATCAGATGACATTTCGGCTAGTTATGCCTACCTAAAGTTTGACTGCTAATTACTCACCTAACTAGAGTGCTGAAGCTTCAGATTCAGCCTTTGAATGTTGGGAATGTACATTATGTTGTCCTGTACATTTCTAAAAACCTAATTACACATACTGTACTTAAATCTTACTTTGCAGGTAGTAGCAATATTAATGTGCTTCTCTCTAGCTGCACATTGTAATGTGTCATTATCTAGGTTGTTCTGTAAGCTTAATTGCAACAAGGAGCTTCCAGAAAAAAAAATTTATGAGTCTCACAAAAAAAAGGTCTTGAAGTTAAAGATAGAAAACTAATTCAATATTCTCCAAATCCTTCCTCTCCTTGTCAGTCTCTGCTAACACTGATATGGCTTGTTATAGCAGCAATACCCTGGTCTGCGGCAACATAAAAGCATTTCTGTATTTTTTTTATTTGTCCTCCTCATTTGTTAACACCTCTAGCTCCTGCAGACCAAAATAAAAATTCTAATACTACGCCGACTTTTTATATGTCATTACTGTTTCATTACTGTGTCATTAGCGGGTCGTTACTGTCACCAGCTTGTCACTAGGTTGGCCACAGGGTTAATGAAAAGCTCGCTGTCCAGGCTACAGCATATCAGCTGGAACGAAAATGGCGAAATTGTTTCATTTCTTTTAGGTGGCGAAGGGAAATAGTAGAGTGGGTTGTGAGAATTACTCTAATGTATCTTCTTTTTGCTCTCACTGGATTGTACAGAAGATGGCCCCTCGTCACCCTAATTGTAACCAGAGGGAACTAGTTTAATGGACAAGAAACAGGCCGAGTTTTCATTATGCCTACAACATTAGATTGACAGGAGGCTGACACAAAAAGAACTTGTACAGAACTATTCATACTGAATCATTACACACACCATCATATTAGATTCTAAAATAAATAAATAAAAAACCTCCTGTGCGTTTGGGGGTGGGGGGGGGGTGGGGTGGGGGGGGGCATGTTGAAACATTTTAACATATGAGTAATAAAAAAACTTTTTTGTGTTTGTGTGTGCTGTAGTGCTCTAGAAACAACTAACAATTCTTTTTACCTGAAGGGAGATTCATCAGCTGGACATAGTTTCTAAATGTGGTTGTTCTTTTGCTTTTGTATAGAGAGACTTGACTATAATCAAGATGAAACTGTATTATTGCTCATGTCACTGTAGACTAGAACTTAGTACACCAACATAAGGGTTATGACTCTAATCCTTTCTATTACAGAGGCTCAGGTATAGTCACAAAAGGCTGTTGGAAAGTGGGAAATAAGGATTGTGTGTATTCCACTTTGTTATTTTTTCAGATATGGAGCAGAATTCTGATGTGGTTTTATCTATGAATGTGAAAACAAAACCAAACTCACAGCTCAAAATAGAGATTTGATAGGTTTAACTTCAAATCCTAAAATGTGAGAAACAAGGGTAACATGGGGGTTAAAATGGGTGGAGGTAGACATCATATGGGAAGAAATACAGAGATTTTGTCTTTCATGTAACAGCTCCAGTTTTGCAACATCCCAGGCCATGTGGCAGCAAAGAGGAAGAGAAGAATAAAGCAAGTAGAATAGAAGAAATGCTAAAACTGTGAAGTTTTTATCAGACTTAACTTGTCTTACATTTCAATCTTAGAATAAAAAAATTACTCATGTCTTTGCAGTATAGTGAATGGTAGCATAGTTTAGTGATGAATCTACGATAATAAAGTTCAAGAGTCTGATTAACATTTGATAAGAGTCACTGGTTGTAGATGTTGTATTTCCCCTACAGTCTAATTCCTCTTTGGGAATTTATGAATAACATTTCTTTGTCTTACTGTTCGTCTAATATCCTCATGCAACTCATGATTAAGGCATAATGTCATATACACAGGAAATTATGATTATTTGTTTATTAATGTTATATGAATCTTTCATTTTTCACAGTTCTGCTGTAGGAGTGGGTTTCTATGGAAACAGTGAGACAAACGATGGGGTGTACCAGCTGACCTACTCACTCCACAATGCCAATCACACACTGAGTGGCATCAACAATCTGGTGAGAGAAGGATGCCAAGTTCTACTCTACAGTGTTCAATTGTTTCATCATAAACATGAAATGTGGTCATTGTAATTATGTTTATTTAGATGAATTTCAATTTAACAATTTTCCAGCTGAGTTATTGTGAATTGATTGAGCAATAAATGTGTCAGAGTTGTTTGGAAATATGATGACTAATTTTGATGTGAATAACTGCGCGTCCCATGCTTCTCATATTGTGGCCTTTTACAATTACAAAGATTTTAGATGACACAAAGCATGGCCATTTCATGGCTTACTGATTTATAGCTGGTAGACACCAGAGCTCCCACTGTATCAGTGGGGTGTGCATCTGTCTCAGAGCAGCACCTCACTGCAGGGGGTCTGTATCCGCTTTTGTCAAAGTGAAGGAATCGAGGTGACTGCTGCCTCAGGATTTGTAAATAGGGATTTTTTTCTATTCACATCCTGACCTGCATTCAGGAAAGTTGTGGCACTGATGGTGGAGAGGGGTAGGAAACAGGAAGGGAAACAAGAGAGTCAGAACAAGGCCCTGCAAGAAGCAGTAATCACAATGAGGAAGAAGAGGATTAACTGCCATCTGCAGTGCATTAGTGGATGTTAAGCCTCCCCTCTTTCCATCTCTTTCAGACTTACTATGTGTACTGTAATTGTTTGCATGTAAGTGTGTGTGCATGGCCATTTCAGTTTCATCCACATCCACCTAAAGGGCTTTTATGTACAGATATTGAACATATTTATGTGCTGCTCCGTTACTTACACTGTATGGAACATATCACATTGTATAATAAATCTAGATTTGCTACATTTGTAGCTCACACACTGATTTACAGTGCGCTGCCTGTTTATTAGGTTAAAACTAAACATTAAATTAAAAACGTCTTAAACATTAAATTCTACCTTCATGAAGGTAGTTGTCTTTGTTCTATGAGGTTTTGATTCAACTTTGTAGTCATTGTTGGAAGTTATATATCTGATTGATTGAAATGTCCTGGACATTTCTTTTTCAGCAGCACCACAAACTACAGCCTCCAAAATGACCATAAAATTGAATCTACACCTATCTTCAAAAGGTTCAACAGTAAGTGAAAATTATAACCCTAGGACTGCGTTGATTTATTTCAGGTCTGTTGTGTTGCGTTAGACTGCATTACTTTGAGCTTGGTGTAACAAATAACCTGGCAAAGGAGTGTAGTTTGCAGTACAAGCATTTTCTTTGTGCTCTAGGAAGTAAATGGAATTCAACTTTAATGATTTCACATCCCTGCTGCTGACGTTCTCTGTGGGATTTTGGTATTGATTTGGTCCTGTAGCATGATGTGGTGTACTATGGCTGCATGAGAAATGTAGAAGCTCCTCAGGGAAACAAAAGCTTTTTTTACTTGTTAAGTCACAGCTCACTGTAATGTACTCCACTTACATAGCTGAGGAGTTTAACTTCATAAAGTTAAAGCTGCTTTGGTCTGTATTTAGTCTTGTGATTCAAAGATGTTTCTCCTAATGTTCTTTATTTTAATTTAATCTAATTTTAGTACGTTTTTTTCCTGATTTAAACATTTGATGAGTTTTCTATGATCTATTGTAAGTAAAATATGGGTTTGTGAAATGTACAAATCACTGCATTTTTTGGGGGAATTTGCGAATTTAAGTTATATTTCATACACTAGGTTGATACCAGATTTTCAGACTTGTTCCACAAGTCTCCTTTGTAAGGTTGGTGATTTACACTAGGAGCTGCTTGGCTACAGTGTTGACTTGTTAAGGTTTTTCTCAACATAGAATATGCTCTCTCACACTCTGCAAGGGATAATCATGGTGGGAACATTTGATGCGAGTACAACAATTCTCCCTTTGCTGTTGACGGGGACTTTGATTGTTATCAGGTATTTTTTATTTCAGTCCATTTTCCAGTGTTCAGCTAGTGACATTAAGAGCTTGTCAGTGCTGCCCGAAAATAACGGATGAAATAACGTGGCTTTCACGCTTCATCAGAATGTGTACTTCCAATTTAAAACTGTGGTTTTATATATATCTCTTCCTCTTTGAATGTAAAATCTGTCTTGTGATCCTTGGAACAAAATGATTGGTACTTTCTGCACCGTACACCCGTTCCCCTGAATGCCTCTCCTCAGTATCCTATTTTTCAATGTATTACCTTGGTTGACTTTAAAGTCCTGTATATTGTGTTATTGTCACAGTTAATACAGTAAATCTCAAATACATAAAATCACTGAAGGAATCAGGGAGGACGGTTAAGCTGCATGTGAATTGGCATTTGGAGTACTGCTGCTGTGAACCTCAGATCAGTCAGGCTCTTAACATGCATGTCCAATATGGAGAAGCCTCCTTGTGACCTGCTTTCAGTTAAAGTGAGCTTTAATCCATTTTAAAGGAAGACGGGATGGTCCAGATTAGGGAAATGTGGATCACCTGGAGCAGCAAGCTGATAGATCCCATTTCTCACACTCAGACAGACTGGCTTGCAGATAAGATTCAGGGCATTGTGGCAGGAGCTGTGAGAGATGATGCATATGGAGGTGGGGAGTGAGATCGGTTTACTGGCAATCACATACTCTCCCCTTTGGGAGTATTAGAGTGGAGGATGGGCCTGTATATTTGCCTCATCTTCACATGGATAGCAGTTCTTACACACCATCAGATGCATCCGCTCAGTAGAATTTAATCAAGAGTGTTGGAAATGTTATAGAGTCACCAAGCCTGAGATACATTTTTATCTTCTTTGTTGTGAGTTTTCATAGTAGAGAAGCAGCTTGCAGCAGTAGGACTGTGGGACAGTGGGACTGCTGCAAACTGTTATAGATAACGATACACAAAGCAACATCTGGTCGCAACTGATGGATTCTTCTATTCGGTGAAATATAACTCAATGTCACTGATGCACTGTGGGTGCATGTGTGTGTCCTCTGCTAATTTATTGTTTAAATTTAATAGGTGCTTTGTAATATCTTAGATGTTCTGACAATTTGTGGCTATTTAATCTAGAATTTTTAAGAAGTGGTCCAGCATCTTGGGGAAATACACCTAACTGCTTTGTGGTGCAGAGTATAATGATAAGATACCATTGTCATTAGCTTTCTAAATTAGTGTAGCTCAAAGAATGGAAATGGAGCAAGCAGAAGCCCAGCTTTGCCCAGCTGTAACAAAATCCACCTTCCAAGTCTTGCTGTTATTAAACCATAAAAAAGAAAACTAAGAGTTACAGTTTTCTTTACTTTCACACACTGGTGTGTACCCTCTTTATGTTACATTTTAAAATGTCTTTATAGGTATGTCAAACTATTGTGGCTGTGATTCTCAATGAAATTCAATTACAGTAGAGAAACAATTTCCCCATGTCGGGGGTCAAATTGACCTGCTTCTAGCTCCGTTGATGCTGTGAAAGTTCAGGTGTTTACGACATCACACTGTTTTTGTTTAAACAAGAAAGCAAAATGCATTTACTCTACTCCACCATGCCTCCTCCCACTCTATTCTCACCATCAAAGACCTCTCTGATAACAGGTCTCCCTGGTATTGTTATCATTATTCCACTCTACATTGTTTATCTGAATAAAACACACAGTTGAGGAGAAAAGTTAATCTTTTCTCAGGGGAGAGCCCCTTTGGTTCATTCACCTCACTATATATTTTCAATTTTCTTTTCATGAATCTGTTTTTTATGAATTTATTGATGTTCCTGTTTCCTTCTGACCCCGTTTTCACTCTGACTCTTCTTCACCTTCACCTTCCATTATTCTGTTACATACTGTTTCCTACTGTATTTTCTTTTTCTCTTTTATATTTATCTTATTTGTTAGGTTGCAGGATCTCTGAGCAGTGTGGAAACTGGACTCAAACAGCACCTGGAAAGACTGGATGAGATCTTTGCTACGAGGTCAGACTACCTCCAAGCTTTGCGCTTCATGCGGCTGATGGTCAACAATGTAATCCGTGAGCTGACTGCTCTGCCAGATATTAAAAAGGCCAATGTTGACTTGGCAGCCATAGGTGACAAAACAGCCTTCATTGAGTATTACAGGTAAGTAGATCTTTGGCAACCACCCTGGGGTGATTGACAGTATTTAATTTTATGCATGTGTGCCTGAAGTGAACACACTGCACAGAATGAGACTGTTAGTGATCCAGACCAGACACACAGCAGATGGGAATTTATTGATCTCACAGACCGGAAAAGCTATTTTTCCTGATTGCTAAATAAATGAAAGCTGAAATTGAGCTTATTGCCTACTGTGCCATTTGAGCTCTGATGGTTATTGCACTCACAGAATGTTATGCATGGAATAGTGACTATTAGACCATAAATGATCTCGTTATCTGCAGATCATTGCTCACATTGATTGCAATTATTATTTTGACATCTATAAGATGTTCTTTTAAAAAAAAAAAATAAAGAAATTCAAGAAAGGATTAGGAGGCCAGAAATAAAATTCCATAAAGACAGAGTAGGAAAGACAGAGTAACAGAAGAGGTAGTGTGCTCCCTAAATACGTTGTTTAATATGGAATGTAGGCACAATGTTAATCAGGGAAAGGGGTTTATGTGGAGGCGAGTGTGAGCATGGCCTGGAGAAGGTAGGCCCTGAAATTAATCCCAGACCTCAGGTCTGTCCCACAATGTTGCAGATTTATTAGAAGCACATTGCAAAATATAAAAAAAAACTTGACAGTCAAAATGCAAATGATTAGTCTTGTATGTGTGTGCACCTGCAAAATGCTACCTAAGTGCACATACAGTCTTTTGTGTGCAAAGGATTGGCCAGTCTGCAGTTTATTTTTAAAGCTGCTTAGGTTACCTTCGGACTTGAATGAATCATATTCTCTAGTGACCTTAGTGTATATACGTTATTTACCTCAATACAACAGGTATGCTGCAGCAAGCCAGTGTCACCATACGGTAGTATCTGTACTGTAGTATCTTCAGTATTCACCTGTTTGCTGTGAATGTTTTAGTCATTGATATACAGTGCTGTGAAAAAGTATTTTCCCAGATTTTTTTTTTTCATATTTGTCACGCTTTAATGATTCAGATCATCAGACAAATTTTAATATTACACAAAAAAAACTGCCCATATCTGCCTGGCACTATGTGAAAAAGTAATTGACGCCTAAACCTAATAACTGGTTGTGCCACTCTTGACGGCAAAAACTGCAATCAAGCGTTCGCAATAACTGGCAATAACACATCACTATGAAGAAAGTTTGGCCAAATCTTTTCAGAATTGTTTTTGACTGTTAGTATGATGTTCTTTTTTTATGAAATACTGTGTTAGTTTTACACCAGATGTAGTGGAACACACATCTTTCAAAAAGTTCAACTTTTGTCTCATCAATCCACAGAATATTTCCCCAAAAGTTTTGGGATAATCAATATGTTTTTTTGTTTTTTTTTTGGTAAATTTGAGATGACCCTTTTATTTTCTGGTCAGCAGTGGCTTTCACCTTGGAACTCTCCCATAGAGCAATTACTTTTTCACATATGGCCATGTAGTTTTGTGAAGCTTTTTTCCCTTAGTAAATTAAATCATCACTTAAAAACAAGGTCATATTTGTTTTGTTATTAACATTTGTTTCATGACAAACATGCAAAATATATATATATATATATATATATATATATCAGCAAAGGGGCAAATACTTTTTTACAGCCCTGTAAAATTTACAATACTACTGGGACTGGGCCACTGGGAGTTAAGGAGGAGTCATAAGCAGTCCTATGCGTTTGTTTGTTGGTTGGGACTCATGCACACTTTTGATCCAGGCTGAGTGTAGGGCATTCCTGTGGAGGACATTTTCCGAAGCTTGAAAAATTAATGTCTATGGATTTGTGGTGTTGAATTATTAAGCCAACAGGCTGGAAATTACCTGAAACAGATGGGCTCTAACTAGGAGACAAGAATATGAAATACAGCACACATAGATCTTGCACATCCAGTCACAAACATATGTTGGACTAGCAGTTCCCGATCTGGTACACATGCATTAAGGATGTCTGCTGTAGGTGAAAGTGATAAATCAAGATTGTTATGCTGATGCTACTTTTCCCCATATTGTAGATGGCTGACATATCTGCTGCTGCTCATCCTGGACCTGGTCATCTGCTTGGCCATGTGCTTAGGGATGGCCAAACATTCTCGATGGCTGCTTATCACGTATGTATCTTGAATGTGTATGTGTATGTGGATGTGCAGTTGCTTTTTATTTTGTGTGTGTCTTTTTTTTATTATTTTTGTGGTGAGTCTCTTTTTTCATTGGGTTTTGCTGGAATCATTGACAGCAGACAGGACACCAGTCAGTGTCTCCTGCACGATATCAGTTACTCCATTAACAGTGATGGCATCTCTCAAATAACACAGACAATGGCACTGGCTTTTTTTCTTCTTTAGTGATTTCCTTTATGTTTCATCCACAAACAATTAAAGGTAACCTTGTAGCACCAGTCTTAGATTTGCTCTCAGTCAAAATTGATTATTTTTCTGAATTCACAGTTGCTCAGTTAAGATTCTGTTATCCTCTCTAAACAAGGGAGGCTATGTTTATATTCCACAAGAAATAGTAGGAGGAGGTATGTTTGATCTAGTTAATTGCAACCAGTAATTTAAACCAACACTGATGTCTGACAAGCCAAATCCACAGTCCAGACTTCCCATCCCATTTGTCCAATTTAGTGCAGCCTACGTGTCGGTGTTACTAGAAGATGCTCAGAATTGCTCTCCACATCCTCCTCTTATGGGTTTCACTAATGCCTATTGATCGTGCAAGTCTGCACCCTTAACTAATTATTAAGTGCTCTCAGGCTACTTTATTGCTGCTTTTAAGAAGGTCAGAAGACCAAGTTGAGAAGCGAAGCCCTCTACTGCCTTTTTACAACAATCATGGGGCCATTCTGCACTTAGAACACCTTCTCTAACTTCTACCATTGTTCACAAAAAATTGTGGTTAGTAGTGGGAAGTAGTAGTGTTTGTAGTTTTTTTTTCTCCTTTTTATAAACCTTCACAATGTCAAGACCATGTTGAACTCATAACTCGTCAACCCGAAAGAGGGCAGATAACACAAGAGCTGTACAAATGGATACATGCAGCAGCTTGTGACTGACAGTGGACAAGTATTGACAGCTATTACATTTGTGGCTGACAGAAAGTGCAGCCAGTTAAATTGTTGCAAGTGGAACACAGCAAAGCAAAAATAACAAAAGGCAGAAATGGAAAGTCCCAAGACTTCCTGTAATATTATCTTTAGTCCTGGCCTTGTGAGACCTCTATTGAACATTTTTTTTTGCTTCAATAAAACTTACTGCTGAATACAATAGATCTTTTTTATATGTCAAGAACTAACAAGTGAATTCACCAAGGAGTCATGAGTTAATTTATCTTTATTCCCCTCTATAATAAATTGAATTTCAGCTGGATCGTCTATGCTACAATGCACCAGTACAAAGTATGAGACGGCCCCTGTCTTCAGGCAGAAGGAGAACAATTCCCAAGCAAAAGCTGAAAGGAACAAATCAAATTAACTTAGTGAAAAGGGGCTGGAGATCACTGGTACAAAGATAAACTGATTCATCTGCTTCTCCCCATGTGGCTTTGTCTCTGTCTGTTTCTCCATGTCACCCACCTCTCTCTCTCTCTCTCTCTCTCTCTCCCCCATTTGCTATTTTACTCTAGGATCATGGCTTTTGTTATGCTGTCTCTGATCCTGAGCTGGGCCTCACTGGGAGCAGGCACTGCTACAGCTGTGGTGAGAAAATGGTGTCTTTTAAAATGTGTATGTCTTTTAAATCTTGTCACACTTTTCTTTCTTTCTTTTTTTTTTCCAATTTTTAAACTGACCTTCAGACATGCAGAGTTTAACCCACAGATGACTTGATGGACTGTATTAAGCTACAGTTCCTCATGTAGTTACTCCCAGTTGTATTATTGTCAATTCATGTTTTTCTGGACATTCCTGCTTAAAAAGTGTCTGTATCTGTCTGTTTAGTTTTCATGGATGCTTTCCTATGGTCAGTCATGCAGTAAAGCTGATTAGTCCCCAGTCTCTGAGGTTAATCAACCCTTAGCTCAGCCATTGTAAACAAAGCTGGTTTCAAGCATTAATTGCTTCCTGTCTTTAAAATATCTCTTTTTTTAGTTGTGCTCAACTTCATTTCTCTTTCAGTCTTCCTTATTTCTGACAGATTGTTCTGCCTTACTGTCTGTACACCATGTGTTTAGCACATCTGGACTTAGTGTGTTTAATGGAGCTTGTATTAGGGATGCTGTCTGGGGTACAAAGAGCAACCCCCTCCTTCCAGTCTTCCTTCATCCTGTCTCTTCTCCTCGATATCTATGCCTCCTGCAGAGCGACCCAGCATCTGTGGATTATCCCACGGGATTTGACATCTGGACAGCTGTTTTTAAGTGTGGCAATGCAAAGAGAGAATGAAGCAGAGAGGGAATACAGCTGACTTTAGCCTGACATTAACTACATGGGTATGAAATGCAGACATCTGTTGTGATTCTTGGTGAGCTTCTCTGCAGTTGTAATGCCAGATTACCAATATCTTGGACTGTGCCTGTGGCTTAGCTCAGCTTGTTAGAACATAACCCTGCGTGAAAAAATCTCTGACCTCTCTGGCCAGCTTATCTAGAAGAAATGAGTGAAGCTTTCCTCTGTCACCGTCTGACTGGTCAATTGAGATTTGAAATTTGTTGAATTGCTGCCTAGTTATTAATAGGTAGGATAGCACAGTATAATTTGAATGTTGAACAGTATGGTAAACAAGCAAATGAACTTTTTGCACCTGTGAACATTACTCAAAAACTGCATGATGCAAAAAACACTGTAAACCTTGAAAGGAAGGTGGATGATGGTGGTGACCTAGAAATTTGCTCATAAATTTGTACATATTTAATGATACACAACCTAAACAAAATGTCCAATCTAGTATAATGAGATAGAAATTAAGGGTAACATTGAGCTTCATTTCTGTATTACGTCATGTTCAGGGTTCTATGTAATCTGTAAACAAGACATATAGGTTAAGTAGGCTATGTTTTTGTCCTGTGCTTGATTTATGTTGTATTCAGGTGCCTTTTATTTTGTCGTATCCTGTTGTAGGACTCTTTTTAGTTGATCATTGCTTTTTTAGATTAAATCTAAAGTCTTTTGACCCGTTTGATTTAATTGGCAAGCTTTCTAACATCAGACTGTTGAAAGATACTTTTTGACTTGGTCTGACATAAAATGCAGTGGACTATATTAAGAATAAATGGCATGAGGCTTTGATGTTTAATTCTTCAGCAGACTTCTTGATCCCTTTAAACTTTGAACAGTAGCCTGTTATGTTTGCTACAGGTCATGCCAGGTTATACATATTGTTTTACGTTGCCCCCTTCAAGATAAAAAAGAAATTGTGCATATTTGTTACATCTAAATGATATGATGATCCAAATCATCAATGAATGTTAATATTACACAAAGGTAATACACTTAACAACTTGCTATAATTGATGAAACCATGAATTCTGCACTCTAACAGAAACTCCTGAAGGAGAAAGTCCAGCCAACAGTTTGTGACATTAAGTACAAGCACAGGATATGCAACTGGTTTGATTGACATGCTTCGACATCACCTTAAACATGTCGTTCATGCTTGACATATTTCGCAAATGCTTGATTGCAGTTTTTGTCGCCAAGGGTGGCACAACCAGTTATTAGGTTTAGGGGGGTATGATTTTTTTTCGCATGAGACCAGGCAGGTTTAGGTTAGAGTTTTTCTTTTCCCTTAATAAATGAAATAATCATTTAAAAACAGCATTTTGTATCTACTCAGGTCATCTTTGTGTAATAATAAAATTAGTTTGATGATCTGAATCACTTAAGTGTGACAAATATGCAAAATAAAAATAAAAAATCTGAATGGTGGCATATACTTTTTCACAGCACTGTACATGCACTCTCCATGGATGAATTAATGAATCTGAAAAAATGTAATGGATTTCATACATGGTTAGCAAACCATGTCATGCTGTAGTCAACAAAGCCTTTGTTTGGTTTGTTCCTACCATACATGCCTCACATTTTTCTCTATGTGCGTGTTTAATGTATGTGTGTGTCTCTCTTATTTGTGTTTTAAGTGTGATCATACTGCCATATTGCACTTGTCTGTGGGCATAAATGTGAAAACTTGCATTTTTCTGCCCCATTTGAGTTAAAGGGTTGTTAAAATTAGACTGTCAATAACTGCCCAGTGTAAAATCAGTTTTACTGATTGACTGCATGAAAATAAATTGGATCTTGTTCATGGCGTGCATAAATATGGCGCTCCTTTTGGCCTTGCATACTTACAAGATTACATGTTGTTGTTTTTGCTCAGGGCACCAGCGACTTCTGTGTGTCTCCAGACAAGTTTATTGTTAACCAAACCAAGGATTTTCTCAGCGCAGGTAATCGATTCATTCAAATTGGCTCTGTCACTGTATGTTAAGAGGCAATGCTAATCTTTTTCCATCTCTTCCTGTTTTTTACTTTCTAGATGTTGCACACTATTATTTGTTCTGCAGTCCAAATCTTCCAAACCCCTTCCAACAGGTATTAACTATACATTAAAATTCTCAGCTGTCTGCTGTCACATAGTTATTTACTGAGATTCATACATTGGAAAATGTTGTTTGCTATTTTTAAATTGGTTTTTCCTTGTTAGATGCCAGATCATTATCTGGCCTTAATGGGCTGTTCTGAAAAACAATCCACCAACACTAATGTAATTATGTAAAGCGATTTGATCAAAAATGTTTATTTTTCACATATGGGTCTTCAAAATTTGTCATAAATTTTACCAGATGCATAATCTCGGCCTCGTTATACTCCTATCAACAACATTTTTTTGTAATTTACCTATACATCAAACAAAAAGCAGCTATTGTACATATAGCCTGCAACTCAAGTTATGATGTTTCTATTCTGTTTAAAGATATTTGCTTATCACTTCTGCAGACAGTCTATAATATTGATGCTATAATGTAAAATGACTCATTAAAATGGCCTCAGAAAAAAATACATAAACTGATTATAAAACTATACCAAAATACATAAATAACACAACCTAGCTTACAGAATCTTAAGAGAATCTGTACAACATTAGCATCACAAATCTGGAATTTAATTTATAACTGCTATTCAAAAAACACTTTTTGAAGGCCAGCAGAAATATGACTGTAACCTTGTACATCAAACAAGAGCAGTCTGTCATTGTTTCTTAATTAGAATTTATTTAGTTCTAGATCTTTTTGGCAAATGTGGTGTTGCCATTTTAATGGCTCCAAATTTAAAAGTTTGCTAAAGGCTCGAGGCCTATCAGATGATAATGTGGGGCAGTAACTCATAAAAACATTCACAAACACAATGGACTAATGTTGAGATTTCTCTCCCTAAGGACTTCACTTTCCCACCGCACTCAGTTATATGGGATAATCTGAAAGGGAATGTAAGCTAGTGTTACTTCTTATGCATTATATTATTTGTTTAATGTGAGGTTTTTACATGAGTAGTGCTGGATCTGTGTGGAGTGTTCATGGAGGCTAAATCCATGACCAGTAATTAAAACCCACATGCTTAGTTATCATAGCAGCATCCATTTAGGGATTAAAATGATGCCTGCTAAGTAGGTAAGGATAATCCTTTCTCTGATAGCCTAGCTGATATAAATATTGCACTTTATTGTGCTTGAGATTGGGTAGTGTTAATGGGAGGAGAGACTGGTTGGTGGGCGAGAGGGTTGATAGCGAAGGATAATCTGTCTGGAAAGAAATGTGTCTTCTGTTAAGCGCATTATAAAGCCTTACTTAACACCAAATTACTTGCTGACATGATGCTCTCAAACAATGCTCTACTTAATACAATTCTGTCATTGTTGTGGATTGTAGTGGATGTCTGTGCCTGTGATGATGGTGGGTGATTATGTTTTCACAGCCTTTGACAATCTGCCAGCGTTCTCTGACCACTATGCAAATCCAGATTCAAGGCTTGCTGCAGTTTTCTGTGCCCGTGTTTCCCACTGCTGAGGTAAGTGGCTGGCTGATAGACTATTACACCAGACCGTGGAGAGGGGTGTATCATTATTTCCCCTTTTATACCTTGTTATACAGAGAGACCTTCTGGGGATCCAGCGACTGTTGAACTCCACCGAGTTCAGTCTACATCAGCTAACAGCCTTGCTTGACTGCCGCGGGTTACATAAGGTAAGGTCAGATTCCAACTAGGACTCTTTTTTTTTTTTTTTTTTTAATAGGGTTGCTTTGTAGCGTAGTTCAAAGCCACTTAGAGAACCAACTTGACTGATTTTCAGTCTTATCTCTATGTAGTTCTCATACACTGACATGTTTATACACACCATTACTATTGTCAGTACATGCTGTATGTGCCAGACAGGCTCCATTCAACACCCACAGTTTTTTTTTTTCATTTAAAGTCTTACTTTACATTTGCAGGTTTTAGGCTGTCAGAGTTTTATCTGGTAAAGAAAATAAGACATCTCAGCACTGAAAATGAGTCTTTCTTGTAACTGTGATTGCAACATCAGATGAAGATTTGCAGTGGCAGGGGGTGTGCATGTGCCTTGAATGCCACATCAGGGCCAGGTGGGGGTCTTATTCAGTACCATACTTGCCCATATTATTATATTGTTTACAATATAAAGAGAAATTAATACATCTCACCTAAAAATAATAACCCAGTCAAGACTGTTCTCAGAGCATCATGTTGAACATTAGTCAAATATATCAATTAAAGTAGCACATTAAAGTAGCACCAGGGTTACCCACCCCTGCATTAAAGTACCATGAGGGCCTCAAGAGGAAAAGATAAGATTATATTTATTTGTATAAAACTGAGTTCTGCATGCCGGTCCCTGTCTGTGCTGTGAATAGGTACTGTTGCCTTTACCTGTTTAAAGGCACTTAATCGAACCGGGAAAAGTAACAATAGCAAAATGACGAGTAATTAAAATAATCGCGAGAATATATCTGTTGGTTCAAAAGAATGTTCTGTAGGTAAATTGATGTTCCGTCTAAAAATAAGACTGTATTTGCGAAAGGCATATAAATAGAAATATTTTTGCTGGACACTGACGATAACTGACTCAGCTATATATTTTGTGTCCATCTGTCTAGGACTACCTGGATGCCCTAATGGGTGTGTGCTATGATGGGGTGGAAGGGCTTCTCTACCTCTCTTTGTTTTCTCTGCTGTCTGCCAGTGCACTCTCTGCCATGCTGTGTGCTACTTTCCGAGTGTGGACATTAATGGGCAGTAGGTCAGCACCAAGCAAACCCCTTATCCCATTACATACAGCCCACAATCCACTCCTGGAAAGTGTTAATGCATTTACTGTCTTTGTTTCTGTCTTTTCCTGTTCTTTGTCGGTGTACCACTCTCATCCAGGGACAAAGAGTACGATGACATAGATGAGGAGGACCCTTTCAATCCTCAAGCAAGAAGAATGTCCTATAACCCTAGAAGGTCCAACATCCACAGTTTCTGTAGCTATACCAGCAGCCTTGGCAGCCAGGCCAGTCTTCAGCCACCACCACAATCTGCCTCTAATGCAGCACCACCTCCTGAATACATGTAAGATACAAAAATAATGACAGTATGTTTGCATTTATATCTTTAATCACTTACTACTTTCCTTTCCTGATTTCATCACAGGAATCAGTCCATGCTGTTTGGAGGGAGCCCTCGATATGAGAATGTGCCACTGATAGGGAGAGGATCTCCACCTCCATCGGTGCGTTGGCCCTATGAGGGTCTAGTGTCCTTAGTGTGATGATGATGATGATGATGACTCTGCTGACCTGAAAACTGCTACAACACTAACACAAAGCATACATAGCAGCATGAAGAACATAACAATGTTTTTTTTTCACTGAACCCAACCTCACACTGTCAACATTTGGGAGGGGAGTTGTTGCTTTGCAAGTGATGGTAGACTGCCCCCTGCTGGCCATTGGCTGAACAGTGGCATGTAGAGCACAGTGCCACATCTGTATGCAGACAGTTTCACTGTTAACCTATATACTCATATTATTTTGCTTACAAAGACATTGTGAACTCTAATACATACATTTATGTATGTTTAAAATATTGATGAACAATCATGAACAAAGATGATCCTGTTGACTGCTCATCTTCACACCAGGTATCTAGTTTTATTGGTAGAGCTCACAGTCAGTCAGCATGCAATGGATTGTCTCCACACAGCTGGAGCTAAATAATAAATGACACTGGCAAATACATATTCAGTTTCTTTAAGGTGAAGTATCTCTTCTATTACGTTTTCTGTTTGAGTGGCTGACTTGGTGCTTGAACAGCGTTCACAGCGTACCAAAGACTTGAAACATCTTTTGAGCAGGAAAAAAGAGACGGAATGTGGACCTTTTTTTTTTGTTTTACTTTACACTGACTCTGTGAGACACTTTTTTTTTTTACTGGCATTTGTTTTTGTGTTTGTGTAACAGAGATGCAAGAAACTTTGGAAATAGATTTGCATTATATTACCGCACTTTTCTGTATTGTAAGTTATCTGACTGCTGAATAATAACCAGTCTTTTGTAACTAACTCTTTTTTTATTTTCATTCTTTGACTCAGACTTTTAAAAACAGTAAGTTTTCTGTTAAATTTTCATTTCTTTTTCACTGCACACACTGTTGGCTTACCTCAATAATGAAGCTTGCTATGCAGAATATTTTAACCTACTACCCCCAAAGCCCTCAAAGCCCATTAAAACGCCATACAGTACCTGAGCTGTGTCACCTTTGACTTCCTGCCACTGTTGTGTCCACAGTGCTACATGTAAGTGTAACTTATTCTGTGACCCCTAACTTATGCCCTTTGTCTGCTTTTTACCTGCTGTTTAGCCATCCGCAACATTAAAGTACCATCCCGATTCCTCATTGACTCATAGCCAAGAGCAGTTCATAATTCAAATAAGTACCCCCCCCCAAACCTAGAGCAAATCATACAATTTTAATGTTTCACATGCTGATATCTTATGATGCTGCAGTTTAAATACAAATGTGCTAAATTTTGTTTTTCATCATTTTTCATCATTTTCCTTGCAGTATTCACCGAGTATGAGGACCACCTATCTATCTATGACTGATGCCCAGATTAGACACTTTGGGACTGACTTCCAGGTGTAGCCAGAATCCTTTCAGAGAAGCACTGTCTGAGACTCTTCGTGGAATAATCCTGTTTACAGGCCTGCAGCCCGCTATCCCAATCTGAGAGATGAAAGCGGCCCATGTGAGGCAGTTAGCTCGGTAACAAACCAATGCCGTGCTCTAAAAAGCTCTGCATGCAGTTTTGAACAGAGTCTGAACACGTTCATCTCAAGTCTGTTATTGTTGTTGTCATGATGTGTGAAAATGCTGTCGCTTAAATGTAAGCATTTGGATGAACTGAATTGTGCTTTTCCTACTGTATATTCTGGTGACATGCGTGGATATACTCATCAACAGTAGTTATTGTTTTGATGCTAAGTGAGATGGTTAAATATGACTAATTCTCAGATTATCTGCCATAGCATTTGGTTTTTAAAGCATTCACCGTTTGGTAATTATTGGTAATAATTTCACATTTTAGGTGTAATTTTAAAGTTGGTGATGAGAAGCAACAAATGGTGTAGTCTTTTTGCAACTCACTTGTTTATTTTTCCAATTTCAACATCTGCCACATGTTTTAAACATTTGCCTCTTGGAGCACTGTATTGCAACATATACGACCTGACTGTCAGGGATGAGTCAGTAGTCATAACTGAGAGGTTTATTAGTCTATATTTGGAGACTATATTGCAGCTGCATGCAGAAACTTTCACTAAACAGACTGGCATATAATTTATATCCAGGCATTTAAAACAAATCAGAGCTATAAAGAAAATTTAAACAAAACTGTCTGTTACTATATGTTTATTTGTGGTGTTTCTGATCATATTTGATTTTGAATTGCTCCGTAGAATACAAAATCCAGTGCCACCAATTACAGTTAGCTATTAAAAAAATAAAGTTTGTTCTGAAATATATCTGCCCGCAATATGGTTGTGAATGAGGAACTGTTCTTTACAGTCTTTTGATAAATCTGCTGTAAGCTGTTTTCTATGTTAGATAATGTATCAAACTACGTTTCACAATAAAGTGTTCTCATATAGACTGTGTTGTTGTCATTCTTCACGGTTATAGCATCACTGACAGTTTTGTTCTCATTCTACTAAGCTAGAGTGACCTGTAGTAATAGGATTAGGTTAGTGAGTATCCCATACCTGATGATGTCACTCAGGAAATCCACTCAAATGTGTTTCCTTCAGGGCCGGATGTATCCTATGAGGTTGCAGTAAAATATGGTGGGGGAAAATGTTGCACACACTGTGTTTTGTCTTTATTTGTTTTCATATTTGTTTTAACCTTTTAGTACCAAAATGTAGATGAACCTGCTGTAACAAATTAACATAAGAGATTATCTAGAGTCTTTATTGTCACTACAAAGTACAGCGGAATTAGATAAATCCTTATGATGTTGCACACTTATTGCACTGTTGTAGCATATGACAGAAGACCAGTAAATGTTGTACTGTTTACTGGTTGGAATAGCAAAGGGGAATTTAGTGAAGAACATAAGTTCACAGATTTACACTCACCTGTGTTAAATCAGCCTCACAGTAACACAACAAGAGCACATAACTAATTTGCATCTACTGTAAATCCCAACACTGATTTAGCACTAAATGAACGTACTTACTAATTCATAGTCACTAACAGTAAAATAGCAGGCATGTTTTTCTCCATCCAAACACTACTGGGCTGGTCCACTGACTCTCAACAATCTAGTCAAATGGACTACAACTGTCACTACAACTTCCAGCCAACCTCAAACACTCACTCCTGTACATTTTCTCTCGCTCTCCTTTTTTATTTTTTTTCAAAATAAAATAAATATGACAAATTAGTTTTTTTTAAACAACCAATCAAAAATACAGACTAAAGAATAAGAAGAGTATTGTTTTTTTTTCTCTGGCCACTTTTCACTGACAGCCTGTAATCGTGTGTCCCAGCAGAAATCATAAATCAGATTTAAAGATTTTACTTTTTAAAACGCAGTATAAACGATGGAGATTGTTCGATCAAACTATGATAAAAATGTCACGGTGGCTATCCAAGGTGCTGATCCCGGGATCCCCTGGAAGCCGGGAGCTGTCCAAGGTTACTCAATCTGTCGGTCGTGTCTGTAAATATCAGTATTTTTTTAGAAGTTACAATTCAGAATTAAAATCAATCAAATCAATTAAAATCTTAATTATCTGTGGAATGTGCTGCTGCTATAAGGCTTAACTGTGTTATAGCAACGTATGACGGGACTGCCACACTAGGTGAGTGGCACCGAAGCGAAGTCTTGTAATACTACGGATTAAATGTCCTGTCCCACTTGCCGTAGGAAACACGGAAAACCATGGCCATGGTGGTCGTCGGTTAGCTTGTTAGCCGATTTAGGCTTGTTTATTATCATGGCAAAATGTTCATTAAAAAGGGATATTTTGCATGTTGACGAAACAGGGCGTGGCGGGGATGTGGT
Organism: Ctenopoma multispine; assembly: GCA_034779795.1. Classification (NCBI taxonomy): domain Eukaryota; kingdom Metazoa; phylum Chordata; class Actinopteri; order Anabantiformes; family Anabantidae; genus Ctenopoma; species Ctenopoma multispine. The sequence goes on from JAUYWH010000026.1 coordinate 11,726,915, forward strand.
TGAATAATGGGAAACGTTTTTGGGAGAAAGAGTCGATCTTCTCGTGTAACGGAACAAGACAAAGCTGTTTTGGTGAGGCGATAGCGGTTGTAGCAGCAGATTAGTCTCGTTTTATGACAGCTAGCTTGCTATAGCATTATATTTAATAGTGTACATATAGCTTTCTTAATGGATTACTTAGAGGACATTCTACTTGTGGAATATCTTTTTAGGCATGCACTTGGACTTTACTTTGGTATTGAGGTTATATACTTCTACCAGCTCTGGTTGGTCGACGTTTAGGCACGTGTATTTGTTTTTGTTTGTTTCTGGTCACTCAGTGTACTCTTTAGTTATTCTTATTTTATTCAGTTTGTATTAATATAGGTACTATATAATATAATATAAATATAAAATATCTCTAAATTGGTGTTTTTTCCCCCAGCAATTGAAGCAGCAGAGAGATAAGCTGAAGCAGTACCAAAAGAGAATTACCCTACAACTTGAGAAAGAGCGACTTCTTGCAAAGCAGCTGCTAAAAGATGGCAAAAAAGAGTGAGTATCACAAAATATGTCAGTAACAGTAAAACATACTGTATACAAATATAACTCTGTAGTCAATGTAAGGGTAGGCAACAGTACAGAATTTAGGAGATTGTTATTAATTTAAAAGAATATGTAACATACAGATCTCTCCACAGGTTTTGTAACATCATCTGAATTGTATCTGTTTTATTAGGTAATTTGTATTGGCAAGACTACACACTGTGATACCACATATTGTTTTCTGTATTGTGATCACTTTCCGTGTGTTATTGCAGAAAAGCACTCCTGCTTCTTAAGAAAAAACGATATCAGGATCAGCTACTAGACAAGACTGAAAATCAGATTTCAAACTTGGAGCGTATGGTGAGTTTGAGGAGATCACTGTGTTTAATTGCCTTATAATTAGCATCATTACAAAGTTTCAGTGCGGTGTTTTAGTTCAGTACAGTAACAATTGACAATTTATACACCAGTAAGGAACAACGTTCTTGATGACTGGGTATTTTAATTTGTCAAAAACGTCTGCAGTTTAGTACGTTTACATGATGATATGTGTCAACAGGTTCAAGATATTGAGTTCATGCAAATTGAGATGAAAGTCATCGAGGGGCTTAAGGTCGGAAACGATTGTCTGAAGAGTATGCACGAGGTATTCTTTAATGTTTTTTGTGTGAAATATGCTTTTCATATTATTGTGATAATAGTCTTAAGTTATAGATGCTGTGCGTGCATGTAACTTAACAATGTTAAAGTTTCCACTGATACGAATGCTTCCTGTAATGTGATCCTTGGGTGAGGATTGAGCAGCATGGAAAGCTTGTGGTTTGTGTTAGCATAGCTGGTGCACATTGTTTGAAGATTAAAGGATTAAGAAGCAAAGGCTTGACTGCAGCTGTGTGACTCCTGCACATCCTTGGATACAGTGTACAGATCTTATTGAATTTCTGAAAACATGTTCTACTTAAAACTGTTTTCTTTTGTAATGTGGGGTTTCTTTCCTTATTTGTGACAGATCATGTCAATAGAAGATGTGGAGAGAATCCTGGATGAGACCCAGGAATCAATAGAATATCAGAGGGTAAGTGCTTAGTGTTTGTAAAATACAACTGCACAGTTGAGTTATTTCTATGTCCCAGTGATTATTCATTAAAAGCAGTATTACTTGTAAGCCTTATATCATCTATAACTAGTGATCAAGACAAAGAAAAACAGTAACTTATTGTCTTCACATTTCACTGTGTGTTTAGTGGATGCAGACTAATTAAACCACACCTTTTCCATATATTCATATGTCTATGCTTAAGATTTTTCCAATTCAGCAATAACACTGGGCTGTCACCACCCAGTCAGCTAACACATTTTTGTGCCCCTACAGCAAATAGATGAAATGCTAGCTGGAGCCCTGGCACAAGAGGATGAGGATGCTGTTATATTAGAGCTGGAAGCTATCACTCAGGTGGGTATTAAGATCCATTTTTAGCCTTTATTAATACAGAGAATGTTTGCTGAGCATGTAACACCTCACATCACATTTATAGTTAGAAACACTGGGGCCTGGTGTAACCACAAGCTTGAGGTTAGTGCTTTTACTGGAGCAGTGCTGTGGTCAAAGCTGTGATTCAGTGTTGAGTAGGAATTTCATACTAAAACTGTTGGTATTTTGACCTCAGAATTGTAAAATATGTGTCTCTTGAGGAATGGGGAGTAATTTTACGATAGAGTTTGTAATTAAGTCACAGTATCAATTTGAGATAATAACAGGCTGTTATTGAAGCTGTTGCAAATATGAGTTTGGTTGATACACAATAATTAAAATCTTACAAGATTTCTAATCTATTTATTATACAAAATGACAAACTCTCAATGCTATCAGACTACGAAAATTACTATGTTTCACTCTTCAACAGACATTCTATTCAAATAATTCAAAGCCTGGATTTGATCCAGTTGTATAAATAAAGCACACGTAGTTTTGCAGTAGGAATTCATGTATTTGCACTAGAATAAACTGAATAAACCTCAACCAGGACAATCTACAGTCAGATTTATGACATCTTCATTCCAACCAAACTGACATTGTGGATGTACTATCAAATAAGTAACTTACAATATGCACAAATGCTCTGAAATATCTCTTAACCATAGAACCTATTACGTTTTACTCACTTTACAAGTCCTTTTTCAATACAGCTACTGTATACTAATTTTTATTGGGTTGTTAAGTGTTGTTGTACAATATGTGAAGCCCTTTAAGTAAAGTTTGGGATTTTTCTTTTATTAACACTGTACATTAATTTACTGTAACTTAATGGCTATATTGTCATTTTAAAAAATACCTCAGAAATTACAATTTCTGTATTTTTTTGTTTAGTTGGCATATAATCGTCATTGTCTGTGTCTCCAGGGAGAAGATGTAGCACTTCCAGAAGTCCCCACTGAACCAATACCTGAAGTTCCAAAGGCAGCTAAAGCTGAACCAGGTATCTTCTTACTTTTTCTCGCACAACAAATTATTAGTTAGAAAGTTGATATATTTGTTTTTTATACAAGACTCATTTTGTTTCCTTTTTATTGTATTTTCTAGAGAGGAGAAAATCAAAGAACAAGCCAGACAGAGAGATGCTGTCAGTCTAACAGACTAAAAATGTTGTTGACATTCAGTATTGAGGTCTAAATACAACTCGAATTCTGGAAAAGTTGGGATGTTCTTTAAATTTAAATAAAATTTAAACTGAAAGACTTTCAAACCATATGAGAAAATATTTTATTCACAACAGAACATAGACAACATAGCAAATGTTATTTTTATGCACAAAAGGACGTCATTTCAAATTTGATGCCTGCTATAGGTATCAAAAAAGTTGGCACGGGAAAAACAAATGGCTGAAAGAGCAAGAAATTAAAAAGATTCAGCTGGGAGAACATTTAGCAACTAATTAAGTTTATTAATATCATGTTTGTAACATGATTGGCCATAAAAGGGATGACTTAGAGAGGCAGAGTCTCTCAGAAGTAAAGAGGCCCTCCAGTCTGTGAAAGACTGTGGAAAAAGATTGTGGAAAACTTTAAAAACAAACTTCCTGAATGTCAAATAGCAAATGGTTCATCATCTACAGTGCATAACATAATCGAAAGATTCATAGAAACTGGAGATATTTCTGTGCATAAGGGACAAGGCAGAAGACCTCTATTGGATGCCCGTTGTCTTCAGGCTCTCAGATGACACTACATCACTCATTGGCATGACTGTGTCAATGACATTACTAAATGGGCCTGGGATTACTTTTAGTCTGTAAACACAATCCGGTGTGCCATCTGCAGATGCCAACTAAAGGTCTATCATGCAAAAAGGAAGCCATATTTGAACATGGTGCAGAAGCGACGTCATGTCCTATGAGTCAAGAATCATTTAAAATGGACTGTTTCAAAGTGGGAAAGTGTTCTATGGTCAGACGAGTCTGCCGTGTCCTCCGGGCTGAAGAGGAGGGAGACCATCCAACATGTTATCAGCGTTCAGTTCAAAAGCCAGCATCTCTGATGGTATGGGGGTGCATAAGTGCCTACGGTATGGGAAGCTTGCATGTTTTGGAAGCAACTACGAATGCTGGAAGATATATAAAGGTTTAAGAGCAACAAATGCTCCCTTCCAGACAACGTCTATTTCAGGGAAGGCCTTGTGTATTTCAGCAAGACAATGCAAAACCACATACTGCAGCTATTTTAACAGCATGGCTTCAGTGGAGAAGAGTCCGGGTACTGAATTGTCCTGCCTGCAGTCCAGATCTTTCACCTATAGAGAACATTTGGCGCATCATTAAACGAAAGATGTGTCAAAAGGCGACCATGAACTCTTCAACAGCTGGAAAACTATATCGGGCAAGAATGGGACCAAATTCCAACACGAAAATTCCAGACACTCTTCAATCTGTTTTGAAAAGAAGAGGAGATGTAACACCATGGTAAACATGCCTCTGTCCCAACTATTTTGAGACCTGTAGCGAGCATCAGATTTGAAAGGAGCTAATTTTTTGCATAAAATTGTAATTTCTGTTTGAACATTTGTTATGTTGTCTATGTCCTGTTGTGAATAAAATATTGTCTCATGTGATTTGAAAGTTTTTTTAGTTGTAATTTTATTCAACTTTAAAGAACATCCCAACTTTTCCAGAATTCGGGTTATACACAGCGTGGGCTCTCTTCGTTGTAACGGGCATTCTGTTAATTTCAGTATTTCATCTTGAATTGTTAGTATGTGTAGGTGGTTCATTGCTTCTACATAAAGTGAGTGATATGCTCTATTCCTGAGTTTCTAACTTGGATTAGTAAAGCAATGTAACATTGTAAATGTGTGTTGTGAAGACATAACAGAATGACAGGACTAACCTTTAGATGTTTTACTCCGAGTTGTTTTACATATTAAATTAAGACGTGGCAACAATATGTTATCTTGTGTTTTCTTTCACAAACGGATTTTTTTGCAGTGTCGAAACACATGAAGTGCATTCATTCATGTTCTGTTACATGCATTGTCCAGTAGGGGGCACTCCTTTCTAGTTTTTGACTCAACAGTACACAAAACAGGCATCTTCATTCACATCCCATCAGTAAAATGTGTGCAGTTATTGGCATGAAGTAGAAAGCTCATGTTGCTCATATGTGGGAGATGTTTAGACAAGAAAGCCAATATAGTATTTACAATACTATTCTAAGTGGGCACTTAGACTCTAATTAGCATGTACAATGAAGCTAACACAAATTATCCACTGTGAGGAAAACATCACCTATGGTGTTACTGAAAACAGTCAAGAGTATGACTCGCTTAGAGCGTTATGTAATGCAATTATGTACATAAAATGTTCTGAAAGTAGAGAAACACCACACTGGTCTTCTGAAGCTTACAAGAGGATATGGTATAGTAAGGTCAGGGTCATGCTGGCTGTCTGTCTGTTTTGTCTTTTTGGCTCGGTTTTATTTAAGAACCATTCATTATCCGTACCATCCATGAGTGGAAAAAACTGTCTGAATCTACAGTGAGTATTCCTATACTTTCTAACATTTTATGTATGCCCAACCTTGTCTGAGACCTGTTGTTTTAGATGGATAGTATTAGACTGGACTCCATGTCTTTTTAAGCTCATCACAAGACTGTAAATAAATAAAGCCTATTAAACAGTATTTGTAGGTAAACAAATTTGCCACTGTGGGTTATATGAGAGGAATGGTGGAGCTCAGCTGGTGCAGAAATATGGGGAGTGGACACCAAATCTACACTCTGACAAGATGATGCTGCATTCTAATACTGTGGGAATTGTATGCTAGGATTAGAGCGCATAAGTGGCTCTGTATTTGGATATATCAGTAAGGTAGTAATTTATTTATTGGATTAATTGTTAAACATTATATTTTCTATTTTTGCCTCTTTAAACTTTAGACTTTGTGTATTATTAAATTAAAATCCAAGTGTTATTTAGTAATTAATCAAATTTTTTTGTGATCTGTAGTTGGCCAGCCTAGTCCACTATGTGATTTATTGATCAAACGGCACATAAAAAATGTTAATGTACACACACTTCAGTTCAGCTTCGTGAGTTGTCGCGAAAACGGAACTCTCGAAGAGTCAGTGAAGGCAGCAGCGCACTGTCAGCTGGAGAGGGAAGGTGTGTTTAGTTGGAGTGGGCTTTCGGCAACGCAGCATCGTCTCATTCCCTCACGGGCGCTTTGCCTCGCCATTGTTAGATCAACTCGTGTATTTACACATTTCTATCTTTTACGCGGATACGCTTCAAGACAAAAACCGTTTATGGTCCTGGCTGAAGATTTCACGATGTCTCGCACCGACGAGGTTCACCGCTTGACGGAAAATGTCTATAAGGTAAGGTTAAACTAATGAATAAAGTTTTGAGATACATAAGGTCATTATGAAATGTAGTGTTAGGCGCACTGTGTAATTCCACCATGAATCACACTTCATCGACGCATTCAAGCCTCGTGTTTTTTTTCTTCGATAATCTCTGTAGGGAGAGGCGCAGCTCAGCTGGTTGATTTTTTTTTTTTTTGGATCATTTGCTATTTGACCAAAATGTTCTGTCTTCCACCTTCACGTACTTTTGCGCGACACCAGGTATGATGGTGAAGGCCTGTCTGCCAAAATTGCTTATACAATCAAAGTCATTCAAACCAGTCATTCACGCAGTCACTTCCTACATGCAGGCATGTTGTATGATCCTAGAGTCCACCTACAACACTGAGAGTGGTGAAGGATGTTCTTATGATAACAGTGGATTTCGATAGCCTAGTTTTCCTGGTGAAAATAGGAACATATTGCGTTCCAGAAGTCTGGCAGAGTAGGTCAGGGTTATCTGTTTGAACAAGTAAACATTTGCCCCATAGGTATTTCAACATTCAAACCTGTTTTACAATGAAACTTCTGTGAACCTTTCTGTGCAGTTGATAAGCCGCCGTTTTAAAAAGAAAGATTTACAGTACAAAAACAAAACACAAACAATGCAGGAATGCATCCTCATATTATTTTCACAAGCATTTGTGTGGCATATTGATTATTTTTGTTTTGATCAAAACTAAACTAAATTACTTTTCAAGGAAGGTCTGGCTACGATGACAGTGTTACTGTACAAGTTGTGCCAGGAAGATATAACCTTTGTCAAACAAGCAAAACTAACAAAAAAAAAAAACAGGTGACACTGTTGTCCATACTAAACAACAAATCCAATAATTTCCATTTATCAAAATTTACTGTAGGTTTTGTTTCACTATCATGTTTCAGAGTTGCATGCCATTAATAGAGGAATGTTAACAAAACGTCATGTTACAAAGGCCCCACACCAGTGTTTGCATTGTGATATTCTCAGGTTTCTGTTTTGTTAGAACTCAGTGCAACATGTGGGGCCCTCATTCACTCTATTTCTAGTTACCATCTACACATAATAATATTACTTCACTCTTAGCTATCCCTACTTCCCATAATGAATAAAGGGGAAATTCTACAGTGAACTGAGATTTAGCATCAGAAAGGAGGTCAGATGAGCAGAGGCTGACTGACTGATGCTTCTTTTAGAGGCAACAAGGGAAGCAAATGTTTCACAGGTGGCTATTTCTGTGCTGAATTGGTCACACAGCCTACAGTGTATATCTCATTGTGAATTGGATGCTATGCACTGTCGGGGTTTGTCCAAGTGTTTACACCTGATTAATCAACATAGACGGATTGTAGGTGTCTGGATCCTGAACCCTTGGGGAGAAGAGGTCCGTGGTCTTGCTCAAGTGCTAGTCCAAGCAGCGGTGTTCTGTCTCAGGGGTGAAGGCACCCCGTCAGATCCCTGACAGCCAGGAATGCTGATGGTCAGTGGAGTGGAGAGACAGAGTTCTTCTTCCACACCAGGGATCTGACCCAGTGGCAAAAGCTAGGAAGTCGCAGAGAGTGTTATTTATAGTCGCTGCTTATTTGGCACTCCTCATGCTTTTCTTTTTTTCACAAGCTTTATAGTGTAAAAGCCTCTTAGTGTGCTTTAAAATTAAGAGATATTCAATCACACAGAAACTTTCTTTTACACTAAGCATCATTCTTTCACAGTATGCATTAAGGATGATATACCCTTAAAACAACACTTACAGTACACATTTATTCTAGACACAGGTGGTAATCAGCACGTTTGACCATTGGAACCCGCTGATATTACTGCGGATGCCAAATAACACATTGTCTGAAGCTGGAGGGCAGACTGTCACCTTCAATTTCATGGGATTGTCAGCCCCACTGTGGGAATGATGAAGCTGAAGGGCCTGTTGCATAAGTATTCAAATTAGATCAAAATTGTATTACTTACATAAGTATTTGAAATTCAACATTTAGAAGAAGAGGAAAAAAACATATGGTGACTGCAAAGTCACTGCAGCCAGCAGCTGGGCAGATGCTGAGTAATGGCAGGAAGAAGTGGGGGGTATCTGCTGTGCACTGCTGTGACTCATGTTAGTCCAGTTTAGTGTGTGTTTAACAGGGTAGAGACTGTACGCAAAGTGAGGGTGAGACTCACGAATCTGAATCTCACTGCGAGCGTTGATCCTTTGGTTAAGCCAAAGGCACGCCTTTATTTTTTTTAGACAACTTTATCCTAACCAACACTTGAGTCAACCCAGCAATCCCAGCGTGATCCTTCATGACTCATTTCAGTTCTCCTCCTTTACATAGACAGGCAGTTCCAGACGTGGTGATTGGTATATAGTCATTCCCACACTGACATAGTGAGACAGATACTTAAGACTGACACTCAGTGCTTGCGTGTTTTTTTGTGTGTGGCTGTGTGCACCATAGTCATCTCCACCAGCTGGTCTTGTTGCTGGGTGTCTGAGCGAGGTGGTGCCCTGGGTCAAGCCTCTTAGCATGCTGATGGCTGACGTCTTAGCACCGATCCGGGTGAAGCGAACTAACAGATTAATCAAAGTAGAGGACCGAAGAAGAATGGGGCTGTTTGTTCAATCACTCGGTGACAAGACATTTTAATCACATACAGTAGGTTGTGGAAGGCGACATGGAAGCAAGACGGTTAAACTGAACACACCCTGTAGCACGATATAGTTTTTGCTGGTAATTTTTCAGTCTTTGTCATATAGGAAGTGAGTGGTGTTGTGTAGTTGAACACACCCTGACAGGTAAGGGAATAGAGGGGTGTGTCTCATCTCTAGCAGCCCTCAGGACAACACTCATTTTCTCATGCAGCACCACTCCCTAATTGTCAACACAGTGTGGAAAAACAGCAGATTTTCTCAAATGGCTGTTATGAAGAAGGCTAAATAGTTGTTTGACAATAACTGGATCAGGCGTGATACACTATACTCTCTAGTTATAAGATCTTCAATGTGCCATGAGTATAGTACACTGTTTGAATAAAAAAACAACTCCCTGCTCTGAAATTCAGTTTTTCTGCCTAATAGGCATCTTGTTATATAATTGGTTTCTCTCTCAGTTGCAGTATTGTCGTGACATTCGCTACCATCAAATGAATGATATTCTGATGATGATAAGAGGACTACAGTTTCACCACAATCTCATGTGGGAGATCTGAACAGGTGGTCTCTTAGCAACAACGTGCCATTATTCTTATGTGTTTCTGTCATATCATTGTGCTGAAAGACTTGCAGTTGGTGAAGGGCTGCAGAAGGCGAGTGAGAGGGAGGAAAAGTGACGGAGAGGGAGGTCACATAGGTTGTTATAAGTATCCATGTGTTTCTCCCTTGAGAAGATAAAAGAGAGGTGTTGAAACTTTCGTAACCGATGAAAAATGACCCTTAAAAGCCCCATAAGGCGTTCAGTGTAAACCATCCCTATCTGCTGTGTGTACAGTGTGTTTTGTCCCTAAAGTCTTACATTAAGAAGTTATTTGGAGTCACTCGAATGAAGATACCATCCATCACTTTATTTACCTTTTTTTGCCAGCAGTATATCACATCAGATGCCACTTTTCCTTACAATATGCGATTTAATGGAGTTTAAAATGACTTCAGCTCCCGAACATCTGCCTCCAGACTATAGTGTTTCAACAAGTTTATGCCTGCTTGTGCCTGGGGCATTGAAAAGATTGCATTATGCACTGCAGGAGATATCATAACATTCATTGCCTGTGGAACAGCAGATTTGTTCCCTGTGCCTTTGACTATGATGCAGAGAGAGGACTATTGCTCCACACACCCACCTTCTCTGCACGTCTGGGGGCGGATGGTTTAGAGACATTCTCTCTTTTCTTTTACTCATCGCTGCTTTTTTTTTTTTTTCTTCAAGGACAGAGACTGGAGATGTTCAGTGCTAAATCCAAGGCTACACTGTAATGACTGCAAAGAAGCGCTGACAGAAAGGGTTGATTTGAAGTCACCTTGTGACACAACTGTCGTCCAAAATATTATACTACAAAAAACATACATAAGGATATTATTTGCTTTGCAGAACACATCAACATGCTTAATTGTGGGGGTGGAAGAGAGAAGGAGATGAAGAGAAGGCAAAAAAGATGGAGACATTCCACATCCTTATTCAGATAGTCCCTAATTACTGTGGAGGGTGAAGCTGTAATTACACCAACTGAAAGAGACACATAAGCAAAGACAGAACCTTTTAGTTAGTGCTGTGGACAATGGCCTTACATTTATGGGTCACGGGCTACAGTTAACATGCCTGTGGCTAGTGTTACTGTATGCCTCTGTGACAGATGCTGCTCCTTTCAGTAGCATTCACCGCATTACACCCTCTGTGCTGGCTCAACAGGCAACCACAATGTTTCTCTGAACCCCAGACGTGGCATGCTATTGTGCAGAAAACAAGCATTCTGCATGCATACCCACATGGTTAGAATGCGTCTGAAACTTTGTGTAATCTAAAGTGAATTGAGACTTTGTCAATTCAATGGACACACTCACTGTCACGGCACTCTGACAGGTGCTGTTAATTTCAGTAAATCTCAGTAAAAAAATAGTGCCACTTCCTCGTCTCTTTCACGTTAAATGAGCTGTTAAAAAGACGGACACTGCGGGACATTTAAATAGCAGACAAAAATGTTTTTTTGAGCTTGCATTTGTTAAGCACTAGAAACACGGTTTTCTGTCTATTACGGATTGTTGTAAAATCTCGATATTGCAAGGGAGAGGTTGTCAGTCAAATAATCCATAATTCAACACCCTTTCTGGAAGCTGCGACATAAGATCTGAATCAACCAATATCCTTTTCATTTAACCAGTGAAGGGATGCTTAGTGTTTTTTTTTCTTTTTTTGATGCTCACTTTGGAGAAATGACATGTCCATATCCATTTTTTTTTTTCTTTAAATCTTTTCTGCTTATCTGCTTTTTGAGTTACTTGGATTGGAACAATATTTGCAGGATTTCAGATCAATGAAATGAATTGGCCTTTTGCTGGTTAAAGAACTAAAGCTATCAAATAATATTGGGTTTTGGTTGCTGTGGTAACCAGTGCATGTGTTGGGTTAGTTGAGTGGCTGATGCTGGGCTGAGGGAAACACACTGGCTGCAGATGACAGCAAAGCAAACAGATACAGTAAATAGTTGATCGCTGGAGGACAGATTATTTGCTGTGCACGTGGATCAGACACTGCATTTCATAGGTGGAGGCAGGACAAAGAACCTGTTTGCAAGGTGACTTGGTTTCTCTTATTTCTACCCGAGACCAACTGGTAGATTATTGTGGGGGCATCACAGCTGCCGAGCATCATAATGTATAATTGAATCTAACAAAATGTATTATTTTTTCTTGCAGAAAACAAAAGGAATGTCTTTCTCCTATGGTTTGTACATCACCCAGTACTGGTAGGAAGTTGCAGATTGTGTTTGTATGGCAGAGAAAGCTAAGAATTAGGGGGATGAAGATGCATCCATTTGCAACAATAGTTTCCTTGGTTAGCTTAGTTCTTATCTGGTAACATGAGTCATGTTGACATAATACATGATTGAAGAATCACTAAATCACAATGAGAATCTATTAAACATAAAGAACTCTTTCTGTTTTGATAAGTTAAGCATTTGCAAAAAAACCTACAAAAAGTGCAGAAGAAATGTTTATTGTGTTATCTAACATGGTTCTGCCTGACAATACAAAAAACAGAGTGATGATTTTATTATCTTGGGTCTCTTAAAAACTCTCTTGAAAATTTTATAATGACTACGATAATTGAAGAGCAGGTTTCCATCCCTAATATCTCTGGCTGTGCAGATAAATAATTCAGATCAGCTTAATTATCCAGGTCAAAGGACATAACGCCTTTCCCTGGGATCCAAACAGAAAACTGTAATAATTGTATCTCGTGTTGTACATTATGTTGTTAAAGACATCTAAATTTCAAGCTTGAACTGTGTGTATGATACTACTCAAGCAGCATCATTGAAGGCACATTTTGAAGTTACAAGGTTCTATGTTTTACATAGATGTGCATCTGTAGTTGGCATGATCGATGTCTAACAGTATGTTCTGTAAACCTGGAAGTTGGAAAGGACACAAATATTCGCTTGGCATTCTTGGTTTTGTTTTTCACCTTGCTTTCCACTGAAAGCACATGTGCTCACTGTAGTATTAGTAAGGCTTTAGGTATGCAAGAAGGACAAACCTTTATACTTTTAGACCTTCAATTATGTTTGCATAATTGTATCTAGATACAAGTTAATTTTTAAGCTTACTTCAATGAAGTAACTTGTATAACAATGGAACTCCCCTAGAAAATTGTTTAGCCGAAGTGGTGAAACAGCCACCTTCTGACATGTCTTATCTTGGTCCAGGGTTCCTCATCGATCAGTGAAGTCAACCAGACAGGAGATTACACTGCGACCTGAGTATGTTCTCATAGCACAGTAATTAGAGTAAAGATCTCAGCTGTCCTACAGCTAATAGAGGGCCATCATAAAGTCACATTGCTCCTTATAAAGAAAGACAAGACTCTTATGGTTGTTGTTAAGTCCATCTGCACATTATCCACTTTCTTTACATTCCTCCCTGATTATGTCATTTAGGCTTGGCTGCCTGTGCTGCCTGTCAGCACATGACATCTCCTTACAGTCCAAGCAAATGCAGTAATTGGTGGTTTCAGTGCTCATCTTATCCTGGGCATTCTCAGGCTGGTCGATGCGTAGAAGAGGGAATGAGAAGGAAGGAGTGAGAGGAGAGCGAGAAGGAACAGATGATGGCATCTTGGCTTCTGATTGCGCGTGATTTCCCCTGGTTCTAATCAGCTGGTATTACTTGAAATTACTCCCATTTCCATGTCATTACTGTTTGCATGTGTTGGTGTAAGTGTGTGTGTGTGTGTGTGTGTGTGACAGAAGAGAATAGAGTGAGCAGAGATGGATGAATATCCCGTAGTTTGAATCAGCAATCCATTTCATACAAAACTGACCTTATTTCAGTTGCTACACTGAGGAGAAAATCATTTGGTTAGGGTGCAGGGAGAAATCATTTTAATCCTCTTAATAATATTTCCCCTTATCTGCAGCCTTTATGCTTGTGCACTCAACTTCTCCGTATTCTTCTTTTCCCACCTCACAGAATGAATGAGTGTCAGACAGATTTGATTCATTTCGTAGGAGACATTTCTCTGCCCTCTTTTAATTGTCTGCTTTAATTTTTGCACAGAGCGCTGATAATGAATTCATTCAGTCCTCATGGAGGCACTCACAAAATGGACAGCCTCTCCGTGTTGGGAAAGGAAGAAGATTACACAGCCGTGACATATTTCTTATTTTATTAGTTCTTTAATTGAAAGATGATACAGAGTGTTAGAAGGTAAAGAGCATATGATTACATACCTTTGGTCATAATTCGTAGAATATTCCTCGCAGTTTTCTGTCCCTCTCTCTGTCTGTCTCTCTCTCTCTTTCTCTCCATATCAAAAAACTTCAAGTGGCCCCATTTCCCAATTAGCTGCCACAATTAGGGTAACAATGTAGTACAAGAGAACTGGGATGACAAATTTAGCAACAGTGAGAATAGATGAAGAAAGAAACTACCTTTTTTGTCCACTTCCCCCCTATCTGCATACCATGTAATTTATGTCTTTTTATATAATAGTTTTATCAGTGGTTAATTGTCTGATTCTTTCTGCATTGAGTGGAGTTCTTACATAACTGTATGTGTGTTTATCCACAAGCATTGGGTCAGCATGTGTGTATGTGTGTTCAGTACATTTAAGAAAGCCAGCCGGGCTTATGTCAGTTACCTTTGGCTTCCTTAGTGGGAGAGTGTGCTGCTATGATGCTGCACTGGGTTTTACTTACTGTTATGTAACCCTCCTACCACTTTTGAAACACCAACCACACTTTATTAAAAAGCCTTGTATTAATGTAGGTGTGCGCACGAGTACACACACACCAGGAAATGTGTTTGCGTTCTGTGATGTGCACATTCATGCGACCTTCCTCATCAATGAGATGCTCTTTACATCACTCAGGCAGAGCAAAGAAGCATTTAAGAATAAACATTTCCTTAGTAAGGTCCTGAGGGAGGTGTTAGTCTTTTATCTTCCCAGAGGCAGAGAGAGCAGGGATACTTTTATGTTGGAGTACGAAAAAAAAATGAAGATGGGATTCTTCCCCCAATTGTGCACTTATTCTTCTATATTAGATTAACAGAGCCAGATGGTAAATAAAATGAACTGATTTAAACATGAGCCCCTGTTAGAGTTGTTTATTATGCTCATTTTTCCCATCACTTCATGGTAGCTTTGGAATATGTTTATACGCACAATGAGCTGACATAGACATTTTTTTAGTAGATTAATATCAGCTTTAGAGAATTTTAGAGACTTTTTTCCTCAGGAAAAACAATTGTTTTGAAAATAAAATGAATAGACTTGCTAAGAGTTGACCTTGCTTGAGGGCTAGAACCAGTTAATAGAGGATGTTACCTCTGATTTTAGCCAGGTATTATCCATCTTAGTATCTTCATTAGCTTTGAAAAAAATCATTAGTTGTGACACTAATAAATTATCACTATAGTTTAAATTTTCACTCATCCTTGTGCTGATTAACATTATCAGCACAATTCAACCAGTCTAACTAAAATCATCAGTTATTATTGATTCTCACTGATGGCACCTCTTATTCATTGTGTACCTATGTTAGTATTCTAATTCAGTTTTTGTTGTACCCACCTTAGATGCACAGTTATAGAGAGGTGTAATAAAATACTTATTGTTAGTAATGAAAGTGTCAGTAATTTATGTCTGGCTCATTGGTATTTCTGCTGTAGGACAGTAGTGCTCCACTCATGCCACATGAACTACAACCCCTGACAGGATCGACACCACAGTAAGCACACATAGGCACACACTATATTGTCCTAATCAAATCTGGGCTCTCAAACAAAATATAAATAAACAAATAGCAAAATAAAGGCAGATGCAAAAAATGCTGAACATAGGAAGGTTGTGATTTTCAGGATCAGCTGCTAGGGCTGTTTTACGTTGATACTGGTGTTGTCTTGCCATAATATTAAGTCACAGTGTGGATTCAGGCTAGAAGTAGATCATTAAGTGTTCTCCTGCAGTATTGATGGCTTGTGTAGAGACTGCTGCTGCAGCAGTGGTTGTCTCTCTGTCCCCTGGCTGTTCCTGACTAGCTGACTGGGGACCAGCTAATTGGAGGAAGCCCTGAAGGAGCACAGGAGGAGGAAGGAAGGGCGAGGTAGACAAGAAGTAGAGGAAACAATGTGATATGTCAGACATTGTGCATTCTCTGCATTTAGACTGACTTAACATTGCATCGCTGCTGCCATGACAAAAAACAGCTCAATTTATACTGTATGATTTGATAGTAATGGTATTTTATGGAAAGAAACTGTTCTTATTATAACAAGTTAACTAGTTATGTAGTAACAACAGCAAATGGAGGCAGCACAGCCTTTATTTATGTAATTTATATCAGAGTACCCATTATGTAATGTCAGTAATTTAAAGTGTAGATGCTGATAAATTATGACCAGAAGCATCAAATATTGCCTTGAGTCTACAATGATTTTCACTCTAGTGGCCATAAAAGGGTTTGGTGTCCATGATTCAGTGCTGTTGGGTTGCTGTAAGTCACAGCCACTTTGTTTTTAGTACCTCTATCTACTCCTTTGCCACCAATATCAAGACTGGGCCTCTTATGCCTCCTTCCACCTGAATTATTTCTCTCTATAAGATGGCAGGATGTTGGGTGGGTAACCCATTCTCGTCCTCATTAGTATTCAAGATGACCACTGAATGTGTTCCGAGATTCTGCCAGTGGTTGTTTAAGACAGATTTGGTGCAGCTGAGGGAGGTTTGTGTGTGACAGAAAGAGCTAGGCAGAAATAAATGGAGAAACTAAGTCTGTTTTCCCTTCCCTTGACCCCGCTGTGCTGATGAGTGAAACCTCCACTTCCAATCTTTTTCTTGTTTTCTCTTTCAGACCATCATGGAGCAGTTCAACCCCTGCTTACGGAACTTTGTTGCCATGGGGAAGAACTATGAGAAGGCCCTTGCCAGTAAGTCCTTTTTTTATTTTCTCTGTGCTCCCTGTTTCACTGCAGGTTCAGGCACACAGCCAAGCCAGCACTTTCTCTGCCTATTTCTCTTTCTCCGTTTATATAGCTATCCACCCATCTTTCTCTTTGTCTTACTAAAAAAGGACAGTGTTCTCCTGCTAAATGGGCAGACCTTATCAAGTGGTGCACAGCCTCTGGAACTGCTTGTTTTGCTGTAGTGGAGGTGTATTCAGGGAAAAACACAAGGCCTCTAATCTGATAGAGAAGTGAGACTCACCATCAACAGGGAAATGTTCAAATGAAAAGTGTTTGTTGCGCCCTAATTACTTTCGTTACTTTTTTCATTTGCCCTATGATTTGGAAGCAAAAGACCTCTTGCAGCATGAAACACCAGTACGAACAGAATTGTTTTTAACAGCCATGAGTGATGTAAGAAAATTTCGGACAGTCACCAATTTTGTTGTACTTTGATTTTTGATGATTTTTCTTTGAAACAAAATGAATAAGTCATGTAAACCTGTTGTTACCATCATAAACAGACAGCCTTTTTCATCAGGGGTAAGACAAACTTTAAAGATTATAGTGACTTCATCTGAATTAATATAAAATTTAAAGTTGATACAGACATTTTTATAACCTATAGTTTAGGCTGTAAACAAACCTAATGCTAAATTGATACTCTTTTTGCCATATAATTAAAATAATATAAAAAGAGAACTTTTCTTTAGAACTTTGCATCTAACTTCAGGCAGCCAGAAACATTCCTTGTTTTTCTATCACTGTACAGCATATTTTTTAATTGAAATCTAATGTGACTAGTGAACTCTGTTAAATTAGTTCTGTTCTAGCTTGCTGATTTCTGACATTTCTGCTGAAATGACATTTTTGTGAATGAAACTTTCCCACAAATGAAACTGGCAATTTCAGGGGCACTAATCTTAATGATCTCATGGGCATCAGGTGGCACTGATCGGTCTGAAACAACAGATTTATGAAGAGTTTTTTGCAGTTAATAGAGTTCCGTAAATCTGACATTAAACACTCACAAGACTCACACAAAATTAGAGAAATTTAAGAAAATAATTTAAAAATGTTATTACATGTGGTCTGGGAGCCTAAAGCTTTCTCTCAAAATGCCCCTCAACCTTGTAACAAGGCTGGACACATGCAGTTAATCTAATCCGATAATTAATGAGTCTTCTCCCCCTCCCCAAGCCTGTGCGTCTTTCCCCTGACACACACAATAACTAATCCTGACTCTGGTTTAGGTAGGAGACAGACTGGTAGGGGCTCATTGAGCCACTTTTTAAAAACCCACTTTGCAGGATTGGCTTGACCCAAGGGACTTAGATGCTCTGATTTGCAGTGGCACGGCTGGGGAGGACACACTTTAACCCATATGGTACCATCAGTAAAATTATTCAACACCAGCAATGCCAAAGGGCTTCATAGGCAGGCCTGCTAGATCCAGATATTTCAGTTTTGTTTTGTTTTTCAACACAGCAGTCAGCGAATTTCGCAGTGCTTGATAAATGTAAAAACAACACATGCATACAACTGTGTGAACTCCCAAGTGCCCACCAAAAACTGGAACTTGTTACGGGCTGTGTAAGTCCCTTGATAGCATGAGGTGGACAGTGCAGGTACAGGAAATGGTTATTGTCCTCATTAAGACATGTGTGGTGCTTCGTACGTTTTTCTAGTGAAGGATGAGTAATGGATCAGTAGATCTGACATGAGGTCCTCCCCTACCGATTATATATCTGCTTTGCAATCAGAGATCTGGTAATCCTCTCCGTCTGTTTCTGTGAGCCCCTCACTACGCATTCCATTAGACAGAAGTAAAGTATGCACATAGATCCAGCTTATCTACTTAGCTACTCTTCAGCTATGAACACACACACTCCAACACATTACAGCAGCAGCTTTGGCAACAAGAGTGTCCGCTGCTTAGAGATCTCTTTGAAAATCTGCTCGCATAGCCCCCAGCCACAGATGTGAAAACTCACATGTACAGACACACACGGACTACAACGTCAAGCAAGGAGGTCTGTATGACATAATAAAGAGAAATCAGCCGTGATGCTCTGGAGGCTCTGCTCTCACTTCTGAGGTGTTCCCCCAGCAAGAGAGGAAGAAAGAAAGAAACACACACAGTATTCTGCCGTTGACTCAGCTGTAATTGGGATTAGCATAGCATATGTTTCTCAGCCTTGGAGCAGAGCTGAGAGGCTCCCAGCCTGGGAGACTTCCTCCATCACAGCACTGCATCTGTCTGCTAGAATTAGCCTTCCAATGCCAGCCTATTGTTGTAAATGTGTCTCTCACCTGGCAGCTGTCTGCAGGCACAAGGCCCATCTGTCACCTGGTTTGCTGTTGGATTCACCTCCAAAAAGCGCTGTCCATTATTAACTGGAGACAGTCTGATTGGCAGTCATGTATGGCAGTTGGGCAGATATCATGGAAGCTCACTCTGTCCTATGTGACCTTTTTTTGGCCAGCAAAGTAGCAGCTGGAATAATGGGGGCTGACATGATATTGATCTGGGACACCAGGAGTACTCTTGATATTTATTTAGCCAGTGGGGAGAAGAGAGATAGGTGCTGATTAGGATTAACCTCACAGATTGTGTTTGTGTATGCTAAAGATCTAGAGCAAAAGTCAATCATTTTGTGTTTACATGTTTAGTACACACTAGTATCTGTGTATTCAATGCAGACTGATTAAACCTATGCATATCAGTAAATAAACCAATTAATTTGAGCAGTCAGGAAATGATATACTGTTGATTTAAAAAGCATTTAGATTTATATACCCTTATCAGTGCCAGAGAGAAAATGATTTTACTCACCCCATCCAGTGAGAACTCACGGTGCAGTGTTCCCTGCCTGTCACTAAAACATCCTGCGTTGCAGAGAGGCACGGCTCGTGTAAGGTTCTGCTCTGCAGCTGCGTTACATGACTGATTGTGATTGTGCAGGGGGTCGGACCAAATGCAGATCAGATATATTTACTAATAATTAGTCATCGGTTTTTCATCTTTTATGGCTCAGCATTGTCACATACATTTTGGTAATAACAAATCAACTTGTCTCTTGGTTATAACGTTAAGCCAGTAACAACAGAAAATGTTTTAGTGTTGGAAGCACGTATTCTAAAAATGATTTCCTCTTTGACATCAAACACTCAGCATGCTATTCCAACAAGATGATGTTAGGTAACTGAGGAGCAACATCGTTGTTACCTTATTTTTTTTTTTTTTGTTAACGAGAAGCTGTGATTCACTACATCACTTAAAAGAAGAAGGAAAGAGTATGTGAGAAGAGCAGTGTCCAAATGTTGGTGTCACTTGCTTAAAAGCTGTTGACTATCTTCACTCCGATAATACACACTGTTCTGTATGTTTAACACTTCACTTAACAGCCAACTTCCTTTTTGTTCTTGCTCCTCTTTTTTTCTAGATGTGACATTTGCTGCCAAAGGCTACTTTGATGCTCTGGTCAGAATGGGTGAACTGGCCAGTGAAAGTCAAGGATCCAAAGATTTGGGTAAGTGACTGACCTTCACCTGAGAACCTCAGTTACTGAGATTACGTTTTTCTGTTTTGCTATCGACCTCGATCACACTGGCCTTCAACAGCAGCTTCAGTTACTTACACGCACGTCATCCAGCATCAATTTTCTGTGCAAAAATGTGAAGCTAAGTAGCATTCAGAGAGTTATGTGTGGGTTGATACAGGAGGTGTATTTTAATTAGATTTTTCTACTGAGTCATTTCAGTCCTAAAGCAGTTTGTTGTTAGATTGTGTCCTGGAGGAAATAACTTTTCAATTTATTGGCCTCTTTTTGTCAGGGAAATGTCATCAGAGAAAGAAATGGGTAATGATGATGAGTGCAGTATTGTCTGCACAGTGAGGTGGGAGCTGAGCATCATTTATTTACAACAGTGCAGAAGGTGGCAACATGTTTTCATCTAAGCTAAGGGTTCTCATACAAGTGCTAGAAGTTTTCCAATTTGTTGCATTTCCAGTGTAGTATGTATTGATTCTGCATGGAAAAATCAGTATCAGTAAAACAAATTGTTGTCAGTTGTTAGACCTCATAGTAGGTGTGTCTGTCTCAGTGGGTGTGTTCTGGTTACAAACGTAGAGGTCAATTTCAGAAGCAAGGTCCTCTCATAGTGAGTAGTTTCTTATGTGATCGGTGTCTCTGAGTGTGTCTCTGTATTTGCTGTCACCAGCTCATGGGAAATCAGCTCCCGTTTGATGAGATTGCCTTTGTACCGATTGTGCTTCCAGCTGCTTGATCTGCGCAGACGTAGCTGTTGATTTGACGGGGCCTTTGTTGCGGTGTTGCTAAGATCCAGTTTGGGTTTTCTCCAGCCCAACCAACAGAGACTGACATGAAAGTGCTCTCAGGATGTTTTATTCAGCAAGCAGCCCCCTCTCTCTATCTCTCTTTCTTGCAGCCTCAGTAAGGTTTTCCATTGATTCCAAAGTTTACAGCAGTACCTCAGTGTTGAACTGAGTGGGGTCACCCAAGCCAGCCATCATTAACTGAGCTTGTCAGGTTATGAGAAGAGAGCAACATCTATGTGATCGTGACAGCTCATTTTATATCTTCTATCAACACTATAGCTTTAAGAGAAAGAAATTCCAGGCCATATTATTAAAAAAAAAAATCCTTCTTGTCAGATACTGTATAATTAAATGCGTGTTTACATTTCTGTGTGTGCTGTTACTCGAGTCAGCCTCTCATTGTTCTGCATGTTCATCAAGCTACACCAAAAACAGAGCTACTCAGCTGAAAGCCAAAGGGCCGTGATGTACAGTAGCTGTTCATTATCAGCCTTGAGTGCAGCGTATTAGCTACACCTATCGTTCCCCTGCAGGCCACTGTTGTTCCCAGAGGAAAGATTAGTGTTGTTTTATTTTCCAGCCACCTGCTTGTGAGTTTTTGGAGTCTCCACCCTGTGGTCAGTACCGGTGCCCTGACCTCCTGTCAAACCATGTGCAGAAGTGAGATCTGAAGCTCAGAGCTTCCTGTTTGATTGGTAGGAGAGCACAGGAATATCTAAATGACCAGAGGTTGAACAGAATAAATCACAAAATGGGCTTTTATGTTTTATGTCACAATTTTGTAATTAATCTTGTTGTAATTTTTTAATGCATTTTATGCAAAGTATTGAGATTGTTTCCCTTTCAAAAACATGGGTAAATAAGTATTTCTTTCCCCCGCTGTTACTCAGCATCTTAGTTGATACTGATTTATTTTTATTGCACACAGGCTTTAATATATGTAATATATGTCCAGATGTTGAATATGTGTCCACTACAGTTAATAGAAATGGACTCGAGCATAAACTCTTAGGCTTTGAAGTATTTTGTTAAGTAGGAAGTTACCTCGTACTCCATCCATCATGATGTCTGTATGTCTGTATGGAACCATGCAATCATTTGGCATCATGTCAGGCTGAGTTTATTGTTATTGATTATCTTCAAAAGATAAACTTGTTTCTGTGGCTTATCCATATTTGCACATGCTCACAGATGAATGTGTATGAGTTTGAGCTCTTGTTGCACCTCTTTAAAGCCTGTTAATTCTGTGGAGGCTTAGTAAGAGACGGGCTGCAAATGGTCCCACCTACACACCTAAGAGTCAGCAGCTGCTCTCCATCGCTTTTTTTCCTGCACCCTCCCTTTTCCTCCTGTCTTTCACACACACTCACAAACATTATGCTTAAAACAGGGAATAAAATTACCTTGTGAAGTAATACACTCTGTTGCTGTTTTCATTATTAACAAATTAAATGTGGCTTGAGTCTTAATTCACTTCTTTAGAACACAGAATGCTACAGGAATCCACCCTGTGTGTATGTAGTCTACTCTATGTGCATTTCTTTGCATAACTCTCCTGTCACTTCTCTGTGTTTATACAGTATGAGTGCTCTTTTAATCCACTTGTGTATATGTCTGCCTAAGGAGACACAGTCTCTCTCTCTCGCTCTCTCTTCAACCCACTACGCCCACACTCTCCCTCCCACATATCCTCCTCTGGTTGGGCTAATCATCGCCTGTCACTTCACTTTGCCACCCACACACACATGCATGCACATGCACACACTCTAACACACACACCTGCTCTAACACCCTCACTTCCCTCTCTTTTCCTCATCTCCTTGTGTTTCTGCCATCTTCTTCTTCTTTTAACCCTCTTCATATAGAAAGAATGACTAATTATTACCTCAGTGACATCTGTGGCTTTTCCAACCCCTTCAGGGAAATACTGACTTTGTGGTGCTGGAGATATTTACAACAAGCATAACTGCCCAGCTCTTCTCTGTTGTGTTTATACTCCTCTGAAAAAGAGGCTTGTTATTTACCACCAGGCCTGTAGCCAAGGAGGCAATTTACAGGTTTTAACTCCTCCTCTAATACTTAGTATTTTGATTTGTCATCATTCCTAGAGCCGCCTTTTCTTTGTTGTGAGTGAGACAAGTCCAACAAATCAGGTTTTCCTTTTTACAAAGCTTTTGATTGGCTCAAAAACCAGGTGAATCAGCTGCATTGAAGTGTCTTTCGAATTTGGCTGCCAAAAGTATGAACATGTAAAACATACTGTTACCAGGAAAAATCTGAGCAGCACTGTGGAGAACATTTTTCCTGACAAGATCAAGTTCAAACGCACATAATTAGTTAGAACTAATTGAAATGAGAACCACACAGCCTATCCTAAAATGTAACTATGGTGTAGAATTAACATTTACTGTAAAGCCTCTCCTGTCTTATGTGCACAAGCTAGTGTGCATGGCAGTGTGGTTTTACTACACCAGAAAAAATACTTACTTTAAATCCATTATTTGTTATCATGCATTGATTTAATGTATTCCGTGTTACCTGCTATAGTTTTCTCCACTACGCATTAGCCAAGAGAGGAACAATAGCCTAGTTAAGGGAAAGGGCACCACGGCATGCGGTGTGTCAAATAACCAGTGTATTTTAAGTGCACCACCCACTGATGTACAAGGACATTTTTGAACAAAAATTTAAAGGCCTACAACATTTCTGTTGTAGAAGAAAAAGATGTTTTGGAAATCTGGACAGGAACAGGATTAACAAACCTAAATTAAAACCAAAGTGTTTTTTCGCACTTGAATATAATGCACTGTGATGACAGAACAAACTGAAGGTAGATAGCCTTCTGGCTGTAGGTCTGTTTATGACTTGCTGGTATGGTCAGCCTGTTCTTTTAGTGTCCTCAGGTGAAGTAGAGTTGAGAGCTGCTCTGTGCTTGGCTGTGCGTGTGTCTCTTCTGTCCTACATGGATTTCTGTTTGGCTTTTGGGAGTTAAAAGAAGTGAAAGTCAGGCTTCAAACAGAGCACTAGCCCAACTGCAGCACATTTCTACAGTACCCTAAATTGCAGCTGGTTTCCCTCATCCTGTCCTCTGGTCAACAATATTGTCTGATTAGTCTGTTTTAAGTACCTGAACAGGAATGTGAAGTGTTTACAGTTGAGTCTCCCCAGCCAGAGAAAATTAAATGTTTCCCTTCTTATCAGCGTGTGTAACCTTGCTACTGTAATTGCTAGCTTTAATAACACACATGTATGATTCAGCAGAAATACATGTCATTTGGGAAATTACACACAGTAGAAAAAAAAGAGAAATATTAAACTGTAGTCAACATAGGAAGGAGGGTCTTGAAGAAGGGAGGTTTAAAAAAATGTTAATTACCTGAGAGAACCAGAATGTCCACACAGGTAAAATGAGGTTGCAAACTGATGAAGCATAATTGTCTTTTTTAGGTTAATGGATCTGGGACATAAGATTTACATTTCTGCCAGTTAATGGATACAATCTAAAAGGCCACAAAACATCTGTTGAAAGAGCAGAGGTTAGCGGATGAAGTGTTAACTCTGACATGCTGTATTTGAACAAGCACCAACAAACATACCTACTGTTTACATGCACATCTCAGTTTCCCCTTTCCGTCTCTCCGTTTTTACTCTGGCCTACCTCTCTCCTCCTTTAGCACCTGTCCCTGTTTAAATGAGAGCAGAGGAGCTCTTTTCTTAGCTCCTCGCCACCATCCCAGGGGTCCCTGCCTTCTCCTGCTCTATTTCTGAGATATGCACTGCATGATGGGTAGCCAGTGGCCCCCACGCTCTCTATGTACACACATTCTCATTGCCCTTCATTTGTTCGTGGCTGTGACATGTGCTGAAGTTGAGTTAAGATACAGCTGGGTTGGACAAGAGCAGGGCTGCACGGACAGTGCTCTCTCGCTCTCTTTCTCGCCATGTTTACTTCTGCTAGAGCACACTTGTCAGAATAATTGATGTGTTTACATTCTGCGCTGTTTAGGTTAGCAAGCAACAGCGCAAAGCACCACAGTCAGTGCTGCGCTAATGAGAAAGTAAGACAAAACCAGTATGTCCACATTTTGGGTGGTTCATGCAAATATGCGTTTTGTTGGTGCGTGGGTTTTATATGTTGTCTCTCACCACTATGCACGAACCCATGAAGTGTTTGAAAAACATTTCTATGGAAGTATAGATTGATCACAGTATCTTGCTTATTCCATTGAGGTATCACTGGTTATTCGTGCGTTCTCAAGAGACTTTTTGCCTCCCTAGTTGTTGCTCTATCTAACCAATTTAAAAAAAGTCTTCACTTTGAACTTCAAACTTAGATGACATGTTGCAAAAAGCCGACAAAAACACCACAGAGCTTTAAAATGTTTCCACGCCCTCCCACAAACAGATACCCATGATGTGTATATCACAGTCAGCGTATCTGTTTCTGCTTTCACATCTGTCATTTTTTTGTTTCACTCGTCTCGCCATTATTTGACTTTCTTTCTTCCTTCTTTCTACCTCCATGTTTTCATCGAAGTGCTTGTAATTAATCACTTACACTGTCAGCAACGTGAAGCAGACGAGCTATCAAAACTCAGTTTTGTGCTGGGGTAATCAAAGTTTCTCTCAGGAGACCCGGTTTTTGTTTCATGACCCACGATTGATTTTGTAACATTGTTCCGGTCTCTGTTATTAACCTTCTACTATACAGTTAAATCTTGTTTCAGTCAGGGGAAACAGTCAGATACACTGAGAATACTGAGAAATATATATTTCATGTCATATTTAGGCAGACTTTTTTTCTTTTAGTGGCTTCTCTATTTGCATGTAGTGGTAATCAGTCAAATTCATAAATTTTGAATTAAATTCAGCCAGATTGCATTTCATGACCTCAGCAATAGATATATTATATGCTGAAATGTACCACTATAGAAAGTAACATAGATACAAAAGTTCAGATCATCTTAAGTCTAATAAGAGACATGAATTCATAGACTGTGGGTCAGAAAAAACATTATATTTATTTCATGTTTGCTTCTTCTTTTTTTTTAGAGCAGGTTCAGTTGTTGCTTAGTTTAATCACTTTTTTCTTAATTTTCAGAACCTACATTTCCCATAAGGTTTTGGCTAAGACTTATGGCACATTATGTTGTTGAAATCAGAATAAACTATTATTAAAATCATAATAAACCATTGTCAAAATGGTAAGATGTTCTATATGCACTACGGAAATAGTGTTATATTTTAGAACATGAACTGAAAACCACACTGTTATGTTTCAGCTTTTTGCTGTTATAAAAAGCATTGTGTGGTTGAGGCAAGTGGAAGAGCAGCTGAAAAGGAGACAAGGATTTTAGCTCATTGATTCCAGATGGTTTGGATTTTCTGCATACAGTATTATTGAACACACAATGCACAACAACCTGAAAACTTCAAATAATACATGTCAATATTACTTGCAAGTGTTCTTTGGCCCACTTCTCTTTGGCAGTCATACATTCCTCCCGTTAAAGCCTTCGTTATGGCCTAAATGCATGACACCATTGCTGGACAAACTTATACTAGGCTAGTAGGTTGAACAGCTGTGATGGCTGCGCTTCCAGTTTTAGCAGTGTGTCGTATACTGTAAATCAATCGTTTTCTCCCCTTGCTGTGAATGAGCAAAGTGGGAAAGGAGTTGAAACTGAGTTAATCTTCTAGTTTGCAAACTACTAACTGTGTGTTGATGAGAGCAAGAGATGGATGAACTGTAACCATAAACTGCCATTTCCTCACAGGGACTGTCCTCACACGTGTACACAAACGCACACTCTCACACGGCCACCCGGGGTCCAAGCTATTATCTACGCCTCGCAAATTGTCCCACTGCCCCATTAGACTTGTCCATTTGTTTGTTTCTTTTGTGATTTAGCATGCTGGGTAGGCAAGTATTAACATCACTGTACGGTTTAGTTCACACACTGTTCACACACATACACACACGCACTGTACACAGACTCCCCAGGTGGGACTATCTCTACTTTCCTCCCTAGTGGAGTGTAGATGCTGATGTAATGATAGCTGGTAGTAAGGGTGGAGATGTTTGAACAGTGTTTTGTAACACACACACACACACACACGCAAACACTGTTCAGTCGCTGCCCCTCTTCTAGCAACTTCTCCCATGGCAACGACCCTAGTATTATACTGCTTCCATGACAACCCGTAGTGAATCCGGCTTGACCTTCACCAGTGATTCAGTGTCTCTCCATCCACCTCCATTCTCTCCCTCCCTCCCTCCATCTCTATCTCTCCTTTTTTTTCTCTCTTCAACAGTGCAAACTTCCATTTTTTTATTCACTTCAGTAGCTCACATTCTGTTTTTTTTGGGTTTTTTTTTTTTTTTTCCTTACCTGTGTGGGTGTATCATTGCTGCTATTACACAAGCAGTCAATACATCTACACAAGCTGATGTCATACTTCAGGGGACAGTCTGTTCATATGCACCCAAGTTCTGTGTCTCTGCTTCCTTCTCTGACTCAGTGGTTTAAGCTAGCAAGGCATGTGACTGCTTGTTGCTGTGCTGCAGGTGCAGATCAACCTGAACTCACCTCCCAACAAAGGAACTATTGTTTTCTCTCAGCCAGGGACACAGGCGTGGTTAAAGGGAGCTGCCAAATACTGATACTCCAGTAAAATGTTTGGTTTATTTACTGGTATGCATATATGTGTTGTGTATTGTATTTGTGCAGAAATTGCCTGTTTCTGTGTATATTTGCGAGCGTGTGCACTGTGACTATCGACCTGTCATATCACTCCTTTCTGGTATGCGGATATTCTCATCAAACTGGCAGGTCTTAAACCAAGTCTCACAGGTTGTATCATGCCTGCTAAATGTTTCCTATATCAACAAATACTATTGCGCAACACATCAACATCTTTATTGATTGATTGAATTATTAGCTGTTAGATTCCCCTGAGGTTTCCAGTTCAATTTTCTGTTACTGTTGTTGTGATATGATATTGAAGTTACCATGGTAACTATTTGCATCTCCAAAGTGTGATTTTTTTTTTTTTTTTTTTCATTCCAAGCATTGTGCGTGTTGCAGTAATGAAACTGCAGATGACGAGCTGAGATATCTCTCAAATTCATTTACTCTTTACCTTTCTGGCTTCTTGGAAACAACCCTGTCTTGCTGTCAGTTTACTTAATGTGTGTGTATGTGTGTCTGAAATGTGATGATGGCTGCTCATTTGTTAAGCGATCAAGCTAGTTGAAGCATTCAACAGAATGCCAGGGTTTCTAAGCCTGAAGGGCTGTGATCAGGGATGAGTATCTGTAAGCTGCTTAGCACGCCTGCTGGGAACTGACAGGATGCTTTGGCCTGTTTCTCTACTTCTGTGAGGCACACGATCAGCAGGCAGGTTAAACCATGGGCCACAGTCCTGACTGTCTGGCATACAGGAGTTGCAGGGAGTAGCATGTAATGAATGAGGTAAAAAAAAAAATGGTTGTGGTGATTTTGGCAGTAATTGTCAGAAGCCATTATTCATTAGGGTTAGGACTTGAACTCCTGCTTAAAAAGAGGAAAAAAAATAGTTTATGTGGCTTTTCTGGAATTAAATTTTAATGGTACTTTACTAAGCCACTATTTACCATTTATAAGCTATATATAAATATGTAACACATGGTTTTTTAACATAGTATCATGAAAGTTATAAGCAGGTTTAAATTTTTATCAGTGTATTCTGTGTCTGTAACCCTGACTGATACTGCTCTTTACAACTGCACATATTGTATTTTCACTCCTTTAGTCTACAACAACTCCTTGCTTTGCTGCTTTTACGTCCCCACTTTTTTTCCTTTCGCTTTTTGAATCAATTAAAGTCAGCTGTCTGTCAGTCACGTCCGTGTTGTCTGTCTGTAGCACTTGGCATTGTACGTACGGTCTGTGAGTTGAGACGGTGACCACTCCAAATCCCTTTGGTAAAGTTTGTTTTGAAACCACTTCAGCAGAAGTTTTCACTTTAAAAAAGGCATTTTGAGATATACCCCTTACAGGTCAGCTTTCAAAGGATGACACAGCAGGGGAGCCACAAATGAGATGGAATAAAATGTGGTGTGCACACTGAAGTGTCACACTTCATTAGGCAGCTCCTGCTCACCCACAAATGTTCAGCACTTATATTATTAAGTTCACTGTATACAGTGTCTACAGTTAGACAGTGATATATATGATTTTGTCTTATTTCTTGGCAATGTTTCACTTGTTGATACTTGTTATTTGGCAAAAAAAATCCAAGCAAATCCAAATTAACTATTTTATTTGTTTTCTTTTAATGTAGCTTGGTATTGTAAATCAAAAATGTGTCTTAAAGGGGGTTTACAATCTTTACAGCCTACAACACTGTCTACCTCTAGACCCTTAAATCAGATAAGGAAAAACTCCCAAGAACTTCTCTAAAAGGGGAGAAAAGGTAGAAAGGTCAGGAAGACTAATGGAGGAGGAAGCCATTGTCCAGGACTCACAAGTTTGTAATAGATGTGCCTAAAGAATAGAGCACATAGTACAGATAGTAAGAGATACACCTGCAGCCACATGACCTTCTCTATCACAAAGACATGGGTAAGAGCGCAGACTATACCAAAACTCAAGCACACATTTCTTCTGTCTAGGAGAAAAGAAATAAACATAAAAAGGGAGAGAGAGAGAGAGATAAGTACCACATGAGAGGCAAAGAAGGAGAGAGACAGGGGAGTCTATCCAAACATCTGAAATGAAAGCACAGATAGCCAGGAGATGAAGTTCCCAGGATGGCCTCCAGCACAGAATTCAATTAAATTGAATAGATGTGATTAACATTATTACAATGCTAATAAATTATAATTAAATATTAATAAATTTAATTGTGGCAAAATCTGACCTTCCAAAACTTTGACATTTCCGTCACTGGCCACTAAATCTAAGGGGCTGTGGATATTTTGGCCGTGTGTGTGTGTGTGTGTGTGTGTGTGTGTGTGTGTGTGTGTGTGTGTGTGTGAGAGTTTGAGTGTGTCTTACTTTACTGTTTATGTAGATCTCATGCTGTCTTTCCACCAGGTCTGTATGTATATGTGTCCTTCGCTCAATGTCGCTCTTTGTGTTTCCTTTCTTAACAATGCACTGCATATTCAGAAGAGGCAGCCTGTAGGTATATGAAAATAAAACACTCTTACTAGCTGCATGACCCTATTTTCTCCCTTTTTTTGTTAATTTCTTTTTCTGCTCTGTTTTATGTGGAGACTTTAACCTTTCTTTGAAGTGTTTTTGTTCTAGAAATCACATTGCCTGATGTTAAGATTAATCAGAGAAAGAAAGGCAATATGTTTGATCTCCATGAGACATCGGTACTAATACGCCTGAAGAACCAGAATTTAATTTTAAGAATTTTGTCTCCTTCAGCTTGTTTTGTTTTTCATTTCTTACTTGCCATTATCTGTTGTTATTTCATTTTCTTGGTTTCTGTTATTTCGTGTTCATTGTTCCATTTACAAGTCACTTGTCCTGTATGTTTTTGTGTCTTGTATTTTTGCATGAACTTTGCACGCGGGGATCTCTTGGTTTCTCTCTTTTGTTTCTTCTTTTCCTCTCCTTTCCAGCCTTTCTCCTTTCTGGTTTTCTGCTGTGTAAATGTTGGTGCTGTTGAGTGTTGTTCATGTGTTTTCTCCCTGTCTCCCTCTTTCTCTGTGTGCAGGGGATGTGCTGTTCCAGATGGCGGAGGTCCACAGACAGATACAAGTGCAGCTAGAGGAGATGGTTGGTATTCTAAGCTCAAAATATTTTTGCTGTGTGCAGCACCTTTCAAATCTCAGGACATGTAAATATGTACAACTTAAAATACTTTTACCCCTTTATTTGGCCAATCATCACATTATTGCAATAGTAATATATCTTTTGTTTAGTGGTGTGACGCTACTCCATCATGTTCCCAAACAAATCTACCCAGCTGTGACACACATTTGTCCCTGAGTTCGCGGGTCCCTGTGGACAATGCATGATGTACACAATAACTGATTTACCACATAATAAATAGACAAACTGAACTCATGTAAACCTTAACTGCTAACACAAGAGGCAGTAGTAAAGTGAGCTAATTGAACGCTATGGCATTTTAGGTACTAGGCTTCTAATACTGAAAAAGGCCTGGACATAAGTGGTGTTGATCATATAGGTAACCATAGATCAGCTGCCCTTGAAAAAAATTTGTTTTAATTTCTTACTTTACCCTATACTGAAGTTAAGACTTTCCATATGCTGTACTATATAAATCTATTATCTGACCCAAGAAAAATAGAACATTAGTTATAATATATAGCAATGGATGACAGAAAAGCATATCATTACAATATTATTCAAATTTAGCATTTCAGTCACTAAGAAGGTCAGTTTACAATCTAGTGACTAAATATTTGTGCCATATAGCACTGAATCAGAAACACAGTGATCTGCAAACTGAGACAGGCTTCACAGGCCAACAGTGTTGGTTAAACATTTATTCAGTAGCTGGGATAATGAGAATAACACACTATTTAATAGATTATTAATATACTATCAGCGAGTTAACATAAAAAATTTAAATTTTCTTTCTATATGCATGCTACATAAAGAAAGAGAGTGAGCCAGTATCCATGCTATGTGTAGAATACAGCAAGTATATATCCATGATTGTATTTGGCATTGACATAACTGCAGTTAGCATGTCATTGAATTTATTTTTGCTTTCTCCCCAGTTGAAATCCTTCCACAACGAACTGCTCTCTGAGCTGGAGAAGAAGGTGGAGTTGGATGCTCGTTATCTGACTGTGAGTATCTGATTGATCCAAAAAGCTCACTGTGTTCTATATTTCATCTGTGTTTAGTGCTGTGATAGTAAAAATGTATCTCTGAGACAATTACAGGATGCATCTATGGAGGTGGAGGTGCTCTGAAATAACATTTCATGTCTACGCACCTGTCAAGAGTAGACTGATTATAATAAACCCCTCCTGGAGTGGAGTGTGTGGATATGTGTTAGCACTGTGGAGCTGGTCTATGTGTGATATCTTTAGAATGAGTGGGTTGCAGCCTGAGCGTAGAGCAGCACTGCTATGCATTGTTTTGGGGGTTTGAATACTGGTGCAGTTATTGTATTTAATTGTTGGAAGGACCACGTTGGCTCACAGCTACTCACTCACACACACTATGTAATATTGCTTTAAATAATTTAGACTTGTGGTCTGCTGACTTAACAGGAGAAAATATATGTTGTCATGCTGAGTTTAAATTAAGTGTGCTGACATAAATTCCATAACCATCCATCAAAATTTGTGTTTGCCATCTAAACTGATGCTTTAATCGTTTCAGACTCTATCTAGACATAAACTATCCCTGAGGATTTAATATCTATTACTTTTAATGGATTTCCTGCAGTGATAATAGCTATAGTGATGTATAATTTTGTTTCAGACTGTGAATTAATAATCTAAAATTTTAGTCAGTTCAAAAAGAATCAAAGGAAAGTGTGCAGTTTCTAGACTGAAGCGTGTGTGCCGCTTACAATGGTGCTTCCCTTCGTATGTGTCTGTATTTCTCTTGTCTCCCATTATGGCTCATCTGGGGTTTTTAACACATTTCTAAAAAACTTTAGTGAGTATGAGGTCCAAAGTTCATGATCAACATCATCAGCAATTGTGAGTACAGGCACTGGAATCAGATGTTATCTTTGTTAATTAGGAGGAACATTTCAGTTAAAAAACATGATTTTTTTTTACTCAATATGACCCTTCAATCTAAAAGCAAACATTTAATCAACAATAGATAAAGTTGACATTGAAAGATGTTATGCTGCTTTTAGTATGTTGTTGTTGTAAGATCACTGATTGTGTAAGTGTCCAATCCATCTCAGATGAACAGAGCTAATACCCAGCTAGTAATGAGATCGTAATGTGGCATGTGTCGGAGTTTTACTGTTTCAGTGACAGCAACAGCGTCGTCTTTTCTGCTCCTTTTCAGCCAAATGATACCTAGAGGAATCCTACCTACGTCCTCTGTGTCTTACACTATGCAAATGTGGGTGTTGAACCCTCATGCATGAGCTCTCCTCTGCCAATTTTGCCTCGTACAGAAACCACATGAGCTTTGTCACACCAGACACAGTTACTATAGCAACAGAGCTTGTACAGCGCAGAAACAAAGTTGTTTTTCTCGATAAATATATAATTAAATAAGCAAATTAAATATAAAAAAACAAACTCTAGCCATAAAAGGACTAGGCCAGTTGTTTTGCATGTTCTACAAATCATTTGTTTTGTTTGTATTTTTTTCAGTATGCTAAGAAAGAAAACCAGTTTAAGGGATACAATTATAATCTGTGTTTTTGCAAAATCAGACCTGGAAGACAAGTAATAAGCAAACTGAAGCTGATTTATTTCATTAAATAGATTGCTCTCAGATGTCAAAGGCATCTTCAGCACACAAAGAGTAAGTTTGAAAAGCAATCCATTTTGCCACACAGCTGTAATATACACATAGAAAATACCATGTTTCATAAAAGACATTCATGTCATCAGCTGTGTTATCGTTGAAAGAGAGTTTCTAATGATCACTTCTCCTTTAAATTAATACATTTGGACTAGCAAACGTAACATGCTAGAAGACAGTACTAACGTTTGCTGATGATAGGATAGTACGTTTATTAATATTAATATAATATAATTAATAACAGTTGTTTCCAGCTACTATACAATAGTCATTTGCTATAATAAAAATAAAAAATGTTTACACTGTATTTCTCATTAATTTGGCATAAAACCTGCTTTTCTTTCAAAAACATGTCCAAATTTTTGACTGGTAGTGTAACTTCAATAAAAAATGAAGCTGATTGATTCCATTTCTATAAAAAAAAGTATGAAGACACTTAAGGTGATTTTCATGCTGTAGTGAAATGACTTCCCCAGTTCTTTCTGAAGGTTAAGGTTACATAATTGCTCATCTACATCCCACCAGGTTTCATCTAGGCTTTTTTAATTTGTGGTCCTAATTTTGTCTTTGTGTTCCGCTTGTTGCCCCGTGTAGGCTGCCCTGAAGAAATACCAGATGGAACACAAGAGCAAAGGGGAGAGTCTGGAGAAGTGCCAGGCTGAACTGAAGAAGTTGCGCAGAAAGAGCCAGGGCAGCAAGAACCCCTCCAAGTATGGAGAGAAGGAAATGCAGGTGAGCCTTAAGTTGGGTTTTTGCACAAAGCCCAATATTACATGAGCTCAGAATTATACAACAGCTGGAGTGAAGAAGCCTCACATAACCACCTACTGGTCAATTTAGAATGAAATGTGAAGGGTTACTCTTAAACAGGAAAATGGACAAAAAGAGAAATGAAAACATTAATACTAAAGCTGGTACGTAGCACTACTCTGCGTAATTGTAGCAGAGCCTGTGTGCATGTGGGTGAGTGTTGGATTAGAGATTTGAGTCTTAGTGAAGAATAATGACTTTATTCTTCATAAAGTAAAGAAAATACACATAACAGCAAGGATGGGGGTGGAGGCGGTGGCGACAAGGTGCCCTGTGTGGGATGGCAAATAGTGGAGGGTTGATTATAAACTGTTTGCCCTTGCCAATCTTTAGTACATATACACCTAAACAGCAGGCATGTAGACACATGTGAAAAAGTCTGAAAGAGGTTTTTTTTTATGTTGAAATTTCAGTTTTTCATTACAATTGCTATGTTCCTATTTAGAAATCTGCCCAACGCGGGGTTCGCTTGATTATTTCCATTGCAAAACAACCTCCGACAGAGCAGCTCAGCTGAAATGAATTTTGATAAGTTGGAATAAACTTTCAATGGTAGACATAACTTGCTTATTCTACACAAGTTTTCAGACACTCAACTGCCTGCTTTAGGAGGGAGGTACAGTGTGCAGATACCTGCAAAGCCACCTCCACCTCTTTATTAAGTCACTGCTGTGGTGTTCTTTACAGTTTATTTGTTTAGCCCTGTAGCCAGTGTGTATTGTAAAACTGGAAGGCAGTGTGACTGCTGTTTCTTCACTGGAAGCTAAAAGTCTGACTACCTGGAGGTATGGACACAAAAATCTCAAGCAAACAAGTCGTGGCTTGCACAGTAATTACAGAGCCGCTGTTGGTGTTTCTGTGAAGTGTAGCCGGCTGTGGCAGAGTCAGATCGATAGCTGGAACAAAAACATGCTTCTACTAACACTTAATGGATGCAATTCTTTTGTAGAGTTCATTTGGTATGTAAAAAAAAAACTCACTTTGCTCCTCAAGTATAAGAAAACACCTTCTCTGTTTAGAGTTTACACACACATTCCCACACACACACACTTGCATTTCCTGTCTCGGGTGACATGGCAGTGTTGGATTGGTCTGACTGCTGTCATATTGCATTTTTTCCACTATGTCAGAGATGCCATGTGGAGAAGTTAAATATTAGGCCTGTATAAAGTGTGTGTATATATATATATATATATATATATATATATATATGAGAGAAACACAAGTGGACGAACAGAAACAAAAAAATGATAAATCAGTAGTAATCATTATGTTTTCAGATAATGTAACATTGATGGGGTTGATGAAAGACTTCACAGTTCATCTTATGGGCACCGTAAATCTTGTTGGAAATTGGAAATACTCCTCATAATTTTTGTGAACCTATCTGTGCAGTGGAAAGAACTCATCAGGCACTGGACCCAAAGTACAGTTGGTTAGCAGGGAAAAGGAAAATCAATCTCCCTTTCTCATTTTCAGCCTGCTCACTTTCACTGATCATATCATGGCTGTGGGCGTGCGAGAGAAAAGTCAACTCGTTTGTGTTTGAGTCCTCTGGGGAGGATGACACACGGAGAGGGACAGAGCCCTGCGCTCCCTCAAGACCCGTGCTTCATAGTGACAAGCGAGATAGATGGGGACCATCTACAGTTATAAAGCGTTCCGTTTAATTTGTGAGGACAGACGATGGAAAGCAAATACAAGTAAAAGTTATTAAAGGGTGCTCAATATTTCTTCCGCGTCCACCATATCTGTGTAATTTTAGCAGGTGAGAGGCACCAAATTTTCTTTTCTTTTCTTTTTTCTTTCTCTCTCTTTTCATTAAAAAGTAAAATACGCCTGATCTAAGTGTGTCAGCGGACACAGATGGCCACCGCATTTCATTGATCGCCATCTCTGTTGCTGCCTTCCCTCCTTCTTCCTCTCACAGTCTTCACTGTTGCCTCTCCCACTTCTCTGTCTGTCTCTTTTTCAGTCTTTCCTCCAATCTCTGTTTTATCCTGCCTTAAACACATTCACTATGCAATCTCATCAATGGGTAAAGATGCTAATAAGCTCATTATGTAGTGGACTAAGGTATAGTATAAAGGGGCTTCATCTAGATAAGCTCCTCTGGACTGCACTGACTGTTAATAAGAGCCCAGCCAGAGAGAGAGAGATTCAGAATTAATGTCACCAGATGTTTGATAAGCTCAGGGTTTCTTAAGCTTAGCGTCATAAAAATGAAAAGTGATTCCAATGTGGATTTTGTGGATGAACCAACAGATGTAGAAAAGGAAGTTGTCGATGTGCGAGTGCTGTAGATCGGCACTGACAAACACACATGGCTGATCCACGCAGGTGCTGCTGGTGCTTTCTGTTGCCCTGGAGCGTTAGAGTA
Source organism: Ctenopoma multispine (assembly GCA_034779795.1). Classification (NCBI taxonomy): domain Eukaryota; kingdom Metazoa; phylum Chordata; class Actinopteri; order Anabantiformes; family Anabantidae; genus Ctenopoma; species Ctenopoma multispine. The sequence continues at coordinate 11,763,477 of JAUYWH010000026.1, forward strand.
TGATTCTTTTGAACACAATGAGTGCTGATGATGAAGCGACAGAAGAGCAAACCTAAGCACCTCTTAGATGTGCTGGAAAAGTAGTTGTTGTAAATCCTACTCTGTGCTTCAGTTATTGATGGGTGTAAATCCCTTCCTCCCCAGTACTTGCAACGATTGTGCCATAGAGTGCATAATGTCACTGTAATGCTGATCGGTTGCACTGATGCGTCGCGGGTTTCATTTATATTCATAACTTTACTTCACCTATGATGTGACCTAAGGTCACTCGTATATAATACTGGCTGGTGTCTGCATGGGCTTTTCCCACTGTGCTCATTGTCTTGTGTTACTTCGGTGACCTTTTGAATGGTTCGAGAATTGGGCCATATGGATTTGACAAGAGTAGAGGGCACACTGGTTGAACTGCTCCTATTAGCTTTGCTAAGAAGTGCTAGAGAGGCCAGCAGACTGTGAGTCAGAGGGCGACAGGAAACAAGAATCACTTCGCAGCAAAGACAGAGGGGGTGGGGTTAGTTGTGATCTTTTAAATGGTTTGTATGTGCCTTCCTTGATGTATCCAAAAGACCCATTCATGTGTGTGTGTGTGTGTGTGAGTGTGTGAGTGTGTGTGTGTGTGTGTGTGTGTGTGTGTGTGTGTGTGTGTGTGTGTGTGTGTGTGTGTG
>JAUYWH010000026.1:11767669-11785673 GCA_034779795.1 Ctenopoma multispine
GTGTGTGTGTGTGTGTGTGTGTGTGTGTGTGTGTGTGTGTGTGTGTGTGTGTGTGTGTCCGTGTGTGTGTGTGTCCATGCATATGAACTGTACAGCTTCTTTTTACAACATACAGTCTAGTCATTAATCAGGTGGGGAGTGTGTGGGAAGAATTCACTTTCAGCAAAGAAGAACCCTCTCCCAGAGGGTTCCTAGTGTGTCTGTGTGAGTGTATGTGTGTGTCTGTGTGAGAGAGAGAGGGAATAAGATGGTGAGCGTTACAAATTAGTGCATACAAAAGCACAATGTTGTCTGTGTTTCTGCATGAGTGAACATGTGTGTTTACTACATATGCATATACAACATGTGCATTTATTTCCATTAAACCCTGTTCCTGTAGTTGTAGAATGAACAGCTTCAGTATGTCCACTGGCAGTGAGATGCAGTGGGCAACTTGGTTATATGTTAGTCTGTCCTGGATCACCCACGCAACACATTATCATAGTTGTGCAAAGGGCACTGGTCAAGGATACACAGTGAGAAAAAATCTTTGAGGCCTGAATGTTAGAGAGTAGGTAGGAAATTGAAGGTTTAGCAAAGAAATTGCTTAACTCAACCTTTTTTTTCCCTCTGGTCATATTCCATCTCTTACTTTCTGTTTTTATTCTTTTTTGTATGATTCTCTAATCTTTCCCTCTTCCTTTCAGGGTAAAGACCTTCTGACCCAGAAGATTCCAGTATGGCAACAGGCCTGTTCAGACCCCAACAAGCTGCCAGAGAGAGCAATGCTTCTGGCCCAGCAGATGGGATCTGCTGCCCTTGGTGGCACAAGCCCTCTTCACAGCTCTAAATCCAACCTGGTCATCTCAGACCCCATCCCTGGAGCCCAGCCCCTTGCTGTTCCCCCAGAGCTGGCTGTCTTCATGGGTAGTGGTCTTGGACACTCAGCGGTGAGTTTAGGAAAAGTGATTTTTCTCTTCTGTAGCAGTCGTCAATATGCTGCCATTCTGTAGGGATAACCACGTGATTATTATCTAAACTACTCGGGGCTAACTTGAATCTTAAGTGATACTTCCTTTTTTATTTTCTGTAATGTATTGTAAGCTTTGAATATGATATCACACAGAACTTCCATTTGACCTGATTAAAATGACTTCACTTAATTTTCTTCACTGTGGAGAAATTAACCACTCCGTCCTAATGTCAGCTCGTCCACCATTAGCCTTCCATAATGAAGGAAACCATGCAAGCATCTCCCTAGTCTCGTTTTAAAGATGGCACTGCAGTTAATGAGCTGTTTAGAGTCTACATTTCATGCGGCGTAGGAGCTGACAGACTAGACTTAGATGAACTTTTTTTTTTTTTCATTTCTTCAAAGTCAACGCCAAAGTCATAATTTATCAAGATGAATTTTTATTGAGTTTAATTAAATAGGAATGCAGTCAATGTTAATCATAAGCTATCATAAATTCCTCTTAATCTAAATATTTCATAAAATCATATGTGCACTTGTTTTTTCCAGAGGTTGATGGGCCCTGATGGTATGTCCATGGTCAATGGGACAACAGGAGTCCACGGCGAGGATTACTGGACAGATGGGGGGACTATGTCTGTGTCCCAAGTTAGGCCTTCATCCCCTCAGACCCAGGCGCATGGGCAGTCCCAGCCCCAGCCCCAGAGACAGGTCAGCGATGTCTACTCCAACACCCTCCCTGTGCGCAGGCCTGCTCCCGCCAAGAATAAGAACCCCGTAGGTAAGACATCAGAACTCTGCTAGAATTTAATCAGCAACAGCACTGCAGCAAAAAAATTACAAACAGACTCATTCATCATTTTTCTTACAGTTGTACTGTGGAGCCTCTTAACATTATAGAAGTGGTTTTAATTGTATGTGATATCACCTACCATCTTCTATAGTAAATCACAGTGTAGGCTGCTGGGCTGGGAAGATTAAGAACCACGGCTTTTCTTTGTCCACTAGGTCATGTCTAGGGTTTTTTTTTTGCAAAGTGCTTTTAGTGAGAAATATTGAAATAACATACTCTGCCAGTCATCACAGACTGGCAGTGATATACAGTTGTTCTAAACATTGTCTGCAAACTTCTGTTTCAGGAGAGACACGGACCCTGCCCAGGTCTAGTTCAATGGCAGCAGGGCTGGAAAAGAACGGGCGCTCCCGTGTTCAGGCCATCTTCTCCCACGCCGCCGGTGATAACAGCACCCTGCTCAGTTTCTCCGAGGGAGATGTCATCACCCTGCTAGTGCCTGAAGCGCGCGATGGCTGGCACTATGGGGAGAATGAAAAGAACAAAATGTATGTAATTTATTCTCTTTTGCCTGAATCTTTACTGTGGCACTGAATCATATTATCAATATTGTCATTTAGGTACAGAAAAAGTAAATTTAACAAGGTCTTTACTTTTCTCAGGCGTGGCTGGTTCCCATTCTCGTACACACGTGTGCTGCCTGAAAGTGACAATGAGAAGCTCAGAGTGAAGTAAGATGCTTTAAAACAAAATAAAAAAAAACTGTGTGTGAGCGTATTGGCTCTAGTTGAGTTCAACTCTGAGACCTTTCTTTTCTTACCTTTACAGCCTGCACCATGGGAAAAGTAGCAGCACAGGGAACTTGTTGGAGAATGACGGATCACTGCCCACACCTGACTACGGCCTGACTGCCCGACTCCTGGCACAGAGCCTAGCACAGACCCGCCCACGTCCCTACAGCATGGCAGGCTTTGGCACACAGGTAGGCACAGTTTATAATATTAATAATTGATACTTTATTAATCTCCTTGGGAAAATTCTTGAGGACAAGCAGCTCGCTTAAGGTGCCAGGGTGTTCAGGGTTTAGTGTCTTGTCCAGGGACAATTCGACATGTAGCAAGGACTCAGAGGGAACCAGGCAACTGCCCCATCAACTGAGCCACTGTCGCCCCCTTAACGTGTAGTTTTGTGTTACACTTGCTCAGTTAATTTGTATCCCTTAGCTTGTTTTTTTGTTTTATCCTATGTTGCATAATTGGATGTGAGTAATCCAATAGTAACTGAGAGAGAGACAGTTTCTGCTGCCACCTAGTGTTTGTATCTAACTACAGCAGTTACTGCAATCCTAGCTATGTAAACACAAAAACTAAAGAATATCACCTTTATTATTTCAGCCTGCTATTGAGGATTATGATGGCCGTTTTGCCACAAGGTAAGTGTATTTTTTTGCTCTGGCTTCTAAGTAATGATTGATACTGTATGACTACTGCTGTTATCTGAATTGTTTAAGTTGGATATTTGAGTGGAAGTGCTGGGCTTTCTTGAGGAGAACACATCAGACCACTCATTTCCGATAAACTGCATTTAACCTGAGCCATTATATGTACACGCTGCAACACTCAAGAGACAGCAAGGCTATATATTTTCAGGAAATGCCAGTCAATCAGTATCACATAGTCTTTTTGACTAGGATGACTACTGTCTGGCCAGCTGTCCAAAACAAAAACTTTTTCAGTTTACAGTGATGTAAAAGAGAGAAAAGCAACAAATTATGGCACTGTAGAATATGTAAGATGTACATAAGATGTTGGGCTTATCTCTTCACACATGATTTAGATGCTTAATCACTTATAATAGTTTTTTTTTAATCAACTATTTGTTTCAGGACTTAATAGGACTATAGTAAAGCTTAAGCTGTATGTTTAATTTTTGCTGTTGTGTTAAAACCCCAAGTATGTGCAGTGTTTCCTTTGAATATTTTTTACATTGTCTCCTTTCTCCTTTCCTCTTTGCTCTTGCTTACTGTACTTTTTTGAAAGACATTAATTAATGCAGTCTAGTGTGATCAGTGTTTCAGTTTATAGTCAGAGCGCACTGGCCCATTGTATTTTAACTGTAATCATAGCAAGTCCTTGCTGACTCACCAGGGTTGTGCGAGGTTAGGGGTAGGCAAAGTCTTGTGCGTGTTTCTATCCAATCAGGGAGCACATCTTTGTGTACATGTATATAAATGTGTGTGTTTGTGTGACGGCGAGACAGGAACAATTTGTGTGTTTATGTGAGAGAGATAGATAGTGTGTGTGTGTGTGTGTGTGTGTGTGTGTGTGTGTGTGTGTGTGTGTGTGTGTGTGAGATAGAGAAATGGCCTCTAGTTTGCTGTGCACTCATTTTGGTATTTGGTGGAGTACATGTTGTGACGGTAGACATCATGCTGGCCTCATCTCAGTCATCACTGCTCGTCAGTCTGGGGCATTAAGCACCAGTGCCAAGCTGTTCTGCATCCTCTTGTCTGCTCTGAGTGTGTGTTTTCTGTATCAGTATTTTTGAGACAACACTGTCCTGCAGGGTGTATTCACCCAAACAGACTAATCTAAAATGACATCCCTCCAGCTAAGGAGATGACTTGATGATTTTCTCATCAACAGTAACTTTGCTTTTCAGCGACTGGTACAGGCAAACGTGCACTAAAATGGTCTAATATTAACGGCAATATCCACCCAGCCAACATTTGGATAAAAAAAAGTGTTGATGAGGGAATTGGAAGTCCAATCTTCCTTATCACGACAGGTGTGTTTGGAGTTGTAGCTGTAGGTGGGGCGAATTAGATTTACTGATCCCACCTACACTTCTAAACTCTACTCTGCTGTCTTGTGCCTGTCTTGTCTTTCTCCATTTCTCTCTGAGTGTGTCCGACCTGGCAAGCTTCCTTCTCTCTTTGTTCCACAGTGACAGTCCTGATGGCAAATTGATTTCGACTGTGTGAGAACAGACATACAGACAGACACAGACAGCTCCGGATAGCACAGGGGCCTCTTCCTCCCCATCTTTCCCTCCTCTTAGCCTCCCTCCTGTCCACTTGTCTCCACCTCTCCTCCTGCCTCCACACACACCCCTTCTCCAAGTGGAAGAGGCCAGTTTCATCCCTCCTTTCTGTCCTCTCTTCCTCCCCGGGTCCCTTCTTTCCTCCTTCCGTCCATCCTGGGTGCTGCTGCTGGTGGTGTCGGTGTGGACAGTAGCGGTTGGTGGGTGGAGGATTGCGTTGAACGAGAGAGCCAGAGCGGGGCCTACCTGCTCAGCATGCAGCGATATGGACTCTGAATACTCTGATCTCTGATTATAGTCCACCATCATGGACTGATATCTCAAGAGACTGCCTTTGCTACTGCTTGTCTTTCATGCATGTACATGGTTGTGTCATTTTGTCAAACTAAAGGACATGTTCATGTACTGTACAAGTGCCAAAAGACCAATGTCGTTATACTAAAACCACTGGCTGAATGACCTTTTTTCAGCAGAAGTGGGCCCGTGTTATCAAGTTGCCACCCAACACATATGCTCAAAGGCTTTGTTCAAAATAAGGCTGTGCAGCAGATTACTATGTTTCTGTTCTGAAAGATTCTGTAGGTCGCGCTGTGCTTCATTATGTAAGTGCTAGACTTGATTTTCTGTCCAGAGGGTGTGTGTCAAACAGTATTTGCATACAGTATATCTTTTTTTTTTTCCAATTAAACACAAACTTTATGTGCAATGAAGCTAATTTTAAAATTTAGCTTCAAGAATATACAGTATATATCTATCTATATATATAAATTGTTTCCATCAATCCACCAAATTGCACTGTATTATGATCATTGCAAAAACATGTTTTCATATAAATTTTCAATTCCTCTTTCTACTCTCAGCCCCACAGAAAACTTTATTTTTGCCATTCACGGCTAAAGTTACTGCCAGAATTTTCGGTTAAAATAAAATGCTTCACGCCAGTAACCTTCAGTTTGGTCTTTTTTTCTGAGGCTACAGTGAGCTTGGAGGGGTCTTTAATCTTTTCTTGAGTTTCCTCAAAAACAGCTGTGAATTAGTTTTAGGTTCAATGACAACCATGGCTTTTGCAGCTCTCAGTGTTATTTATGATTGTATTCCCTGAGTGGCTATGTAGTTTTTTGGTCTTTTCTTTAAAAAAAATACTTTACTGTCCTTGTAAAAAGAAAATATTTGCAGAAATAATGAGAAACTGATTAGTTGAAGTGTTTACCTTATGCATGCTGTGGAGGGAAACCAGAAAATGTCATACTAAAAAATTGACCTTGAATGTATGGTGAATTTTTACAAAGGTATTCTAAATAAAACATATATCTATATATTAATAAACGGTCTGGTCTGACGAGAAATCTGTTCTGTCAGTGACAATGATAGTTTCAGTTTTGTTGAATATTTTTCTTGTTTCAAAGTTATGGATCAGAACTAATCTGTTTTGTTTTTGTTTTTTTACCCTAAATGTTCAAATTAGTTCCCCTATTCCTTTAGCCACAGCCGTGTCCTCTGCATGCAATTCCATTCTTAACTCTCCCCCAGTAACACTCATAGCATCTGTGCTGTGCTCTGTGTCACTGTGGAAAAAAAGTGACAGTGAGTGGGTGTGTTTGTGTGTGTGTGTGTGTGTGGTGGTGTGTAGAGTACACTTATTGTGAATATCTGCCTGCCTGCTTACATTTCTTTTTTTGGTTGTATTTTACATATTCTTTTGGCTTGGGTTTGAGTTGTATTTGGGTTGTAGAACACCTGCCTGCTGATTGCATTGCATAGAAAAATGTACAGTATGCACTAAGATGAGCTGCAGACACATCCATGCACATAGTTTAAATTTGAAAAGGAGCATACAGTACTGTATATGGCATGTTGAGCATGAATTGTGTACTTCTGTTTTCCATCTCTTATTTGTTACTACTATCAATCTAAAGTATGTTCATCTTGCATCAGACTAACCAGCATTGTCTTTACAAAATGTGACCCATGCATGATCTGAGAGATGAGCCATTCAAATCCAAAGGTTCTCTTTACCTTTCAGTTTGGGTCCAGAATTGTCCCGGTTCTGAGGGAACAGGACCTCCGTAAGTCACCAGCCTCCATCGCCTTCCAGCCAACCAATCACTCCCTCTATTACTGCCTGGTTTTCTCTGCTGTCATTGGCTGTTTGGCTGCAGTAGGATGCTGGGAACCACTGCTCTTTTCTGTCCTTTGGCCTCCATGGACATGGCACCATTTGGTTCTGCCAGTCCAACAGGCCTTTGGTTGTAAAAGAACTATAGATTTTTTCCTGTGTCTAACACAGTATCATACAAAGAAGACACTAACTCTGCATGCATGCCTATTACAAGCTGTTTTTCTTCTTTTTGTTTCTTATTTCTCTCACTACATGCTTGCTAAAATTCACAATAGATACAACAAGCGTTAGCTCAAGTTACTGTAAGAAACACAACTTTAGGAAGGCACATTTCTTTGGGTGGGATTATAGGACCATATCTCTCTCTAGATGTTTACTGTTTTCAACCTAACCTCAATGTTCCCTGCCCCACCCCTCCTCTCCCCACAGTGACCGTTCCCTGGAAGTCTATCTCCGACCCACCTTCAATGATGACCGATCTGCACCCATCTTCTACTAGAGATCTGCTGTCCCTTTTGTCCTATCATGAGCTTTTATTTTCCTAAGCGGAGAAAGAATATAGCTAACAGTGGCACATTTGAATTGTGTGATGTTTTTGCTAGAGGGCACAGAAATGTGACTGAGGTGAAAAGACTCAACAAGGACGTTACATTACTAAGAATTTAGTTTTTTTGCTGTGGGAAATTCACTCAGAGATTTTCCAGGTAATACTCCTAATATTTTGCAAACACTTCCACAAACGTTGGATGTCTCAGCTTGAACATTCAAGTGCAAGTGTGACAGTAGATTTTATTAGTTATTTAGATCAAGGCTGTTGTGGATAAGGTATGGCTTATAGGTTTTAGTAGTCACAATATTATTTATCTGCACTTCTACTATGGGGTTTCTCTTCAACACTATACACTGTAGATTTTAATTTGAGGGTTATTTACATTATTGAGCAGTAAAGGCACACTCAGCATTAGATGTTTCAAGTGAAGCTTGAGGGTGAGTATAAGATGGCTGGTAACAATTTGTGTCACTGTTATATGCACTTAAAACAAAGTGTAGCAGTTGGACAGTTGGTGAGTAGCCTGTATTTCTGCTGTTAAGTGATTTATAGCACTATGCTATCCTATGTTTTTGCTAGTTGTGATACAGTATGCCCAGATTTTCAATGTGGGAACTGTGCCTTCTATTTTTTTTTATATATAGGCTTCATTGCAATCAATCTGTAAACTGCTTTGATGACTTAAGCATCACAGTTCTACTTGTATTTTATTTTTTTGTATTCCTTTAGATATCAGTGGGGTTATTTCCTTATTTTTTGCTTGGCAAGCTCCAGTACAGTGTGTTTGCAATCCCCTAGAAATAATACAATAATATTTAGAATTGCTCTTCTTTTTGAATTTCAAAGATATCTAAGCTGCCAGATAGCCAGGAGATAAAATAAAGTTTATAAATAATGGGTCTTTTTTTAAGCTTTGAGGGGATGGTAGCTTATCAGATAAGGTACAGTATTATCATAGCTTTTGATTTGATTTGTTCTCAGTATTATACAGTCATCTGGGGGAGAGCATATGACATTTATCTATAGTATACACTTTCACTACTGTCTCTACTGTTGGACTGACATTGAGGATAGTAGTGAAAGTGTATCACAAAACAAAAGCATGCGTATGGGTGTATGAAAGAGCTACAGATGCCTTTTTATAAATTGGTTACATTATTAAATAACTACTTTTCCATGAGTGAGTCCTTTACACTGAGGGATATGATCACGCTCTTGTTCACAGGTCATTGGGGCACCAAGTTTAAATTTTTTCTTTGTTTTTACTTTTATATAGCTTTTATTTGTCCACTTCTCACCTTTGTTGTCCCTGTTTGTATTATATCTGTACTGTACAGAAAGTACATATAAATTATCTTGTCCAAAATAAATCTAAATGGGCACAAATGTCATAATTGTATGTGTTGTCTTGGCATATTCTTGTTAGTTGTTTTTTTATCAGAAAACTGCACTTTTTTATATAAATGCAGACAAATGTATCACAGACACAAGAGGGGAAAAAGTATTTGGATTTATTTGTTGGGATAGTACAGTAGCTGTGCGTGAGGGAGAAATGGAAACAGCAAAGGTGTTACTACCGGTGCATAGAACAACCCACCTAACCTTCTCGAAAAGGTGTCTGTCACTTTGTCGCCAATGGGCTTTGTAATATGTCTTTGGCAAATTTGAGACACTATCATCCTGGATTAAATCTTTTTTTAAATGCCTGTACAAAAATACAAGCATTGTTTTCTCTTCTTGCGGAACTTAAAAGGCAAGGTGAGAGGAAACTGAATTCACACTTTACTATAGAAGGAGAGGGGGAGGGAGCTGTCAATACAGCAGTAGTAATTCAAGTCAAGCTAACTGCTACATGTTGATAGAACATTCATACAATACTGTATGTGAGATGTGTCCTATTTTTAATGTTTTTTTTTTCCTTTTTTTTTTGAAAGGGTGGGAGGGTGGATTGACACCTCAGACCTGGGCATTCAGCACAACCGTAATAGAATACACTGTGTATGACACTATGGACAATACGTACATGTAGAAAAGATGCATAAAGATGAGAACATGACATTCAACTTTTATGACTGGCATATTGATGTGACACCACTGAATTGTGAGGGAAAACCTCACCATTCCTTTTGTATCATTCTATTGCTGATGAAATGTAATTTAAACAATCCAAAAATACCACAAAATAAAGTGAACCTTTAGCTGGTAATGCAGACAAAAATATGTAATATTTTTAGACAACTCATTTCAGGATGTGAACTTGTAGAGCAACAGATCCATACAAATAGAAAGACCCATTTTGGGCTATACAAACTGCTTTATAGAGATATGATACCTGTAGACATACTTTAAACTGTAGGTCATTATTAACCAGAACAAGCAGTGGTGATAACGAGCGAGTTTCATCCCCTTGATTTCCTGTATTACAGTATGTTTCCAATAACATAGCAAGCTGAATCCAAGTCACATTATGAATGTGATTTGTATTAAGGGACAAATTCAGCACTCTTTCAGCACCACTCGTGGCTGTAAAAAGAGACTGATTTTGTGTTTGGAAATCCACTGTAGCTTCTTATGCAACAATTATCAAGCTTTGTTGTAACAGTCTTTAAAGATACCAGATCGATGGTAAGCAGATGGACCGAGGCAGCCAATAAGAGGAGCAACTAGGAAACTAAATCTGTATTTTTTTCTATTATCTTTCTTCAAACATTAAAATTACCTGTAAGGTGACCAACAATTTCTGCAAGCAGCAGATGTCAGCGTCATCTACTATATGTTAAAACTAATTACTTTTTTTTTTTCCTTTCGGCAAATGATATGGACACTTTTTGTTTCCAGCAGCCATCTCCTTTTTTTCCATCACAAAATTTAAACAAAGTGTGCAAATCATCAAGGCTGTTTGACAGTATGAGGCACTGTCTCATAAAGGATGCCCAAATGTTGATAAAAAATAAAACTCTTTAAAACATCGAGATATAATAGTGCTGCTTTCTGTGTTGAGAAGGACTAGGGCACATCCTCCTCCCGTCAGTCCATGGATCTCTCAATCTTTTGGACCATCTTCGCTGTCCCCTGTGGGAAATTGATGAAAAATAAGGGATGTAAGTTTACAGTGGAGATTGCAATGTATTGCGAATGAAACACAGGTAAAGTTTTCAAAAAAAAATAAAAGTCACAGGGCACTTCTCAAACTATTCAACAAAAATTATCTCAGTATACTGATTATGTTTGTATACTAGTTTCCAACAAATATTTACCCCAAAAGCCCCCAAAATAGATTTGCTATTTTCTAGTAGAAATTTAGCCATCTAGTATCTCTAAGAAACATGCACTGAATTATAAACATAATTTCAGATTTAAATTTGAACCAGAGGTTAAAATTCAGATAAGATCTGCATGCTCGAATTACAGCTTGAGGCTAATTTGATTTTTACACAGGAATATTTAGATCTAATAGAAATCTTAGATTAAAAGAGGCCGACATATTCAGTGCAAATAAATTAGCAAAACAAAACAAATGAAAGAGTTATTACAGACCTGGTTCTGAGCCCTGATGGGCGTCAGAGATGTGTGTGATTGAGAATCGTGAGACCATAAAACGGTTAAGTGCAAGAGCTGCAGGTTTAGGAGTTTCAGGGCTGTTGGAGATTGGTGCAGGTGAGGGCTGAGGCTCAGGGATGGTATCAGGTGACGATGGGTGGGGCACAAAGTTGTCTTCCCATTCACAACCCCCACCTGAAAGCACACAGTCAAAATTAATAAAAATAGTAAAAATAATATTTCTGGGGGGAACCAGTAGTCAAATCACCAACCTTGGGGTTCAAAGACGAGGCCACTGTCGCCCCACATTACAGTTGTGGTATATAGTGAATTATCTGAATAAATCAGGATGTGTAATGTTTAATGTCCTTAACAAACTCACCATCTTCTGAGATTTTTCCATCTCTTTCCTGAGAAACACAGAACGTTTCACAGGTTTGAACTTCAAGTTCAGGGTCAGGTTGAGGCTGGTCGTCTTCCTCTGAAGATACCTGTGCACTGGACTCTGTTCCTCTGGAGAAGGCAAAGTCAGCCAGCTCTCCTGTGGGACTCTCCTAGAAGACAAACAAAAATATTCCTTATAAAATAAATCTAACGATTATTAAGAAATACATATCTCACAACCTTTACTGATTAACATGTCATACCTGGTCAAAAAGGAACACTGTAACATCATCAAAAAACGACACAGCCTTTTTCTTCCTCTCTAACTCATCACAGAAGGACTGGGTAAGCAGGGTGGGCATCTTAAGGAGACTGCGGAGGTGTCTAGCTCTGCTGCAGTCGCTTACCACCACTGGCACATTGGTGAAATCCTCCTCACTCTCCTCACTGTCTTCATCTTGGATGTTGTAGGTCCTCAATTCTTCATCAGACTCACTATCATCAGAGTCATCCTCATCCTCTGCCTCCTCTAGTGGAGCTCTTACGTCTTCTCCGCACAGCTCTAACAATGAGGAAGAAGTGGACAGGTCAACAGGCCCGTTGGATTCTTCACATAGACTGTCCTGCGAGTCTGATTCCTCTGCATCTATGTCCTCAAAATCCTCCTCATTTATTCTCAGACCCTCGCTTCTGTCCTCTGTTTCGTCCTTGACATGACTGAATTCAGGCAACTCTTCCTCCTCTGTGGATCCATCACCATTTTCATTCTCTTTGGATGCCTCATCTCTGTATTCATTTATGGTGGATTCAGAATTCAAAGACTGAACAGGGGAGCAATCTTCTGCTCTCCGGTTACTCTCATTGTTAGCTGAGGCCTCTTGAACAGTGGAAGACGCTTCAGAACCAATTGATGTGCTGAGCTCAGAGGAAGGCTCCTCCCCTGAGTGCTCTGTTTCCAGCCCAAGATCATCATCTGTTGGGGCTGACTCTTTGGTCAGGCAGCCACCCATCTGTGGAGGGAATGGTGACAACATGGACAACCCAGGGGTGGGAAGAGGGTGTGGTGAACTAGGGTCAGCCTCTGAGACATTCACCACAACAAAACTTTTGCTGTGTCTATATGTTAAATGTTCTTCATTACTGAATTGCCTTTGGACTGGAGCATCATCTCTGACACAGCTTAGTCTCTCAGCATGGAAGTCATGGTTACTTGGACCCACAAAGAACTTGCTACTTTCCTCTTGAGGGCTTCTTTCATTTTCAACATCATAATCAGAGAAGTAGGCAGAGTCTCTATATGGGTTTTTATCACTCAGGCTCTTTAACTGGGATGGAGGCAGCTCTGATGTGCTGGTGGAAGTGCACAGCCCCTGGCCTAAATCTACCTGCAGCACAAGTTGTGGTTCTCCACCCAGCCTAGGGCTCCTTTCACCAGATCGAACATCTCCAAGCTCTTTAAAGAGAAATTCTGGAGATTCATTGTTCTCTGTGTCATAGCCACTGTCCAGCGATTTGGGCAGGATGGGGGTATTGAAAGGATCAGGGCTAAAAGCCTGATCACAGGTGCTTGCCATCGATGAGGACAGGTTAATGGTGTCTACTGATACAGGAGTTCCTTCTAGATTCTTTAGTGGACTTAGCTCTTCTTCCTCTACCTCAGTATGATCTAGGTTTAAGTCGGCAAAGATACCTGATGTAATATCTGTAATGTCATCATCATCATCCTCGCTGTAGTCACCAAGGTCAACCAAGCTAATGCAGGATTCTCTAACACCCATTCCACTATCCAATCCACTTCTTTCTGATGTCTTAGGGTAGTTTAGCCGGTGTTCTTCCAGACCAACAGACATTTCTGCAGAAACTCCTTCCCAAATGTTACCTCTCTGCTTCTCTGATGTTGATCCTGTTTGACCAGTCGGAGGATCTTTGAAAGAGGATGAGGATTTTATATAGCTTGTGTCAGGTATCATCTTGGGCTCAGTGAACAGTCTCTCTCCATTAAGCAACAACTGCTTCTCACATTTTCCCTCCATTTTTTCACTTTGTATACCTCTGGCATTAATACTTGAGCTGGTATAAGAATCATTATTTCTTTGAATATTTGCAGTTGTGTTCATTTGCACTTTAGTGGCATCTTCCTCTATTTCTTTGTGATGCAAGTGAATATATGAGCCCAATTCAGTGGGCTTACTAGCAGCGTTACAATCAATGTCTCCTACTCCTGCCTCCAAAGTGCCAGGACACCTGGTGCTCTGAAAGGTTCTGGTGGTGGCCTTGGTTAAAGACCACAACTGTGTTGTGTTAGAGTGAGCAGTATACTGAAAGTCCAGATAGCTGTCGTGTCCACTGTCTGTATGCCTGCTGTCAAAGCTAAGACTATTATTGTTTGCTGAATGGTTAGAGGTCCAGTTAGTGGCCTCTCCCTCAGAGAAAAGGTCATCCTCAATGTTTTCACCTTGCCTCTGGCCCACCAGCAGGCCGTCGTCTGTTCCTACATCAATGCTAATATGGTTAACAATTGATAGTGTCTTTCTTAGGGGACCCATCATATTATGGCAACTTTCATTGGCCATGGTACAACCTGTGCTCCCTTCAAGGAAGGGATCGCAGAACCCTAAGCTGGGGCTGCTGACTGCTTGTGACAGACTGCGTGTGCCTTCTAACCGTCCCACTGGGTGGACAAAATTTGATGGGGATTCCAGTGATGTATCCAGTTCAGACAGACATGACTGGTCACATCTATTGTATGGCTGTTCACAGTAGATTGTGCAGTCCTGACTGGATGACAAACAGTTGCGGGAGTGACCTATCTTTACAGGACTGATGCTGGATCCCTGTCTCAGCAGTGGTTCCATGGTTAGTTGGACAATGGGGCTCGAATCTGAGTCAGAGGCAGTAGATTTGCTGTTGTCAACAGTTGACCAGTAAGCACTGGGCTGTGCCATAGATGGAGCAGTCCGACTCTCAGAGGACACCCTACTGTTGCTGGCTTCCATTCCTGGGCTATAGTCCACAACACTGTCATCCAGGTTAATATTACACTCTACTGGCTCCTCTATACGAATGTAGTACTCACTGCTGACTGAAGGGCTGTGGGCACTCAACACTGGGACCACACCTGGGTGTTCAGGTTCATAATAAGACGGGGATATGCCTGAGGTAAGGTTCTCAGTCTTGGAACCCCCTGAGGTGCTCCCTTTGCTTGAATAATAAATATCCTGGTAATGTGGGTTCCCCTGACCTAGTGGCCCACTGGTGGAGGAGGAGCAGTAGGGCTGCTCAGCTCGAGCCTGTTCCCACTTGTATTCAAAGTTGAGACCGTGGCTGGTCTCTGTGACAGTCAGTAGGTCGTCCCCTGTGTCAGACTGGAAGCTGTCAGAGATGTGCTCCAGGAGAGGGAAGGAAGATGAAGCAGAGGAGGCCAGCTCCACTGCCTGAGTTTGGTCTGAATCAGCTGCATCACCCGAGGCAGGTGTAGGGGTCAGGACTAGGGCTGGGGATGTAGCTGTGTGAATGGTGCTACCAAGCAAATTGGGTCTCAAGGCATTCCAGCGATGTTCAAAGTCTTCCTCAGCCTCACTGGAGCCTTTGGCACACAGGTATGTGACCAGGAGGTGTACCTCCTCGCTGCTAGGTCTCAGCTCTGGCTGCAGCCAGCAGAACTGCATTACTTCATACCTGGGCAAAACAGATGGAAAAATGTAAGGAATACATATATTTATATGTGAGGTACACATGAGAGGTACCTATTAATATTGTAAAAATATATGTTTTTATCACTTATTTAAAGTATAAAAGAATAGACAAAAGTTAAATAATTGATTTTTATTCAACATTGAAGCACTGAAGGATAACTTCTAAAGTCAGCACTTTCTAGCAAAACCTTTTGTTATTAAAATGACAATAATAAAAGGCGCAGGGCTGTTGCTGACATAGTTGGAAGATGTTTACATTTCTGTGTGTGTGTGTATTGCCAAGCATGTTCAATTTAGTACTGTACAAATTGAATGAAAAATAAAAAAATAAAAACAATATTTGGCTGGCTTCCCAAGTAAAGATAAATGAGGTGATTCAACTCAGGTCAGTCCCAAGGGCATCGTAAAGAATAGAAAGAGTATTGATCATCCTCTTGCTAGCAAAGAGAAATATTGCTACAGTAATCTGGTGCATCACCAGAAGAAGAAACGGATTTTAAAAACAGGATACAGCAGTTAGAAATTAATTGTTCAGTGAGATTTGAAGGCCTAGTAGTGTTTATGAGGTACTAAAAGTAGCATTAAGGTGTATAACATTTCGAGTGTCAGCCTATAGTATCCCTGAGTATATGTACAGTTGGCGATGTCTCACCAGCGTTCAGCCAGGGGGAACTGGAGTTGGGATTTGGGTAGTTTGAGTTGCTGTTCCTTCACAGCATATGTGAGCACCTGTCTGTCAGAGTAGTGTCTGTACGGCTGGTTTCCCAGCTCAAACAGCTCCCACATAGTCACACCCAATGACCTAGAAGAGGCACAGAAATCATTAAAGGTGTTCACTGCTCATATCACACATGGCAGATAGTATCTTTGTATATACTGTATATTCCCAAAGGTGTTTCACAATGAAAGCACACCAAATCACAAGAACGTTTAATGCTGTATGTGTGCTAAAACTGAATCTATACAAGCTGTTTAGTTTGTATGGCACTATCTGAATGTCTCACCATATGTTGCTGCTTTTGGTTTGGTCAACAATCAGCAGGTTTCCATGGACCTCATCTATGAGCTCAGGTGCAATCCAGCGCAGGGGGACCCAAATCTGGTCTTGTGTTACATAATAGTCATCCTTAAGAATAAAAACACATATGTGATTACTCATAAAAGGGAAAATAAAAGCACTCTATGAAAATTGTGACTTTATCAAAAGTCAGTGTGACCTTGTAGCGGCTGTGAGAAACGCCGTAGTCTCCAATCTTAACTGACATTTCTGAAGTTAGCAAGCAGTTTCGTAAGGCCAGGTCACTGTCGAAGGAAAGAAACCCTGAAATTAATTTCTCTAAAACAATGCAACTATGGTGTATAAACATATATGTAATTTTGTGGTATATTTTTCATCATCACACTTTGTCACTATATTATATAATATATATATTATGTACCCACAGTATTAATTAAAGTGTAATATATAATGTGCACAAGTACAGAATCGTGGATGGTTTCTTGTCACCTGACCATGTAAAGACACGGACGTCATTTTTCTTCTCACCTCTGAACAAACAGGGAGCTTTTCAGCCTTGTGGTCCACGTTGGTTGCCCAGAGCAGCCACCACATGGCGCAGTGAGAGTGAGAGAGGCTCGCCCCCAGCAACAAAATCACTGATGCTGGAGTGTGTGACAACTACTCAGGCAGCACCAGGATGTTGTTGCAGGAAGAGACCAGCAGAGGGCACACAAACCTTTCAGGTAGATTATTCCATTTAAGACCTTTAATGTTCAGTTTGATGAAAATAGAGTTTTATCTGGGAACCCTTCTGTACCTGTGTATGAAGTTGTATTTGTGGAGATGCAGAAGCCCTGATGCTATGTCACACGCCATTTGCTGGAGGATCACAGGGTCAGGAGTCTCAGCATCGGCTACCCGACAGCTGCGGAGGTAAGTTTTCAGATCACCCTGATAGGAGAAAATAAAAGTAATATGTGAACTTAAAAAAATCCAGTGATTACGCTGCACCAATAGGAAAATACTGAAGTACGTGTCAGGGACTGATCAATAAACCGTGTCCCACCAGAGGGCAAAATTCCATGACCAGCAAGTAAGGAGTAACCTCAGAGCACTGCGCCAAACATTGCAGTAGGGCAGGATGTTGGAGGGTTCTGGCAGAGGAAACAGAAATAAAATAGGTATAAATACACAAAGACCATAAATACAATGGTCAAACAATCATTCATAGCTTATATTGTTTTATTGCTCGGGAGAAGATGAGAGTGATCTATAAAATTTCAGTGAACGGACCGGTATGGCTGAACCTCATCCAGAAACTGCATCTGATCCTGAACACTGGCGCTGGCCTTCAGCTCCTTGACCACCACCTGGGTGGTACTGAGACCTGCACTGACCTCGCCCAGCAGAACCTGAGATGTATACACAGGCAGGGAAGTGTAACAAATCTTACATAACAAACTCCAGGAAAGTCATCTGTAATTTGTTACATCCAGCATTAACATACAGTTACAATGTAAGAAAGCATAAGAATGGAAATGGTCCAAATCTGGACCATTGGAATGGAATGGAAAAAATCTAGGAACCATTACAGTGGCACGTATAGCAGTAAATTGTAAGGGATTTATTGTGACTAGATTATAACTCCTCTCCCTCATCTCAGAACCCTGCCAAAAATTAGTCTGCTCAAATAAGATCATCATCACATTTCCCTTGCATTCCACACAGAGTACAAAGAACATTAGAGTACGGATTTTACAGTAAGGATATGTGCAGCTGAGACAATCAAAGCTAGTGACGATGAATAAATCCCGACCCAAATATTATGCATTACTGCATCTATGTTATATACAGTACACTGCAAAAACTCAAAATCTTACCAAGTATATTTGTCTAATTTCTAGTCAAAATATCTTATCACACTCAAAA
>JAUYWH010000026.1:11785773-11833300 GCA_034779795.1 Ctenopoma multispine
ACTTATTTCAAGCAAAGATGCCTTGTATTATTATTTTTTTACTTGTTTTTGGAGGGACTTTTTTTCCAGTGTATATAGTATTATTATTAGTAGTAGTAGTATATAAAGGTTTTACCTTGCCAAACCATCCATGTCCAATCTCCTTAAGATATAGCAAACTATGGCGGCCAAGGTCTGATGATTTCAGCAGCTGGACTGTAAAGGAAAGTAAGAAAGACATAACATTGCTGTCAGACAGAAGAACATTTTGAGAGTATCGTAGTTTGAAAGAACAGATTAGGAGAACAAAAAAGGTTTCTGAAAGGAAACGTTTTGAACACGCTCTGCAAAGTAAATGGAACTAAAATAGAAAGTATAGAAGTCATACAATGCAGGGAAACAGAAAAGACAGTTATATTATAAAAAAAAAAACTCCTCTCACAGGCAAACAAAAAATGTAAAGTTTCCTTAATAAAACTTGCATCACCTAAAGAAAAGAGATTTCCTTGCGGCACATAAACAAACTTATTACTTTCAAACTACAGTAGCGCTTTTCTCCAAATTATACAAAGTTGTTGGCAAGATCAAATACCTCCATGGATCCTCATATTTCAGGAATGAAGATGTTGATGTTGAGTGGAAAGATGATGACGACGGAGCTGCAGAGCGGCCAGCCACTCCTAACACTGTGACAGTGACTAACTCTGAGTCCAATCCAGGGCTGGAATACTGGTTCAGAGTGTGAGAACCGAAAGCCTGTGGCCCCAGGTCCAACCCCAGGCATCTTAGCCTCATTGTGTGTATGTGAGAAAGAGCCCATGGCCCAATGTGTGTGAGGGAGCCTCGGCAGGATTTAACCCTCCGAGCCCTCGCACAGCTGAACAAGCTTGCCACGCTGCCTCTCCCCCTCTGCACCGAGCTCATCCTCCAACTGGGACACAGACAAACACACATACTGTCCTCGTCTAGTGCTCTCCAGCTGTAAGGCGAACACTGAAGTCTTCAGTTACTATATACAAGCTAAATTTAAATCTACCGTTAAACCAAACAACTTGAAGTGGACGATCCGCCAGCAAGTCAAGTTCTGAGGCAGATCGCTGCTCTAAGATTTTCTGGTATCACGCCTGATGTGACCATCATGCATGTTGGTGGTGTGCCGTTTGACACGCCAGCACTGTGTGCAGCTTCAAGACATCCAGTAGTGACATGAGGCCCACATAATACCCCCTGTCATCCAGGACAGCAGCATTCCTCAGCCAAATAGGACACAAACACTGCTCTGTCACATGCAGAAAAGACCTCTGTCATACACATTCACCACCCCTATCTCAAGCATCCCCTCCCCACTCTTAGGTCCTAGTGCATGCCACCACCTTTCCCCCATCTCTCCTCATTCTGTCACAGTACTTGCACTGTATTTGCCCATAATGCAAGTCCTCCGCTGATGAGTTCCACAGACATTTCAGCCCAGGCTTATGCTCACCCACTGCCCAGCCGGCCTAAATCAAGGTCATTGTTTGGCTCGCTCACTCACACGCTCACGCTGCGTCTCCTGGTACCCAGTGCACCAAACACACACACAGACATGCAAACTCTGATATGCAGAGACACACAAGGACTATTCTCCACTGGAACGCTAGGCAGAGGTTGTCACGGTGATAAGGGACCCACACTTCTCCAATCCAACCCTCAAGCCTCCACTACCCTTTCCTCATGGAAAGAAAGAAATTAAAATGTGGTATTATTCTAAATGCAGTATGTGTGTGTGTGAGTGTGCATTCCTATCCTACTCGTGGCATTCCCAGAGAAGATGGTAGGGTCCAGCAGGACTCTTGAATCGATAGGCCCATGGATGGACTGATTTCAATGTATCAAGCCTTTGTTGTGGGTTTGAAGGCTTTACATGACCTCTTGAATAAAAGATTAGAGCAACAAATGAAAAACAGGACAGTCAAATCAATGGCAAACTTTGTGCTTTGTGCCTATATGACTGTGGCTCAATGCATCATTCAAGTTAGTGTATAAACTATACGTGGTTCAACATACTATCGCTAGGCTCATTTTCAGTATGTAGATATTAGGGGGACAGTGCACAATTTCACATTCATGTTGTTAATATGAAGGGAGGAGCTTGTTCAGTCACTGACCTGTAGTTTAATGATATGATACTGACTAGTGTAAGTCAGTCTGTTCACATGTCCATGTGTTTCTGATACATGTTCAGCTATAAGCAGGACAATAGTTATACTAGTAGTTATAATAACACCTATTTACTGTCTTTATAGAAGAGCAGAAAAAGTAAGCAACTATTCTCATTTTACAAGCTTGTTTTCTTTCGTTATTTATCCATTCCTCACCCTGCAACACCTGGACCAATCATATAGCGGTAGCTATGGAGGACAGAGGGGAGGCTAGTGATTGGCTGCAAGCCTGAGGCTGCCTTGTCCAATCATTACTGGAGCTCACATCTTGATGCTGAGCCCCAACTCACCTCCCTTCTGGGTGATCACAGTCAGTGAGTCATGCAGGGAGAGGCACTTCGAGCACCCAGGATCTAGCTTCTCTGTGATACACACACACACACACACACACACACACACAGACATAAGCACATACACTTTTATAAAAGGTTGTTTGAGGCAAAAACTAACAGGCTGTGACGTTGCCAGGCAGGATCATGGATATAAAACACATAATATGACTGTGTGTTGAAGTACTGATGTTGGATTATGTAAGAATCAAGTAGGAAAACATGTCACACTGGATTCATGATAATGCAATGCAGCATGCATTTGAGAAAGCACACTCTAGAAACGATGTAGAGCATAGTTAGATCAGATTCCTTCCTCTCCAGTGGACTCCAATTTCCGTAAACAGTATAAGCAATATAATGGTCAGATGTATGTCTCTTGTTGAGTGAGAGAGGGTAAGAAAAACAATATATAAAATATAAGAAGCAAAATCGCTTCAAACACCAAGAAATAAAGCAGTAATTTAGAAAAGTGAAAGAGAGGAAACATGGATTATAAATCTGGTATAACTTTAAAATGTTGACAGTGTTGTGCAGTGTCTTACTTGATCTGCCAGGCTGTTTGGAGACAGGCAGGGACACCTCAGTGAGGGGAAGGATGTAGACTTCGGGGCCATTCTGGGAGGAAGGCGAGGCCAGAGCGGAGAGATCTGCCTGGTACTCCTCTCCCTCAGTGTTTTCAAACTCCTGGTGCAAACACACACGCTGGGATTAGTCATCCACTCACAGCAATCCTTCTACTGAGACAGTGAGAGACAATGGTTCAATTGTTACAGCATTCAATGCACTGGGCCACGTCCACCTAGATTGTGGAGTTTATTGTGTGGATCACTGCAAAAATGGTGTAAGGGAACACATTAATGCATATCTGTATACACAAAGCCTCCTGTTATGATTTTTCTTTGCTCCTTTTATATGCACTCACATGTACAAACCAGTGTTCTTATAATGAAGGGGAAATAAACTAAGTAAAGAAACTGCACTATAAATACTCATATTTCAAAACCTAAGAAAAATTAATTGATAATTAAAACATGACTTCACATACATATTGTGGTTTCGGTCCTTGTGTATGCAGTACATACTTAATCCACAAATATTCTTGTCCTCACAGTTAGTACTAATCATAACATGACTTGCATGATGTCTCCTTATAATTCTACAAATTCTATTCATCTCTATAGAAATGAACAACCATAAATGACACTCAAAATAACTAGTATTGTAAATACATTCCAACATTAAGCATTCAATATTCTTAAATAAAACAAAGAGACAATGGGGACTATCATTAGTTATGCATAAAGAAGCCTTTGCACTGTCTGTGGTATCCTTGCTAGCCTTCTTTGTACCACCATCTGTTTCTGCTCCCCAGTCTACTGCAGTGTCCTTTCTCTCCGATTGTTGTGATGTGTCCTTACAGTGTGTTTTTAAAGTTCCATACTGTATGTACAAAAGAGCATCGATAGGTCACACAGCATAAAGAAACTGCATAGTATAGAAAGGAGACCGATTTAAAACATTGCTCATACAAAAGAAAAATATTTTATTATCCCATCATTTGGTGTCCTCCTTTCCTTCACATATAGAGTGACATATAGTCTTATTCTCTCAGGCACCTTTAAAACAACTTATGTATCTGATTGTATGTGCCTCTGAGCAATAATGCAACTAATCATTTATAAAAAACACCAACATGGCAAGTTAGTGTAACTAACCATTAATAAAGTAGGTTTAACTAAAATGTATATCTTCTAACTGTTACACGCAAATCTACAGTATGACCTGTATAACCACGTTTACACAGCACTGCTCAGGTTACTGAAATATTGCTATTAAAATGATTTAGTCTTTTTTTATATCTGTTTTTACATTCTAGCAGAGCACACAGAAACTCTCTTGAATCATGGCGTCTCTGCTGTCCATTAAATGTATCAGGTCCATAAGTCAGAGTCCTTATTCATTCTGTCCTACCATATGAAACAGCATCACACAATAATTCAAGGCAATCTTGTTAGCAGTTTCTAAGACTGGGACTATATTGGGAAACTGGGCTGTTCACAAGCACTGAGACATTCACCCATCCATTCCTTGGCTAATGAACTGTTGCCCATAACAAGACTATCTCCCTCTTGCAGCAACCACAGAGGTAAAGAAAAAAAGAAGTGAAGGGAAAACAGGAGGAAATGAAAAAGAAAATGAGTGGGCTACAATCTGGATTAATGTGAAGTATTTGAATGGCTCAGTATGTGTGTGTGTGTGTGTGTGTATTTACATGCCTCCTAAACACGAATGTGTGTACACAGGAATGTGTGCATGTGTATCATTCAGGAAAACCATCTGCCACTCTCCTCAGAGTGAAGTGTGAAAGCGAGCACCTGGCTATGAGTCAGCGCTGCATAGCTCCCCAGAGAGCCTTCAGTTTAGAAAGCACTTAATACCCAGCCTCACACTATGCTCTCCAGTAAGAGGGCTGCGATGGAGAGGAATAATGAAGCTTTTTGGACGGTGCAGTGATGCGATCTCCCACTCCCACACAAACGCACACCTTACAAGCGAACTGCTGAGTGACAACCTGGTGCCAAAGAGGAGGAACTGTTTAACAATTCTGTGGTATTTGCTGCCAAACTGAGAGAACAAAATGCAGGTTTGGTAACTTTTAAGTTTAAAGTACACAGTATCTGAAATTACAGTGATCTGTGATAATGAAATCAATGATGTATTTTATTTATCAAAGTTACAATCTATTGCTTTGTTTCAGCATAATTATTAATCATGTTTTAAATTTTTTTATTCAAATTGTGTAAGAACTGAAAATTACATTACTCTGACATAGAAGGTTTCTTGTTAGTAACAACTGATACAATTTTCTTATTATAATTTTCTATAATTTTCTTATTATAATGCTTTCATTGATCTTGTGAAATGTGTGCCAGCTACAGCTGCAACCACAGGCATAATGTTATCAGGGTATCGTTCATCCCATTCTTGTGAACGTGATGTCTCGGGAAAAACTTGGACTCAAGAATAAACTTGGTGGTCGAAGGTTCAAGTTACTGTGACCTCATGCCTGTCCCATTTTTGTTAATGCAATATCTCAGTAACGCCTGGAGGGAATTTCATTGCATCTAACACAAACATTGATACTTAACACATCAGTTAAATGTACACAATCTAAGCCACATCCAGATTTGTAAATGTTGAAGTTTTGATCAAAAATTGTGAGCTTTACTTGCCTAAAACCAACCCAGGATTCTGGACAGGAACCCGGATCTACAGTTTATCAGTGCTGCACACCCTTCATCCACTCTAACCACCTCCTTCCAACTCACTTTCCATTAATAAATGGACATTATGTATATATATTGAAAAATATATTTCATCACAACATTATTATTATTATTATTATATGATTATGTTTGCCACAAAAAAAATTAATCACAGTTGCATTTAGCTGCTTAGAAACACAGTTTTCAGGAGACAGGTATAATGAAGAAAATATCTTTACCTATATCTTTATCTTTACCTTTGTACGCTGTTTTTTAAAGTGGGTCTCAAAACCTATTCAGAAAAACTATACTAATCTCTCTTCCTATACACATGTATACACACCTCTTATAATACTCTATAATGAACCCAGAATATATGCTATAAACAACATACTCAGTGTGGCATAGTGGCCTTAAGCAAGAAAGGCCACTATGCCACACTGAGTGGGAAAGTGAATCTTTCTAGCTCAACAGCAACTTTTTGTTGTCCTGAACTCTCTGATAACAGGATGCAGCAAAACAGCAATTCTGAATGACAATTGTGTCATATTGGTATATCAAACAAGGTGTGGCCATGGTTGACATAATTAATGTATTTATTGTCCAGTGCTTTTAGTCTTTTAGCAGCTGGAGCCAACACCCTGTCAGTTATTTGACACTAAAAAGACGGCATGTGGAGAGGAGACACGAGCTTAGCCTAAACGCCCACTGCTCTGCAGGTTATTAAAACACACTTCCTCATAATGAGGCAATGGCAATATGTTCTGGGACAGACATACATGGGCACACGCAGACGCATAACCACATAGAAGAAGTCAAGAAATTGTTAGTGGTTCCTTTCTATGCTGTGCTCATTAGTGACACCATTATCCCTGCAGCATCTACAGATAGCAGGCCGTTCAGACTGTTCAGTATGAATACCGAAGCACAGACCTGACTTTCACCACAACTAGCAAGAACTTCTCTGCTCTGATTCCCCCTCGTACACCCTCCTCTGCCTACTGCAGCTCTCCAATCAACCACCAAAAAGCTAAACATGATTTCCATTTCCTCCACTGAAATTGAAAAATGTTTTGCATAAGTGATCTTAACAGAAGACTCTGCTGTTCAGTCAGGGCTGAAATGTATTCATTCAGCAGGTGAAAGGAGTCAACATTAAAATGCATGATCAAAAAGAAAATATGTTTCAATGGTAATGCCATAATATGAGCAGCATGTTAATGTATCTGTTAAGCCTCATTAGCCTCTCAGTTCAGTGCTGATGTTTGACACAGCGAGGCTGAGTCATGTTGGCAGCTAAAGGCAACACAGAAACAGAAAGTGTGCCATTCTGTGATGGGTTGCATCGCTTCCATAAAATGAGGCAATAATTGTCAGCAAAAGACTTCAGTATCTAAAGTATGTGTAGATTTGGGAACAAGTAAAATCAGTACAAGTATAATCATTTTAGTAATTAAAAAAAAAAGCCAAAAATTTGCTGGTTTCAGCTTTTAAAAAGTTGAAACCTTTCTATGTCATACACAAAATTTAACTCAATATCTTTGGATATTGGACTATTAATTAAGTATATAATAAAAAGTATAGCTGGCATCTTTTTTACATTGATTTTATACACAATTTATTAATTAGAAAACTTTGCAACTTAATAAGTAATGGCAATAACTGGTAGCTCTGGTTCTGAATTTTCTTACTTTATTAATTGTTTTTTCAAATGAAACCCAATGTGTACCTCATGCCAAGAAAGTAATCATATTTACATTTTCAAAGTGAAGGACAGTAACTCTCCCTTACAATTATTTATTTGTTTTCACATTAGCACACTATAAATGCAATGCAATACAGCAAATGCAGCAAAATAAAAAGAGGTTGCATGGTAGATCACATCAATACCTTAAGAAAATAAGCTCCACTGTTCAATTTTTCATAGGTATTTCATTGACCATCAAAGTTATTTCTTTCCTGTAGCATGTGCACAGATATGTGCTGCGTTTATCCAGCAGGGGGAAGCAATGAGCTCACCTTGAAGCCAATGTCTCCCTTCTTGCAGCAGAGACAGGCCAGCATGAGGAAGACGAAGGTGAAGAGGCCAGAAAAGGAGACAGCTACCACCGCCAAAGATGAAGGCCACGACAGCTCGCTCAGTGGAGCCCCATCTGCAACAAGAGAGGACAATGCCAGTGTTAAAAGGTTGGAAATTTACAGTGAACTGACAGCAAATTGGAGGATCAATAGAGGAAATTTAAAAAGAGAATACAGATAATGTAGATTTGTGTAAACAGAGGTGCATTGACTGTTTTATTGGCAGCTTGTTGAAGGAAGCATGTGATTCCTCATTATTATTCTCTTCAGTCTGATATTCATGTCTATAGACTTTGTCACTCTGAATATGAAGAATGTGCCTGTAGATTAATTACAGTAGTTATGCACTTTGAGTCACAGAAGCTAAAAGTTTGAAACCACCCATGAACACAATTACTGCCTCTGGATAATAATAATAAAGCCGCGGCAAAGTAATGTGTAGTGGCTCATTCTGCGCCTGTGTAAACAACTGTGATGAATGAAAATGCTTGAATCTGTAATCTGCTTTTCATTTTCTGCGATGCTTTGCAAAATCTGTCTTAAAGCAATGTTTGTCAGTCAAAATACAACCTAAAATTAATTTGAAAGGAGAAAGATGCATTCAGTGCATTTAAGGTGTAGGAAACAATGAGGGGTATTTATTTTTCAGTGCAAGCCATTATGATACTATCACTCTAAATGTTTTGTTTGGGTCTATGAACAATAAACAAAAAGCACACACATACATATGTATATACTGGTGAGTGTGTATCATTATTTCTCATTTATTAAAGTAGTTGTGTCATTATCTTCCTCTGTGCATATAGTGCAAAGCACATGTGTAAGTTTGTCTTTTAGGTTAAGTTTATAAGCTACTGTCAGCATACATGAAACAGAAGAGAGAAAGAGGTTGAAAGAACTATGGGACAGACACACACACACACACACACACGCACACACACCTGTGTGTCTGATCTATTGTATGAAAAATATTTAATATTTTTCCACTGATAACCGTGACAAAGCCTATTCCATTCAATCTTACCAAAACATTTGTACTGCCTCATTAAAACAACAAATGGATCGAAAGTTTATCTTATCTAATGAATAAAGCACTGAACCCTCAGTAGTTGCTGAGCATTACTTTGTGCACATCTGTCTACTAGCAGTAATGAAGAGAACTCTGTAACGTCCTTCTAATACAACACCTCTGTAGAAAATATAGCTTGCACATATCGTATCCGGCCAACATTCATATTTAATAGTTTAAAATGTATTATTGAAGCCTTGTTTTTCCTCATTCAGTTATCAGTTTGATTTATTTAGAGCCCCAGTACTGTTTAGTAATAGTCCTTACTTCTGAAATTCAATATATGCTACATTAAAGAGTAATCTACTGAATTGTCTATCCATAGAGCTACTCTATATAATATATTTAAAGAGTTATTCTATCATTTTAGTGTTGCACTTTCAAAGTTTACACGGTCTATTTCTATATAAATATGACCTACAATGTGATTAGATTGTCCTGTAACTCCTAAAACGAGATAAAAAAGATATAATTATATACATATATGAAAAAAACTAAATAGCATTTAGTAAGTTACCAATTGTGGAACATTATCTTATCTTAAATAATTGTCAGTGGCCAGAGTATGTGAACCAGTGTCTTCGGTGACCAGTGTGACCCGCTTTTGCAGCAATAACTTAAATTAAACATTTCTGGTAATGGTTTCTAAGCGTTGCACATTAACTTGGAGAAGCCTGTTCATTCTTAACATTCTGAACAGCTTCAGCTCAGGAATGTTGGTTGGCTTCCTTGCACAAACTGCCTGTTTCAGGTCCTGCTACAGCATTTCTACAGGACAAAGGTCAAGACTCCGCTATTAGAAAATATGACATGCTTTAACCATCCTTTGGTAGAATGACTTGTGCGTTTAGGGTCGTTGTCTTGCTGCATGATCCACTCTCTGTTGAGCTTCAGTTCATGGATGGGGACATTTTTCTGTAGAACGATGGCATGCTGCCCTGTTTACAAAAGGAGCCAAAGGTTCGTTGTGACCTCCTGGACAGTTACAGGCTTTGCTCTTGGAGTGATCTTTGTTGGTCAACCAGTCTGCCTGAGAATCAATTGGTGGAGTCCAAACCATTATGTAACCATTTCTAGCCTAGTCAGCGTCAACAACTCTTCTTCTAAGGTCTTCAGTTTCCTTCGTTTGAGCTATGACACAGTTCTGAAAACTTATGTTGTCAATATCAGACTTTGATTATGATGTCCCAGATTTCTCTTCTTTAAATAAGGAAGGACCTCCCATCGGTGTCTGCCATCCCAGTAATGGGAACAACAGACTCTGATTTCCCTTTTAAATGAATTTATCTTCCTAGAGGTTTACTGTATAAGAACAATGGCAAAAAGGAACAGCATAGAGAAGCTTTTAGTGCCTAAGAGAGATCAGGTTATTTTCTCAAACTCTTAAAAGCTCCCTATAAAGCCACACACATATACAATTATTGTTATGATAAGTCACTAAGATTATTTTTATAATGTTAAATTAGCATATTGTGTGGTTTGTTTTGGTGGGAACTTTCTGACTAACAGTGTCTCTCTAAGACAGCAAAGTTATTATTTCTGAAAATACTATGAACTTCTCTTTAATTGTACTAACATAAAACTAATAAAAAACATAACTAACCAACCACAACAATCTGTCAGAACTCGCCCACAATACAAATTTACCACATTTGCTTCGTACCGACCTGCAGTTACCTCATTCCCTTTCTATATGTACTTTAAATATTATATAACCAGTTAGAGAAGAGCGACTGACATATTGTATGCTATTAGTCCAGCATTCCCTTTAACTCTCTATCCTTCTGAGGACAACACATGCAAACAAGCACAGGACTCTGGTGCCGATTAGAAGTTGTGGTTTGTGTGTGGGTACTTTTCCAGCTCACTGACTGAGACCCAGAGGTCCTGACCCATTTGGTTGTGAGGAACAAACTGTTCCAGATCTGACAGCTCCCGCAGTCCATACAGCACTGCTACAAACCAAGCATGACTCTAAGGTCACAGCCACAATGCCCATAGTCACACTTGCACCCACATGGGCAGACAATGCAGACATGCAGGCACAATGAATCCAGGCTTCAGCTTGATGCATGGTTTAGTTCTGCATGTGTGTGTGTGTGTGTGTGGGCACTGATCCACACACATCACCAAGGTAACAGCCTCACTGGCCAACACATAGTAACTAATTGTTTTTTACAGTGCACCAAACTTCATGCCGCCTCCTTCTTTCCCCACTGATTCCTCACTCATTCTATCTGCCTGTATTATGCAGCGACAGCTTGTAGTTGTGTGTGTGTATATGTGAGAGTGTCTGTGTGGTGGAAAAGAAGGGGATTACCAAGCTAAATCAAGCAATGCAATATCTGGATCCACCACATAGCACTGAGTGGGTGATGACAGGACACTCTCGTGTAGAAGCTGATAGGGAAAATAGGAATGGTGCTTTCTTTGAATGTGAACATTCACAGCTTGTATACATTCCCTTTCCGGGTCAAGCAGCTGGGAGTAAAAACAAGTAGACCTATGAAATCTTCTCCTCAGTCATTATCAAAAAGGAGGTGCCTTTTTGAGCAGTCTTGAAAGCCTCAGGACTACCTGTGTTACTCAGCCATTTGATGGAAGTCGCCATGCTATTGCTGCATACAGATTATCTTGGAGAATTATACTGCCTATCGCGTTCAACCCTCCCTGCATCTATTTCTTCACCTTTAATTTTTTTTATTTTTTTGTTTAATTTTTAAACACTAAATACTGCTTACTTCTCAGACTTTTCCATGTAAAAGTGAAAACAAACCTCTACAAGGCAATCTAGTGTAAATTAATAAAAAGTCTAAAACAGAATATAAGTGGGAAATGACTCACCCCATTTCAAGTGACTCGCCTAAATCATTATTCGTGCATCCAATTTTAGAATTAGTTAAGTGGAGATCACTTTGATGGAGTGAATGTGTTTCAAGTGATTGTATTGTAAATAAATCTGGATCTGGAAGGTCCAATTACTGGTGAATCAGTCCCCTGGCCAAAAACTATGTCATGAGGGCAAAAGAACAATCCAAGCAACTGAAAAACATAACTAAGGGGAAGGATACAAAAAATAACAGATTCAATAAATATCCCTTAGACTGGATTTAAATTCATCATTAAGAAATGGATGGACTATAGCACAAGTGAAAATCTGCTTAGAGAAGGTCATCCTCAAATACTGAGTAACCATGCAAGAAGGAGACTAGTGAGCAAGGCCATCAAGACACCTACTGCATGATGCCTGAGGGAGTTACAAGCTTATGCAGCTTAGATGGGAGAGGCTGTGCATACAACAACAGTTGCCTGGGTTCTTCACCAGTCAAAGCTTTATAGGCAAGTATCAAACAAAAAAAAAGCTCATATTAAATTTGGGCTAGAATTCACCAGAAGGTGTGTCAGACTCTATGGTTTGATGAAACCAAAAACTGAAATGAAATTGACCACAATTCAGAGAAAATAGATAAATGTGAACATTTTCAAGCAGGGTAAATATTTTTGACAAGCACTCTATATATTGGATTTACAGCTCTATTTATAGATGGGATGGATGGATGGATGGGTGGATGTGAGGAAGAAAGAGGAGGCACACAGTGCAGATGGTGCCAGAAACATGATGAATGTGATGATACTTGCTGTATCAAAGCACATGGTGATTCAGAGCTCAGGCAGGACATGACATAAAGCACACATGTGCATGTTGTTATTTTTGAAGGAGACTATTAAGTGGGTTGCCATGATGTACAAGACCTGTAGCCTAAAAAAACAATATCACATTTTTCACTTCGATATAGGAAGTACAAGCTTATCCACTTCTTCCTGTTGGTCACATTCCCACCACAAAACCATTTTATCATGATAAGCAGTCTAGCTTGACAAGTTATCTAAGCTGAAGCTGAGGTAAGTGGCAACTGTCAAACTCAAGCCTCTATAGACGCTTAAAGCAGATGGTGAACACAGACTGGAACAGAATTTTTTTTCCTTTAACAGATAATGGAAGAATCATGGAAATTGGCAATCCACTCTTAGTCTCTTTTTTAAGTCTGGAAAAAGAGGATGACTGTGTTTCTTATAAAGGAGTAAGAGGAGGACATTTGTCTACAGTGTCCAGTCTGGAGCTGGAGGCCTCCTCTGCTCACCGATTTAGTTTGCAAATGGCATACTATAGTACACAACAAAATTTATGGATAGATGCACAGAATCACAATATTCTCAGATTTATCAGTTTTAACTACAACCGGCAAAACATTTACTATGTCTTCATTCACAACCAAAGTCTAATATGGTCATCCAGAGGAAAATCAGTGATACTGATTTCACAAGTGCGACATTTAAAGAATCTATCTCTGTCTCTCTCTGAGGAACTGTGAGACAGCATCGACCCAGGGTCCTCCATAAATATTTGAGAAGCACACATTACTTCACCAGCTGTATGGCGAAATGAAAATAAAGCACTTAAAGCTGGGCTTATACCCGCTTTATTAAAAAGCTGTCTTCAGGACATGAGGAATGTCCTGACCGATACCAAGGGGAGAGCAATGGAGTGATGCTGCCACCTCCATAATTCAGGATCACAATGAGGAGGACGTACTGGGATGAAGGGAGGGAGAGAGAGGAATGTGCCACTTGTGCTGTCAGCTGATGGTCGCACTGTTTAACACCAGGCTGAGTTGAGGACTCACATTTCAAGCCTTCCGTGGCAGGAAAGAATTTGCTGAGTGCTGCAGAGTCGCAAAACAAAAGCTATTAGTGGAAAATGTTTATGAAGAACTAAATAATGGCCATAAAATACAATAGTGGTGTCGCTATTTAATCAGTGGTTGACTGCTCACCAGTCCAATGCAATAATTAAGAGTACAAATAGAAACAGACAAATGCCAAACTAACAAAAGTAAACTTGAGTTACTGTCTATCATGGATTCATGAAATAATATACACTGACAGGAAGTAATAAACAGATAGGATGCAGAAATGCTGAGTTCATTATGTCCCTGTATGTCTGTGTATGTACAGGATGAGAATGTGGTGGGTTAAGCACAGCAACCAGGCTTTTCGTGCTAGATCATAAATAAAGCAGGGACCGGCAAAGCGAGGCTTTTTGTTGCTGTGCAGCTGAAGCAACTGAAAATCAGGTCTACGGCTGCTTCGATAATGACAATGTGTAACTGGTATCCGTAGAGCTCATCATGCATTTAAGTAATCTGTTCCAAATGGACACAAAATAGAGATTTTATTCAAGGCAGCCACCCACACTCCAAGGCCAGGACCAAACCATGTGTTCTTATTCACACACAAGCACACAGGCATTCACTCGCATTGAAAGTCTGGGCAAGGTGCTGCACTCGGCTGCCTAGCATAAAAGTGGAAATTCTGTGGTAACTAAGAACAGTTAGCTCTTGTTTTTGCTTGCGATAGCTGTAACCCCCTGACAAAGTCCGTGAGGAGGATCTCTAACACACAACAGATAATGTCATATGCATTGATTCAGACAAACAGAACATAATTAAATGTCTCTCTCCCTCTGAGATTCTGCATTCTCCCCCTCTGCGGTCTCCCCCTCTGCTTCCTTTTTACTTTGGTCTCGCTCTTTCTCACTGGTATGGTTGCTATGCATGCACAAATGCTCACTCCAGTTCTTGTTCCTGACCAAGGGACCAAGTAATAACAGTGCTGCAGGGCGGGCACTGTGCCAAACTACACACCACTGCAATCAAGCCATCTTAAGAAAGAGTAAGGTGGAGACAAAGAGAGAGTGAGTGAGATACAGTTTCAACTGAAAATAACATCAATGGAGCAAATACAAATTAGGACACAGATTGTGCAACTAGTGTGGCAACTAAACGTCTCAAGATCAGTTGTGGTCAGCAGCCACAGACAGTGCTTTCAGTCTTTTAGCAAGGCTAAGATGGCCTGCAAAAAAAGACTGTTTCAACTCCAACATGCATCTAACAGCTCATGTCACAGTGCAACATTTGTCTGACACCTTGTTACCACTAAATATAACATTTAAAACCAAGGCGTACATAACATGTCACCATGTGGAATAGGAGGGTGGCTGCTGCTTCGTTTTAGACCATTATGTAACCCTTCACCTCCTCTTGATGCTCCTAATGGTTAAACATGAAGGAAAAAGAGACAGAAAGAGAGAATGCAGGAGAGCATAAAGAGCCTCCGATCTCTCTGAGCATGTGTTTACATTCAGGACAGTGCTGCAGGGGCAAACGTGCTCCTCCATCTGCCCTGCCTGGGATGCACCAAGTGGTTTCTAACAACATCACACGCAATCTTCCACACACACAATAGTGTAGAGGGAGGAATAGTGGTCAGGTGCACAGGATACAGCAGGCAGGACATGATGGGCAGAGACAGGAGAGAAGTGTCACCTTTGGGTATAGATTTACGGGGCAGTTCGGATGAAGCAAGAGCTCAGCAGTTGGTCTGTCACCAAAAAAAAAAAAAAAACCTGCATACATTAACAGTTGTATACAAAAACAGAAAACCTCAAGTTCCACTGATATTTTTTTGGAACTCATGGTGAGAGAGGTGCAGTGACAATAAGTCAACTTACAGTATCTGAATAAGAATTTCAGTTTAATTTAACAGAAACCTGCTGGTCTGTTTATACACCAAGTGAACTAATGCTTCTCCTCTGCTTATGCGCACATGCAAATAAAATGCATAAGGCCAAATTTTATTGATCTGTTAGCTGTACGACAATTTTTGGGTTTTAAATTACACTATAACTAAGTCTATAAGACTTGTTCTTTATATACCAGTGTGAGTTGGGCCAGGGGAGGGGCAATAAAATGCTCTGGAGAATGAAGGAAATGGACAGCTAAAGCGGGAGTTGTGAGGTGGAAAAAAAGGGGAATGAGTGGATGGGCAAAAAGCAAAAGGGAGCTAGGAATACAAGACTCCGATGAGGCAGGGCTGAACATAGACAAGTGCAGAGGAAGAAGCATTCTGCCACCACACATACATGCACAAATATGTCACTTAAGGGAATGGTTGACAGCAGAGAGAACAGCTTGACATGATTAATGGCAGGGTACGTTATGCACCACCGATTTACATCGTCTCTGCTGTTTTCTAGTCTGTGAATGACTGCAGATGGTAGAGGGATGCTCTGGCCTGCAGGGAGCCATCATAACCACTATTACCTATGAGTGAGACCCCAAGAGGACCACTGTGGATCAGTATTACAGACCTGTCATGTCCATCCCCTTACAGGCTAGACAAAGGCCCACTGAAAAGAAAAAGTCTGAATATCAGCACTGTCTGTGATGGACGGATCTTTAGAGTTAATTTCATAGATTAAAATTGTAGGACAATGCAACTTTTAACATCAGTATATCATGTCTTTGAAATATTATAATTAATGTAACTACAGATAATTGCAGTTGAGACTGGCAGCCTCAGCTGGCCTCTGTTCTGCATTTTGCAATGTGGGCTGTTCAGTCAGACTTTGAGGGAAATCTGCTGAATTGGGAGATTATTATGCAGCATAAAAAGAACCGGAGCTACTGTTCCATGCAAATGGAACAAATGTTTATGGCAAACAGATGGTTGAATGAATGAATGGAATGAAAATATGCTTATTCTCTGGAGTGAACAAAGCAAGATACTTGACTTGAAGTTTCAAGGATCATCTTTGTAACAAGAAGCAAAACAGTTTATAGAAAATCAAAATTTGGATACATTAAATACCAGCACTAACAGTCCAGCTACAGTTTGTTGTGATTATTGCATAATTAGGAAATGTATTAACATATTGCACATTTTTACGTGTGAAACCAGACGAGTGACTATCACAAGGCACATTTTCCATATCTTTTCCAGAAATGTCAATATTATACTCATAGAAATCTATGCATTATTTTCTTAGTTAATGAAAACTACCTGAATTTGGCAGAACCTTATTATTTGTATCTCATGCTGCACATATAATGCATATATGCACATTTAATCTATGACCAGAACATTTGCACAAAGCAGAACACAGATCTCCACAAGCTATCCTGGAAGGAGCGTCTGAGCCCTCGTGTTTAGGCTCCTGGCTGATAAACGATAATTGGATACATGTGCAAAGCATATGCAGACACAGAAATATGCATTTAAGATGACATTTCAGTCTAACAATGCGGACAAAGGCAGTGTTTGTGTGTTCATTTGTGTGTGTGTGTGTGTGTGTGTGTGTGTGTGTGTGTGTGTGTGTGTGTGTGAAGAAAAATACCAACATACCTGAACAAAACAAGTTAATTTGTGTTATGCAGGCTCCCATTCACTCATTATTCCTCCCATACTTTTCTCATTTCCTGGTGCTATTGTTCAGCACTTATTTCCACTCTGACACAAATGCAATAAATTCACATACACCTTCCACTCAAATGTCTCAGCTATCCTCTTCAGCTAAAAACATGCGTGTGTGTGTGCTTCTTCCCCATCGTGTAACCTTTATCAGAAACAAATCAGCCGATACACCTCAACCACTCCACTAACCACCATAGAGTGATTGCTAAATGGCTCTCTGTGTGCTCTAGTGTTTACAGTCAACTCAACAAAAAAATGAAAGGGGACTTTTAGTGATGAATTAAATACTGCATGAAACCCTCTCTAAAACAAACAACCATCCCCCACATCATCACACAGAGAGCACATAGAAGAGACATAGATGGTTCCCCTTGACTGCTTAAATACACTTCATTCTTATTCTAGTTCCCCCAGAGGCAGCCTTACATAACTAAATTGCTTGGTGTTACACATGGAGAGATGAATAATCAAATAGTCAGCGGTGCTGACTTGTACTGACCCAGTCAGTAGGAGGAGCTCTGAGAGCAAGTTTAGACACCACATCTTTGTCTCCTGCATTACCACCTTGTTTAAACCTTCATTGTTCTGTCCGTGTGTACGTGAGATGGAGGCAACATGTGTAGACGTTCCTGCTTGTGGAATGTGCAATGTGCATCATGTTTAAGTCTGAGTGAGGGATAGAAAAAGTGCGTCTTATTTTCTGTCTACATCAAGATGCCATCCGCAACATGCATGCTGGTTGTCACTGCCACCTCCAGGCATCAGTGATGAAAGACAGCCTCTCACAGTCCTGCACTGTCAGCTTGCTGGGGTATTGGTGCAGCCTTCTAGGTCAGTCTGTCTTCTGTTTGCCCTAACAGTAAAGTGATGCATATTAATTCTGTACATGGGATGTAGCCAGGTTTTCAAATATCTTCTCTTTGTGTACACACAAATATGCACGTTCACATCTACTCACTCGCCCGATGGGAGAGCTCTCCGTGGTACTGAAGCTGTATTAAAACAGGTGCTAGCTGCAGTTGTCATTGGAGCAAAATGCCACACACACTGGGGTGGTTTCTATGGCTGCACACAAATCAAGTCGCAGCACAGACATGTGAGGCCCAACGCATTCAGGAGATCCAAGCCTCCTACAGGAGTGTTCGTTGATCCTGATAATATATAATGCCATGCAATGAAACAACTCATTTGGCCCCCATGGTTGTTTTCCTCTATCTGTGTGTGTGAGTGTGTGCGCTTGTGTATGAAACTGTTCATGTGAGTGCAGAAGTAGACGTTCTAACGTAGCCTGGAGCATTTGGTGGAAGTGCAGCTGTGGAGGACGGCTTGAAGGGTGCAACACTTGGTGATTTTGAGACTGACTCACAAATCAATGCTGTGTGTGTGGGGGCTGAATGGTTAATTGGGACTGTTGGGTTTTCTACATTAATTTGTATATATTATATAATTTGTAAGGTCTTAAACCTTACACTGTAAAGTGCCCTGAGATGACTTATGTTGTAAATTGGCGCTATATAAATAAAGTTGAATTGAATTGAATTAATATGGTCAACCCTAAATCGCAGAGTGGTGTGGCCTCTGATGTGTTTATCCTACCACGTTACAGCAAGAGTTCTGTAATGATTACTAACGCCATTGAGATTGTTTTATTTCATCAGTTGTTTTGCAAATCAGATTCCTCAGGTCTCTGTGGTTGTAAATGTGAGTATGTTATGTTAATCTACTTGTTTCTACTTTTCTGACACCATATTTAGCAACTACAGCTGACTGAATAGTGCTCCTCCCAGACTGTGTCCCTCCCCTTTAAGGGACGCTAGCATTTCTTTGTCCTTAGCCCTGGCAATGTGAATGATTGGTTCCTCCCCACACACCCCCTTCATCACCTAGGTAACATTGATTCTCATTCTAACTACTGGAAAGGGACTGGATAGCTAGTGAGGTGCTGCTTGTATGAAAAATATATCATTATGACAGGATAGCAATGATCCAGGCCTCAATATCCAGCTGCATATTCCTGAGGGTAAATGTCCAAAACCTACTTTCTTTCTAGTCTTCTCCAGAAAGATAATACCAGGACAATTAAATTAGGAAATGCCCCAGAGGAGCCACAGTTAGCAGGCATTATACCCATAATTCAGCTGAGAACCATTTAAATTTAAATTCTCAGAACTGTTTTTCAAAATATGTAAACAATAAACTGAGCTGTTCCTCTTTGCAGCATTTTCAAAGAATAATATCTGTAACAATTCAAGTGTGTTAATCCAAGTTTTGGATGAATTTAGAATCCAAACAGTTTGTAGGATGGCAAAAAAATGCGGTTCTAATTGTAAAAGTAAAATGTTGTCACTTATTTGTTTTGAAATTAATGAACATTAACATTTGCTGAAAAACAAAATTAGCTCTTATATCTTTCCATATTGAACAGTTTTGTTGAAATTATAAGTACAGGGACTTCCCCAATGCACAGCATACCTCCTGTAAATAGCAGGTAGAGCAAAGTGGAATTGGCAGGAAGGTTGGAACTGGACAGAGAAGGATCAGCGATCACAGAGTGTGGGGTTTGGGGAGAAAACAGAGCCTGAAACTTGAGAGCCACTGGACTCACCATTATTTGTATGCTCAGCACACTGTGACCAGTTTAGGGATTCTCTCAGCCCTGTTTGCACTTGCACAGTTATTTATTCTGCTCTTGTTCGAGTCCTCACACAGACTGCCTCCACAGCCGTGACTTTGTGCTCAGTGGTCCTGTAAGCACTGCAGCAGCACCTGGGTACTCCTACACCAAGCATCCGACCACGCCAACACAGAGGAAATGATTAAACGCAGCATTCAAATTGGCAGTAATTACCACAGCCTTAAACAGCAGAACCAAACACGTCTGTCACCAGGTTCCCTCTGTAATGTTGTAGTCAGTAACTCTGACCTAAACAAACACATGCAGTACATGCATGCACATATGCAGCTGCAAGGGTATATTGCAGATTCAATGCAGGCACAACTTTTAACCCTCTTCTCGCCAAGCTGTACAAGGAATTGAAAACATGTATGCTTAAGCTTATCGTTTCAGCTTTAGGCTCACTGTAGTGGTAATGAAGATGATGACAATACTAGGAAAATATGTATACAGTAATATAGCAACGGTTTCATGGCTTTGCATCACACAGATTCAGATTTCACCCACCGACATCACTGATCGTGAAAAACATCACAACCACAACCAGATCTGCAGCAAATGGGGGAAAAAAACGCATTTATCAGTTTGAACCTTACCTGTATCGAAATGAGAGCTGAAGGCAAAGCTGGGATTGAAAAACGCCGAAGACATGACAATCACATGTAGGGCAAATACCATCCTCCTCGTTTCCTTTCGGAAAGCAGCAGACGCCTGATTAACAGAAGGGTGTAGAATAAAATCCCAAACTCAGGTGCGTTTAAGATTGAAGTAACATGTAACGGAAGCAGGAATGCGCAGCATTTTATTCCATCACACCTCACAGAGAGCCCCTCTGAAAATCCTGCTCCACCTTCAGCTCGAACCGACTTGGAGACAGATGTTGACAGTCATTTCCATGTTTTTTACTTGCTTGAGAAAAAACTAAATAAATATATATGTATATACACACACGCATATGTGTACATATCCCAGCTCGGGCCTTATCTCTTGTGTCTGCTATTCTAAACAAGATTAATGCACCTAATCGATCACCCAATCAAATGCTTATCCGCTATTTGAACCGATTTACTACACAGTCAAATGTTGGCTGCTCCACAAAAAAAAACTGGCAAAATTCCATTATTTTCCTCTCAAAATAAACATGTGTTTGCTCCTTGTCTCGCACTACACATCACATGCTGCTTACTGTCAGAGCAGCTGGAGCGACACGAATTCGTGTTTCAGCTTCGGCACAAAAAGACAGCGCGACATTTTGCACCAGTGTCACATCCGATTGTAGTTTTCAAAGTAAAATATCCTTCATATACGGGACGACTAATATTTTATTTTGAAGACAAAACAAGCTCCATTTCCGCAGTGCTCCAATTGTAGAGGAATCTTGCGAGTGCTACACGATGGTGTGAGGTGGTTGGAGCTAAAATGTTTTGCTTACTGGACCAGGCTCCGTAGACAGGCCAGCTCACACACGGAGAGCTGAGGCAAGTGCAGGTACTCTGGAGCATCGGGATGCGCACGGATTGGAGTTTTTAAATAATGTTCACCGTGTCCACTTTGCTGTGTTGCTGCTAAATGACGCCTGCAGCATGAGTCGCTTAAGCAGAGTGGCAAAGTTGATGAAGTGAGAAGATTACACACGTGTAGGGTGATCAGGTGACTGGCTGATGGCGACTAGTGGACAGGGGAGGTATAGTAAAATTCTGAATTGGGGAAAGCAATGTAGTTGTCACTTTAGTGTTGTTTGTGGAAGACACCAAATAAAATTTTGAAAAGCAAAAAAATAAAGTGAAAAATGTGTTACATGAAGTTATGTGACAGCAGGATGAGACTTGTGCAATATCATTAAAATCCCACTTAGAAATGGGTTTAGCAATCAGTGAGTCACAGTGTGTCTGTTTTTAAATGATCTAGCAGTTTAAAAAATGTGAAAGTGTTTTTTACCGAGTGGACCCATGTTGCTTTTCCAGTGCTTTCTCGGTCATAATGACTCTGTGAGACTTATTAGGGTGGTTTATTGTATTTGTTCATTCATTAAAACACTTACAAGGTTAACTGGCAATAGGTCACAATGATTGGATACAAACAGAATCAAAGAGATGCTTTTAGAAGGATGGGGTTTATCATTCTGTGAAAAAAATGTAGTGTTCAATTAATGTCTCTGTGAAAAATGCTTCTCAATGCCACATTGCAAAGACCTTGTGAGTAGACCACAGACCAAAAACAAGTACTGAATGGCTGTGACCTTCAGAGCCTCATACTGATTTAGAATCTTTAAATGAGCAACTCGGCTTCCTTCTTGTAAGGTCAAAATGTTTCACTAATCATCCAAGTAGCTTCATGACTGATGACTCAACTTCACCTGGACGACTGAGAATCTTCACAGACATCAAAATCAAACATGATACCATTAGTGCTGAAAGATACGTACAGGTTTTGGAACAACATTGGCTGAATGCAAGAATGTAAAAATATTTTTGCATTTCAAATTAAAGCAAATGGTCTCCTCAGTGCTGTTAAAACAAGAGGCTGTGCAACACACTGGTAAATATGCCCTTCTTCAAAATAGGGTTTGTACATTTTTATTAAAATGGTGACTAAATAGAATTTATTCAGTAGTGTTTATTGTTACTTTACAATTATTTATTTAAAAAATGTATTAGTTTGACTTGAAGGGATAATCTCTACAGCCTGTTTCATACATAGTGTTGTTATTCTGTTGAATGCACACTAGAGAGCAGCACTGGATTATTATTAGACAGGCACATACACAAACACACACCTGAAGAGTAGCATGGGCTTATTTGTCTACTACTTTCCGCATATTCTCAGAATATTCACTTTATTTTACTTTACTTTACTTTGCTTGGCAGACGCTTTTATCCAAAGCGACTTACAGGGAGCTAGCGCTGAGTGTCTGGCTCAGGGACACACTTGGTGGGGGATAGGCTAGGAGTCAGGCTGACCAGGCCGCCTGGTGGCTCAAAAATATTCAGTTTTTGTTATAGTTTTTATTACTTTTTGTAATGTGATGATAAAATGCAACTGTATCTGCAGGATGCATCTGCAGCTCCATCTATATTAATCTCCCTGTAAATTAAGTTGACTTGTTCCTGCTCTTTGTACTGGAAACATGCTGATGTTTTAGTTACTGTTTTGTCAGTAGAGGACTGTGTGTGTTTTGTTTTACACGTGTGCAGAGCCACGGTTTTTATTTAATTTATGCAAACCTCCTCTTCCTGTCAGTCACTCTCAGTTTCAGTGTTGTATTAAAATGGCTCCTCCAGCACCTCCTCTCCTCATCCTCCAAACCCTCTGATCTGCGAGCAGTAAACTCACTTTGCAGACTTACAGGGTTGTCCGTACCTCACGCAGACAACATGCTGGGAACCCTCTGTACTGTCCTCGCTGCTCTAACATGTAAATGTGTTGAATTACTGTAGTTTTGACTGTATGTTGGATTCATCTGTGTGTTTCTCTTGACTTCATGTCATCTTGTTGTTTCCAGGTGTGAGTGGTGTGACGATGGTGACACAGAAACCTCCTGTTGTGACGGTGAGCAAAGGAGAAACAGCCAGCATGGACTGTAATGTTTTCACAGACGATGGGTCTCGCTGGTACAAGCAGATTCCGGGAGGAGCTTTTACGTTTGTGCTGAGGAATCATGAGAGCTATTCCTCTCCAACGTATGGCTCTGGATTCTCCTCTCCCAAATTCATGTCCAGTCATTTGTCTGGGACAGAGTATCGTTTGACCATCAACAATGTGGAGGAGCGAGACTCAGCAGTGTATCACTGTGAAACCTGGGATAATTCTGCTAAGCAGCATGTAACACAATGATTCACACTGTGACAAAAACCTCCTCACTAAATGCTTCTGCTTTTTGAGGGCCTCATACATTTATCTGTCATACAAAAACTGCCATAGCAAATGTTTTCACTAACATCCCTACATGTCCATAGAAGATACCATCGGTGATATTGTAGCTGCTCAAGCTCACACAATGGAAAATGCCAAGAGCAGAGCACTGAGCACTGCACTGCCACTGGTTCAGGTATGTGGATGATACCTGGGTCGAAATTAAAACACAGGAGGTGGAAATTTTCACAAAACACATCAATGCTGCAACATCTAGTTCACTCAAGAAGATGTTACAGAGAATTGTTTGGCCTTCTTGGATTGAGCAGTTTGCATTAAAGCACAAGCACAGATCGGGTGATTGGAAACTATACGTCAATGCCACAAGGAGAGAGGGAAAGAAGAAGGAACAAAAAAACACATTAACAATTATTCTATTATTCACACTTAATGCAATCATTTCATCACTCCTCCACTCCTGCTGCTCGATCCAGTCAGTCAAAACTAGCTTACATGAACATCTGTCCAGACTCATATCAATGATGAGTCCAAGTGGACATTTGTTATAGTATAAAAGATTATAAAAAATATATTAAGAGAAGAAATGCAACATGTAACCATAGTCTCAACATTTTACCATTTAGATCACTGTGAGAGACCAATATTTTATAAATTGACCTAAATCTTAAATGAACTATTACAGATTGTGCTGGTTCATAATATTTCTTATAAAACTGCATATGACTCTGCACCCTCAGTGAGGGAAGTTTAGTATCACTTCTCCGCTACCCCCTCTCTTCATTGTCAGGATGCACCTGTAGGCCTCCTCTCCATATTTATAGCATCATGCAAATTAAGTGGTCAGATGTCAACTCTTTGCAAAATAAGAAAGAAATGCCCCTTGCTAAAAACGCAAAGAGCACAATGGTACTTTGAAGATCATGTATACACATGTGAAAATGATAAAAAAAGGGCTTTTGAGATCCTCAGCTCTTGAAGTACAATTTAATAATGATCGATGTTGATGAGTGTAACAGCTTAAAGATATCATAACGAATGTGTAATTGTGTCACTATAAAAATTAACTTTAAGAGACTTTAAGTGTTTTTTTAAGTGTTATTTTGTGTAATATCCAAAGCCCCTCCCCCTGTTACTCACTTCCACTTTCAGTGTTGTGTTAAATTGCTCCTCCAACACCTCTCCTCATATTTCAAACCCTTTTATCTCTCATCACTAAGACTTTACAAGTACATTTTCAGCTCACACGCTCTCAACATCTTTAGGGACTTTCTGCACTCTCCTCACTGCTGTAACATGTGAGGAGGATGAAAAATTGCAGCTTTATGTTCCTTAAGTTGGATTCTATGAATCACTATTACATTTAATGTGATTCATGGCCAAGTGTTGAGTGTCTTTGGCACTTGTGATTTTTGACCAGCTGACACATCCTGAATGTCTTCTTTATCCTCAGAACTGTTCTGCTGGTATTTACAGACAGTATGTCAGATCCATCATCAAAGTTTGCAAATATAAACCATAAAGCACAAAAATTCTGAATATTATTTACATTCAGTTACATAATAGAATCAAGTTGAAGTAACTTTGCAAAACCTCTTATTAGTTGCTCTCAATTTCCAGAATGTAGTAAATCATTGGGTACACATGTAATGTACATCAATCTTACTGCTTTATGTCTTTCTAGTTTGGCTATGATGCAACCAAATCGAAATGCTACACTGACCTACCAAAGTATCATCTGGGAATATAAATATCATTGAGGCAATGCTGTCTTGGTGAAAGTTCCCTTTAGAAAGGTGTTTTAAATCTGAGATGAAAGATGAACAGACACGTTTAGTCTTGTTGCTTGTTGTGGGACAATATATACTACTATAATAATGAACTGGAATAAAACATGAGCCAGAAAACAGATGATACTTACTTATAGGTATACTTATTATGTTTATATCGTGCTTTGTAACTTAATATCAATATGATAATGTGATTTGGTGCAAATAAAAGACATTGGTGACATTTCATTGACAACAGAAAAAATAAAAAATAAAGTTCTGATTTGTGAATATGATATGAAAAATCTAACTTTCTCTCATGTAAATGGATGACAAGAGCGTTACGACTCCTCCTCTTCTGTGTCTTTATA
The DNA here is from genome assembly GCA_034779795.1 of Ctenopoma multispine. NCBI lineage: Eukaryota > Metazoa > Chordata > Actinopteri > Anabantiformes > Anabantidae > Ctenopoma > Ctenopoma multispine. The sequence continues at coordinate 11,811,697 of JAUYWH010000026.1, forward strand.
ACCTTCAGTTTCTCTTCTCCTCTCACTCCGATCCTGCTCACCTCTCGCCTAGACAGTACAGGACATTTACACACACTGACAAAATGTTGGGGACCATCTACGCTCTCTTCACTGTGCTAACATGTAAGATGTTCTTCTCATTGATTTTGTAACCCATATCACCAGACAGAAACATTTCACTCAATCATTTTTTTAATGTATGTTGACAGATGTTGATGCAGTGATAGTACTGACCCAGACGCCGGCTGTACACACAGTTTCCACAGAACAAGAGGTTGTTCTTAACTGCAACATTGAGAGAGACTATGGAAATTCTGTCAGATGGTACAAACAGGTTCCTGGCAAATCTCCTCAGTATATTCTGAGATTTTACCATTCTAACAGTTCACCCAGCTTCCAGTCAGGATTCTCCTCAGACCGATTCAATTCTAAAGCCTCATCAAACATAGATTACCAGTTTGTCATTAAGCGTGCAGAGACAGGTGACACTGCTCAGTATTTCTGTCAGACCTGGGACGACTCTGCTTCTGCAGCTGTATCACAGTAAATCACACCATGACAAAAACCTCAGCGAGAGACTCACTATATTACACTACTCACAATTGTAGGCAACCAGATAAACTTAAACACTATATTTAAAAATAGAAATTCTTCAAAAGATTCTGCAGCAGTCTTTTATCTACACATATGACATAAATGAGATATTGACAGTGAAAGTTGGTTTCAACAAGATGTTTCAGTTCCACTCCCCTCATTAGTGAGAGTCAGGAGGTTTTTGTACAGCTGTGTGTACAAACTGAATCACTGTGGTATTCGGACAAGGCACCAAGCTGATTGTGACAAGTAAGTACCTAATAACTGATTATAAAAAATATTGATTTGTTTGTTTCTTGTGTATTTTAAGGGAAATTAAAAAATTTATCATTTACAAGTTGTTCAGTATAAAATAGATAAATGTTTTAAGATGTTATTTGAAACAAGCATCAACAAACATCAGCAAATCGGACACATTTTGGCACTGATAGACCCAAATTTTCTTTAAGAACATTTCACACAACAATACAAAGTAAAATTTACTGTGCATTTAATGTTTTTAGCAAATAGGATAAGAAAGTAACTAAAACAAATTTTGTAAAGTTCAGTGTGATTTTACTTTATTGAAATGATTTTTTTTTTTTTTACTCTGGTGGTGAGATGGACATCAATTTAAAAAAAACTGATTATTGTATTTATTTATAATGTTTTTATAAGTAATGTTTAAATGTATAAATATAATTTTGTATGATTTTTTATTAATGCTTTGATTTATAATCATCTTCTGAATGTTCTCTAGGCTCCAGCCTCCCTCCTCCCGTCCTGACAGTCTTCCCTCCGTCTAGTGCTGCGCTCAGGTCCAACAAAGCCTCTCTGGTCTGTCTGTTGAGTCAGTCTGTGCCCTTTGCAGATGTGACCTGGTTGTCTGATGGGAATAAAGTGAGCAGTGGGATCTCTACCAGTATCGCTGTTCAACAACCAGAACAAAGATTCCAAATCAGCAGCTATCTGGACATCCAGACGTCAGACTGGAACATGAATAAGGTTTACACGTGCAAAGCGTCTTTGGGTTCCCAGACGTCAGAGAAAAACATCAAGAAGTCTGACTGTGCTTCTGAAGAGCAGTAGAGCAGAATGACCACCTAAAATCTGCTTCATTGCTACTTGTGCTGTTTTTTCATTACATGTTAGAACAGTGTGTCTGCAGGCCTGTGACAAATGTTACAACAGTGGAGGTGTTGTATCAGCTTTGCAATTGTACTTTTAATGACTGATTTAACAAAATAAAAACATTTTAATTCATCTAGTTTGTGATAACTTGCAGTCTTTCATTATAAGTTTTTGCAGGAATAATAATACTAATAATAACAATTGTTAGATATTTTCCTTTGACTTTGATCCCAGTCACATTTACAGTTAATTCAAAACGTACCTGAACTAAGTGTAACTGTGACTTGAATCTGTATTAATATATTTAAAATAAGAAAACTTTGTTTAATTGAAATGTTAAGAGCAGCATTTAATCAATACTTCAACATCTTGTTTAAGTTTCTTGAGACATTTACAATCTACAGTGAAACTGAATTTTCACCCTCCGTCAGTGAAGCATCATCTCTCTACTCTTCTTTCTGTTCTTTCCCAGGATGCACCTGCAGACTTCAACTTTACTGTATTTATAGCTCCATGTAAATTAAGTCCTCAAGTGGCACCGTATTTCCAGACAGAAACACCAGGCGCCTGATGTGCACACAGTTTCTAAAGGACAAAAGGTTGTTCTCAAAGGTTCTTGCTGGGGCACTTGAGTATATTCTCAGCTTTCATCCAGGGGCTTCGCTCATCTTTGGATCAAGATTCTCCTCAAACAGATTCAACTCTAAAGTCTCATAAAACATAGATTACCAGTTGATCATTGAGGTGCAGAGGCAGAAGACACTGCGCAGTATTTCTGTCAAAAATGGGACAACTATGCTCCTGCAGCTGTATCACAGCAAATTGATGATTTTTGATTTATATGATTTTTTTAGACTGCAGAGTCAAACAATTCAAATCAGGAACCCTGGGAAAGATAAAGATACGTAAGAAAAACCTTAGGTGCGAAGGTGTTATGAAATGAAATTAGACTGATGAATGAGCTGACAGTGACTGTGGGTCTCAACAGGATGTTTCAGTTTCAAGTTAAGAGGTTTCAAACAACCCAAACTTTTGTATTTGGACAAGGCACCAAGCTAATTGTGACAAGTAAGTACTTTCTGACTGACAACAAGATTGTTTAAGGTGACATTTTAAGACTTATTTAAACGTTTACATGACTTAGTGTTTGTTGCTTTAATACAGGATCAAACTGTGCTTTTAAAACACAGTGTGGATGTGTTGTAGATTAGATTACTGTATCTGTACAGTTTTCTAAAGTCTTTACTCATTTTTGAAATTTATGTTTGAATGTGTACTTGTTCAGATCAGTTTTAAAATCACAATTTATTAAGTTATATAAAAAAAAGCAATTCTTCTATGGTTAACTATTCAAATGTTTATCTTGTTTTATATTTGAACTATACAGCTGCTGATTAGTGTATCAACTGTCAGCACAAATGTGCTTGATATATTACTGCCTCATGCTAACTAACTTTTATAGTTTCAATTACCTTGTATCTGCATATTTTATTAATCTGTTTATTTTCTGTGTGAAATGATGCATATCTTACATTTAAAAATTTACATTTAGTTAGTGATACATTAGTGAACACTGTAAATTCTGCTTATATTTGCCTCTATATATTTTTTTGTGATGTATTTCTTTGATGTTGTGACAAATTAATAAGTTAACTTGCAGTCATGCTTCGTATCATTGATAAAAATAAATTTTCCTTGTATTTTCAGGTTGCCCCTTCTCTCAGATGTTAGACTGGAACCCTGCTAAGCAAAGTTTTTGAGCGCTTGTCATTAAGTTTGTTAAATTATTGATTTCATTGTTGCATTTGCATTGTAACATAGTTTATCCTTTGTAGATATACGACTGTTAAAGTTGATAATTAGCTTATTAAAAAGATTACAGGAAACATATGCATGCATATATAAACATATGACAATGTATCGCCCACATTTCAGCATTCATTATTTCACTATGCAGAACAGTCTGTCACAGACACTGATACCAGTTTTAGAGAATAAATATTTAGCTTTTTAAAGTCTGACTGAAGGCTATGCAAATGATGTGCAAAACAGACAGAAGTCTGTGTATTATTTTAAAAATATCTGTAGCATTACATTACCACATTCTTTTGCCAGTAAATGTAATTAAAAACAATTAATAAAAAAATCATGAAGTATTTATAAAGGAAGTTTGTACAACAGTAAAAAGTAGAGAAAAACATTTCATGATTTGCTATGCAAATCACAATTGCTACCTATTTTTAATATGTGTTGTAAAACATGATTCATTTTCATGCTCTATCGGTGAAGCATCACTTCTGTACTCCTCCCGTTATTCCTTTCCAGGATGCACCTGCAGGTTTCACCTCTTTATTTGTCCATGTAAATGGAGAGGTTAAGTGTCATGTCTTTGTAAAACAAGAGAAAAATGTCTCATATCTAAACTAATATCTATAGAAGGATACAGTGTAGACAAATTACTGTGCACTTTTACTGTGGTTTCTTAAATTTATTTTATAATGGTGCCAGTCTTGCAAACTTTCAGCATTAAACTTACTTCCCAAAATGCACAATTGTTGTTTCATTTGTTGCATTATATACATTAAAATGAAGTTTCGGTAATTTGAGCAAATAATCTGAACTAGTACTGATGACAGAACTACTGATCTGCTGATTTATAAAGCACCGTTCAGCCACAGGGACAACTCAAGGTGCTTTACAGTGGCAATACATTAAAATCCCAAAAGTTAAATCTATTTCTCCGTGCCAGATCATTTCTGTGCGATTTCTCTTCATTGCAATGCTGATATCAGAGCCATTTCTATCTATCTCTTTATATTATTCTTTAATGTTTCATACAAATCACAAATAAATATATTGATAATATATTGTCCCCACCCCAGATTGAGCCACAGGGAAAGGAGAACTCAGCACATGGCAACCAAAAGTGATGGAACGGAGGCGCAGAGTAAAATACGTGTAGTGTTTATTTATCACTTATTCTCAGTTCTCAACTGTTATAAGAAAAGGAGGTGGGGGAGGAGGACCAGGCGGTTGAACCAAATCAACATGAGCAAACAATAAAATAAAAGCGGCCTACAGCTTCTCTAAGAGCTAATTGGAATGAAACAGAATAAAGAAAAGGCCTACCTATCTAAACTAGCAAACATCATTCAAAACGAAACAAATGTGGCATTAACCGCTTAACCTAGTGTCTTTAACAGAGATCCTCCTTCATGTTGCAGGTGTACAGGGTATCCCAGACTTACCCGTCCAACATCCCACTACAAAATCACACTAGTAACTCAGTTCATACACAGAATACACATGCAAAGCAAGGCCAGAGAGAGGCAGCAGCAAGAGAGAGAGAGAGAGATGGTGATCCCTGGTGTGTGATTGGTCTAGTGTGCCCAGAACAGCCAACAGGTGCATCTCAATAATCTTCAAATGGGCCAATCCGTGGAGGCAAAGAAACACAACAGTGCAACCTATCGTGGCATGTGACAATATTAAACTATATTTAGTCTTTCTTTTAATTTAGTTTTAGTTGCACAAACACAGCCTCACACATGTTTTGTTTTTTTTTGCATTGGTTTTCATAATTGTTTATCTCTTTTCCCATGTGAAGACCCATATCTTTGATTTTCCACTGTTTTTATATGCTTGAAAACTGCAGGCGAAAGGGAAAACTAGAGAGGTGATGCTTCACTGACAAAGTAAAAAAAACAGTTTTTAGTTGTTGCTTATTTTACCTGATTTCTCAAACATCCTAAATGTTGCAGTGTTGCATTTTCATTACCATGGTCTTTTTGGCATTGTTGTGTCCTGTATGTAAAGTGATGAATGAAAAGTGATGCAGCACAAAGCTTTCAAACATATAAACTTTGTAATAACAAACAGCACGATGAACAGTTGGGCTGATTTGTTGATGTTTATTGTAAATTATTTTGTGTTTAGTCCAAATGTCATCAGTAATGCCAGAGTAATGGCGTCAAAGCAAAGGGTAAGGCACCTGTGGAGCAGTAACTGCAGGGCCAGAAGTACTGAGCACTTGCTGAAGTGTTACATTTGCTAAATATCATTTATGCCTCCAGCAATTCCTGCACAAAACAAGGGGTGAGAGATAATTTAATAAGTGCTGCCACCTTGTGGCTTAAAGGGACTATCAAGATGAAGATAAAATCCTCTGGTGATTTCTACACTATGAAACAAGTTTCAACACAACAGTTCAGCTTTCAACACAGTCATACAATACATGTGCTCTGAAAAGCTTCTCACCCTTTGACTGACACTTTTCCTCTGTGACTGGCTGCTGTGCTTTCTAATGAAGAGACCCCAGAACTATAAGCACAGGAATCCCACAGGGTCACTTCACTTCAGCTGTGACTGTGTAGCCTCCCTGACGAACAAGCATTTTAAAGTTTACAGTAGACACTACAGTCAATGAACTGATCAGTGGTGGAGAGGAGACTGCATACCAAACACAGGTGGCCGAACTGTCTTGGTATCACAAAAATAATCTCTCCTCAAAGATAAGACAAGAATATGATCATTGATCCTGGGGAGTAGAAAGGAGCATCCAAAACCCAAAAATATATTGGTGAGACAGAGGCAGAGGGTGAATACATTTAAACTCACCGGAACCCACATCGCAACAAATCTCTTCTTGTCCCAAAACAGCGGCCAGCTCCAAAAGCAAGCTCAGCAGCGGAGGCTGTACTTCCTGAGGAGGCTGAGGATGTTTGGCACGTCGCCCAAAAACCTCAGCAACTTTGCAACTTGCACTTCTGGGCACGGGAAGGCTCTCCAGCGTGTCATAAAAACTGCACGGTTCATCTGTGGAGCAGCCTTCCCATCACTACATGACCATTACATCACCAGCGTCATCAGGAGTGCCCAGAACATCGTTCAAAAAAACATACACATCCACAACACAGTCTCTTCAGGGAGATGCTACAGGAGTGTGAAATAAAGAACAACAGCACTCACAAACAGTAAGTTTAAGCTGTGCACTTATCACAGTCAGCTTTTGAAGAATCAGAATGAGCTTTATTGGTCAAGTATGCTAACACATACAAGGACTTTACTTGTGGTACTTGATAAGCTTCATTGACAGTGCAGAATACTGTATGTTCAGCAATAAACAAGATATAAGCAGTAGTAGCAGTAATTTAGCAATTGTGCACGGTCAGCTATTAATGAGTTTAATGGTTTTGGCAGTTTTAGCAAACAGAGCTCTGTAGCACCTATTAGTCAGGAGATGTTGGAGTAAACTTGTGTCCAGGGTGAAAGGGGTTTTCTTGCCTGTGGTTCGCTTATGTGATCTTTTTTTTTACATTATACTCATCCACAAAACAATATATTCTATCTATCTTCAGATATTAAACATATTCAATCTTGTTTAACACATGTGCATTTATATAAGAGAAGAATAGGAGGCGACACATCTAAGATTTCTTCGGGCCTCTCCTCCTCGCTATCATCGGTGTTGGCCTTGCAATAATACCACCGTCAGGAGCTTTCATCTGTGCTCGCAATGGTGACCTCAGAGCAACACGTGGGGGAATCCTCTGTATGGAACGCCGCGGCAGAGTGAATCTGCCATCCCTAAGGTCGTCCACAAAAGCCTCCACGCTGTCAAACTTTGTGGTGAGCTTTCCAAGCTCATCTTTTAGACCGTTGAACTTCCTGTAGAGGTCCCCGAGAGCATCTGACAGAGGCTGTATCCTGGGTAAATGATATTCGTGAAAGCACAGGTGAAAAAAATTATTTCAGTACTAGAATGATCAGTCAAAGAACTTTAACACTGCAATGCTCCATAACCTCATATGAAATAATAATCAGGATATTGTTTGTTGGCAAAATATAACTCATTTCATATTTGTGTTGCCAAGTGAAATTGGCAACACAAATACACGACAAAAACATAACATGCTGTTAAGCAGAAACAGCACCATCATCTGCAGGAAACATCAGGATAACAGATACAAAGAACACAATTGCCTTAGAACAAGATTAAAGTATAAGAATCACTGTTTGTTGGCCTAAATTTAGGGATAAACAAAGAGCCTGCAGCCCAGCTGAAAGTGTTAGTCGGGAATGCTCACAGTAAACATCCTTCAAGCTATTGGTTAAGTTTAATCTCTAAAGGACAGGGTCAATGACTCTGAGTAATGTTGCCACAAACACTGTTCAGCAGAACATGAGGCAGAACCATTTCCCGCTTTCTTTTGGCACAATCTTTATAGTGAGGTCATTTACAAATCAGAGCAGACCTTGCATGGACAAATGTGATCACAATACTGGCTCTGACAGGCCCCGGTTCATGTGCAGAGCAAAGGAGTTGCATAATTCCTAATTTTTGTATAACGGTGAGGAACAATAAAGTGTTCGCTGGCATCACTGAGAGTTGTTATTCTTGTCCTTTTCACCTTTCTTTTACTCAACATTTAGACTTTATGTGTTTTTTTGCTTTAGCTTGTTAACAATCACTGCTGCACATAGGTAGTGCACTGCAGTGATGTCACCCACCTGTTGTATTCAGGAAGGACAGAGGCATGGTCTTTGATCAGCAGGTCTTTCACTTGGGTCAAAATAGCAAATTTCCAGTTGTCCAGTACCTGAGTCAAGTTTGAGCAAGTCTTGCTGTTGCTGTGTTCTGCTAAAGACAGAAATGTACAGTAAGAGCATGTAGGATAATATTCAAGTCTACAAACACAATCTTGACTGAGGGTCTTTTAAAATGGAATAGAAATAACCTTTAGGATTCCAGTGTGAGGACTCCTTTTTCCACTTTTGTGCGCCACACATTGTGATCATGCACAGCAGGACCAGAAAACTCTGCGTTTTCATCTTACTCACCTAACAATACATAAATAAATAAATCAAAGGAAAGAAAACAAATTTAAGATAAGGGTTGAGAAACATATAAACTTGAAGGATGTGTCAGGCAAAATTGTACATTGTTGTGTTGTTTAACAATCTTTCACTAAAAGATCTCTTACACCTGCTGACAAAGTTATACTTCTCATTTATTTAGTATAAAATCAAACTGAGGTTTTGTCCTTCAGATGATTGAATAAGTATTAGATTACATATATGTCTAACCAGAGTGACATATATGTATTATATTATTATATAGAGATGACACAGTGCAGAGGACTGAACCGACAGTAATTCTTTTAGATTGTTTTTACTGTACCTTTCTATGAAGTAATGCCAGTGATCTTCCCGGGTCAGAGTCTCAGAACTTACAATCCTTCAACAGAGACACGCTGAGAAAATATGAAAACATGATGCAGGCAGCACTCTTATAGTCTCCTGGAGCCATTCCCCCACCTGCTACCACCCACTCCGATGATGCTGGGCGGTGACACGCTGCTCCTTTAGCATGTGTGCACATGCATGGATCAAAACAAAACACTGAAAAGGCAGCCTCCCCAAGCACAGGCACACACACACACACATACACACACACACACACACACACACACACACACACACACACACACGTTTTCCACCTCAGTCTTTTCTCTGATGTATGTTACAGTCCTCTCATCTGCTACAGCAATAAAAAGTGCCGGAATGGGAGGTCTTGATAATCCCCCATCTATGCTCCTTGTATCCTCCACTTGTATTTTAGTTGCTGTGAGTGGTGTAGGGCAGCTGCACTCCCTGTAGGCGCTAATCCAGAAAAGGTTTTTGATATAGCACTGTGGCTCTTTCAAAGAATTCTTGCTGCCTACTGTGATACAATCTGCTCAACATCTGGACAGTGACAGACGCAGCCAGCAAAGGTCCTTTAACTGTCAGCAGAGACCAAAACCTAAAGTAGTACACACACTTAATAAATATTTTAGACAATATTTAACATAATGCCAGACAAGAAAATCAACGTGAAAAAGATTATAGTCAACTTTTTAAAAGCTATTTAGGAGTAATGAAGGAAATAAATATCTCCTAAGAGATTCACTTACCCCTAAACTGCCTACATCTATAAGTTAAATACTATAAACCGCTGTCTGATTCACTCCAAAGTTCTCTCAGGTTGATTTAAATCCATCTGTGATAAGTCTAGATCTTTTAAATGGAAATACCATCCCTGCTGATGGAGGGTAAACGAACACATTTTACTTTCATTTCTAAAACAGATTTCCTTAATCTTTATTCTGGACAGATTCTGGGCAGGGAACTGCTGCTGGACCATAGAGAAGTAGAAAAATATATATCAGCAAAGCACATTTTCCTTCATTTAAATACTGGGCAAATATTGTGCCTTGTCTTGTCAGCTCTGAAATGAAATACCTTTTGTCGCACGGAATTCCAGTTCTGATCTACTCCAGACCAGAGTGACTTATTCTAGTTAAACGTCTGTGGATGCTGCTGCATCCTGATGTCTGCAGATATTTGTACTGATATATGACATGTGGCCAGTCACTGCTGAAAATGAATCTGGCTGGACAATTTATGCCATCTGCACCAACTTTAAACCAAAAGAGAAAACAGACCGTACCGTAGGATGAACATCATGCTGTCTGTATCATATTAGATCCTGTTTAAAGAGTGGGAACTGAATCTCTTTGAACTTTTGAAGATTAATAAATAAGGAGACAGTGAGATATGTTAAAGTAAATCTACCTGACATACATCCTCTGAATCCATCAACAACCAGCTACAGTAAATCCCGTTTAACCTTATATATAAAATAAAAAGTTCTCAGTTCCCATATAAATATGACAAGAGTTACAATATTACCTGTGAAATGTTGTTGAATAAAATGGAAACATTCAATGAATACATGTGTTTTATCCACAGATACACTACATGCAGTTGTGACTACAGAATGCAGCTAGTGTAAAAGCTGATATTAACTATAGTCCACAAAGTCCTGAAAGGTAAATGATGATTGTAACAAATTATAATTAGTTATTCATTTATTAGACATTAATATGGATTTATGGGAAGACTTATAAGCCTCATAAGCACATCTGGAATCCACCACCAGTCAGTGTCATGCTGCACTTGAAGCTTCCAGCAGCTCTAAAGGAAAGAATGATAGCAGCAGATCTGCAGAGCCAGAGAGTGAGCTAACCAGGCTTCTCTCTTCCTGTTTTTTTTAACACTGTCACATCTGCTCTTTAACTGACTGCTTGTTATTGAGTCATAGCAGCACACCTCTTTATAATGGCTTTTATCAGAGCAATATGAAGAGGATGCATGAACTTAAATATATCAGCATTTATCTTCGAAGACCGATGTCCAACAGATGGTGCACCCAAAGATCCCGTGTTGGAGATAGAGAACCAAGATGATGATTTAGTTACCTGATATGAATTTTAACATTTATCCTGATAGGGCTGACAGGTGATAAGTTATTGTAAACATTGCAGCCATGACCTGATAATAATAGGAGAAGACTGGGCCAAAAAGCATGTGCATCCTTCACTGTGACATCATGTTTACTTCCTGCCCAGATTGTGAAATCAAATAAACAAATAAAAAGTGCCTATTAAACATACTTATTAGCACATAATAAACTTTAAAAAGGTGTTTTTTTCTCTCTGTTCACATTTATTATTAATTAATGGTAGAGACTACAAACATACATTTCATACAGATGGAATACTTCTATATTATCAATAAGGGCATTCAGAGCCATGTTTTCTGAATTAATATTTCATTAAGCAACATGCAAACAATATATTAGAAATATTTTGGTATTTATTGTTATTTACCTTTTTTTTATACCTGATTTCTCAGTATTATGTGTGTTTTCATACAACTTCACATAGGTGTGTACTGTCCTTCAGTGGTCACAGTGAGGAACTGCAACACAACATTAGACACAGTGTTAAAAGTAATAATAATTCCTTTATCAGCACAAATGTACAAATCATAATTATTGTAATTTAAACACATAACAACTGTAATAGTATTATAGGCAGTTCTTAGCTCTGTTGCAATGGCCTGTGGAAATTTCACACTTTGACTGATCTTCTTATATTCCAGCTGGCAAAACAAATTCCATCTCCTCATAACGGGGTCAGCTGACCAAACTGTTCTTATTAGCCTAATAGCTTTAACAGTTTTTCTGATGTTGAGTCTGACTTCTATCAATGCATGTTGGATGCTGTTAGTACTGCTGTAATAAAATTCTAATTACGTTCCATAAAACTTTTTTTATGACAAATTATGCCATTAACTTACTTGGATTTGAACATGTGGTGTTAGTGATTGCAACAGTGGTTAAATTATATATATTGTTTTTTAAAAAAGAGATTTTCTGTAATTGTAACCATTTTATTTTAAATATATAATTTTAAAAGTTTCTACCTATTATTAAACTATCATGTATCCTGAATTTGCGTAGTTACTTATGTTCAGGCAAAATTGCCAGTTTAACGATCACAGATCTCAGATTTGTGACGTTTGTTTTAATTTAATTTAATTATTTACTTCAGCAGTGATTTTAGAAAGCAGAACAAAACACACAGGCTACCAGCTTTTCTTTGTTTCTCTGCTTTGTCTTTTCCAAGTCCAATTAAAAGTTTACCAAATGAAAACCTAAATATGTAAGATGAGAAATGCTCATGTCAGAAGACTCTTGATTTAGTCTCAAGTCCCACTCTTGTGAGTGTGTATTTAACACATGCTCTAGCATTCGTCTAATCCCCCCACTGTGACTCTCACATGATGGAGAAATCTTACGCCTCACAGCAGCCTGAGGCTAAACACAGCATAGTTACTCCACCTCAGCTCACATGCTCCTCTGTTCGTACTGTAGCGAATGCTGCCCCTATGTTCTACTTTAGCTTGTGCCATTCTGACCAGCTAAAAGCACAGTGGTTGACAACATGAGGAAATATTTGTTGTTAAAAAACTTTCCTTGGCTGAGCAAGGACAATACACAGGATGAGTCCAGTCCACTCATACCAAAGGTAAGAGAGTTATTTTTGAACTTTTGTTTTTCATTATCTTTCATTCTGATGACTGTGTACCCCTCTGTATTTGAATGTACTTAGATGGCATTAGTATGCAAAAACTATGGTATTTAGTTGAATTCCTGTGTGTCCAAAGGCAGGATCTGCAAAAGAGAATGCTGAGGAACTCTGCAGTGTCTCCAGTGATTTACACCCAGCAGGGACCAACAATGGACAGGAACACAACAACCCTCTATTTGAAAGGATCCAACCTCACTACAGTTATTCCTTAATGGACTATTTTCTAAAATATTTCTTGTTTCTATGCAACATGTTGTTCACAGTTCTGGGCCTGGTGGTTCTTGGTCTGGGGATGTGGGGCCTGATTAGCAAAGAGTCATTTGCTCAGGAGAAGATCGGCAGCATTGGCACTGATCCAATGCTCATACTGGTGACTCTGGGCCTTTTGCTAACTATGCTCTGCCTGTCAGGCTGTGTGGGTGCCTTAAGAGAGAACTGCTGCTTGCTAAGGATGTTCTCTGCTTTAATGCTGGTGCTCATTGCAGCCCAGGTGATGGCTGCCATTATGGCCTACAGCGTACAAGATCAAATTGGAGACTACCTACGGTCTGGGATGTTAACTGCCATGGCGCGCTACCAGGATGATCTGGATCTGAGGTTCATCACAGATGAGATTCAGACAAATCTGCAGTGTTGTGGGGCAGATAACTATCGTGACTGGGAGATTAACATGTCAGTAGACTGTGACTAAGTTGGATATATGACCAGTGATGATATAGGATGTAGCCCTTAAAAAATAAATGTGCCGCTCACTGTGCTATTTTTTCCCTTTCCTCAGATATTATAACTGCTCAGCTCCAGGAGTGCTAGCCTGTGGCGTCCCTGCAACATGCTGTGTTCATCCACTGGAGAACGGCACCGTGTGGAACTCTCAATGTGGGGTCGGAGCCCAGATGCTCGATGAGTTTTCTGCTCAGAGTGTCATCTTCCTGGGTGGTTGTCTGGGGGGAATCTCCCGCTGGATTGAGCAGCATGAAAACCTGATAGGGATAATTGGCATTGTCATACTGGCAGTTCAAATTCTGAGTCTTCTTATCACTACACGACTGTTGGACAGTATCCAGTGGCATAGGTTTTTACATAACATGGGAAGTTAAATAGGACTGGATATTAAAACCATTATAAACCATAGAAACTAAAATGTTCATTCAGGTGGATTGCAAATACTCAGGTGACATCACGTTTTGTAGTATTCAGCGAATAAAACTGCACAGACAGATAAGATTTTGATCCTTTGATTTTTTGATTCTTCAAAAAAACATAATGAAGACTCTTATCTACAGACTAATAAGGAAACTAGAGCAGGAAAATAAAGAGCAACACGTGGTCAAAATCCTCATTTTGAGCACCAGGTGTACATATGATGTTTTCCACTGTTTCCAGTCTTCATGCTAGCTGTAGCTTCATGCTGTACAAACATGAAAGCTGTGTCATTATTGTCTCTGTAAAAAAGGGAATAAATGTGCTGTATTTCCCAAAATGTTCAACTGTTCCTTTAAGTATCATATACAGAACAATGTTTGCTAACTACGTGGTCATGATATCTAAACTCACATACACTGTTTAGATTATTTTGAGGTTAGGGAGAAATAAAGCACCAGAATAGGGATGTGTAATATTTAAAACAGTGCATGGATGAATAGAGACAGTATTCAGTTTGGCAGAGATGAGAAGAAAGAAAATAACATTGAAAATTTCAAGCTTTATTCTGAGTTAAACCTAATAAACATAAACAAGAAACATGTCTTTAAAGCCAGTTACAGTTCCAACTGCAACCTCATTCACAGAGGAGACATTAAGCATCAGGTTATCGATGCCAGCATGAGAGTCTTAAGAGGAACAGATTCAAAAGGCCAGCATCCTTAATATGCAGATTTGCAGTTTAAATGCTACATATTTAATTTTAGGATTAAAATAAAAAAACAGTAATTATGAATCTGATTGTTGGAATTGGTTATGACATCAGTTCCCTTTGGTAAATAAGCAAATAAATTACGATGGAAGAGACTCAGATGATACCATACTGAGACAGCTCATGTAGTTCAAGATGACTGTACGCTTCCCATGGGCAGATTACAGTGATGTCTAAAAAGAGAGAGCATGCAGCGAGTAAGTGTTTGGTTTGTTTGTATGTTTTGGTGGTATGATGGTCTAACTGTGAGGTTTCTGCTTACCAGTGCCAAGACCTTCCATTCCCGGGATTTCTTCTCCAAATCTAAGTAATAGGAAAAATCAAATGATTATTTGGGTGGGAAATTTCTAAAAAGAGTAACTGTCTAGATGATGCTGATGGTAGAAAGGTCTACCCAATGACCCCTCTCTTGGGAGGCTTGCTCTTGAACTGGCGGGTGTTCCTCTGTTTGAACTTGGGTTGCCCTTTGCGTGGGGATCCGGGGCCAGTGGCTCTGAGAGGAGCTTTGCTGCAAGTCTTTGCTTCAGGTTTGGGTACATCCAAATTCATAATTGTGCCGTCTGAACTACAGCGGAACAATCACTGTGTCAAAAAGAACAGTTTATATATATATATATATATTTATATATAAATATATCAATCAATCAATCAGTTTATTTCATCATCATTAAGCCGCAAACACAAACTCTTACATTACATGCAATCCATAAGTGAAAAGGGGAACAGGAAGAAGAAGAACCTTGTATTAAGATATGTATATAATATTTTCTATATCATAGCTAACTTTAATAACATTGCGTTCAGGGCCATTGAAACCAATAATAATAAATAGTTTATATCAAATTAATCTACCTTTTCTGATTACAAGCACATCTAAATCATTTTTGTACAGTCAACACAAGCTGCTTTAATATCATTACACTACTAATATAACACTCCACAGTGTCTCAGCTCTGCAGCACATTCATAAGCAGATTATTGTGAGGACACGCTGAATTCGCTTATGGTCCTGTAGCCTGACGATAGCTCGTGAAGTTCTCTGAGTCTGACTCTCTGCCAGTGAAAGGAGTTTTGGAAGGAAACTTAAAAAAAACTGCTAAATTATAATAAGGAATGATTGTACCTGAGTGTATCTATATAACAATTAAATAACCAGTAGTTACATTGAATTAATGCTTTAGTAAGTTTATAATGTTATTGACAAAATAATAGAAATGTCTCCACTACCACCACCACTCTCTATCACATATACAACTCTTTAATAGTTTAAATTAAAAAAACTAGATGTTGTAAGATTCACACAACATAGACTTAACTGCATAAGAGTAGAATTAGACTGTACCTAACACAGTTTAGAGTATACTGTATGTTTATAGAAATATAGGCTTCTAAATTTCCAATAACACTTTAATCTATAGATAAAAACTAAAACTAAAAAATATTGCAAATACTCACCACCTGTTTTGCTGTTTGCTGTTTGTCTCACTTGGTAATGTTGTGGACAGCTGCGTTGTTTTTACATGATCTGTGTTTAGTGAAGGTCTCTTATACGTCTCCGACTCTGAGAAGATTATGATGTCAACAGCCATTAAACTGCACATCCCTTGTGTACACATCAGTCTTTCACTTAACACTGCACTGTATATGGAACTGTACATTCAATAACGGGCAATTGAAGAGATGTCACTTCTCTGCAGCTGCAACTAGCTGAACAGACATGTTTTTTTTTATGCTAAAGATATCTGTCAATGTGTCCAACAAAATATCACTTGCATATTTCTACAATCTTCCATAAGCTACAATGAAGGGGTGTTGCTGGAGGATTTCCTCAGGATATGTTTCATGATCTTCTTACCGCAATATTATGCAGCCACCGAGAACATACTAGCATGAGCTGTGGCATTGTCCTTTCATCAGCAGTCTCTCAGATTGAGTTGCGTATTGTCTCACTTGTAATCCCCTACACATAAACACACACATGGTTCATTCATCTGACGGTTTCTTACAGCTTCTCTCAGTAATCTATATTTTTCATACACATGCACATACACAACACACACACACAACACACACACACACACACACACACACACACACACACACACACACACACACACACATACGCCAGGATGCTGATGCCTTTTGTATTTTTACTTATAACCTATGTGTTTGATGAGATCTTTATACTCCTCTCAGTAATTCTGTACTCACATTAAAAACCATGGAGGCTCAGGAGTGCTTATGCTGCTGGAAACATGAATGGCACACTACATGTCTGAGACAAGCTCAAGATTTGTACATGTTTGCTCATTATGATGCCCACAGTTGATTATGATGCACATAATGATTGCTAGAATTTAGTTAAAGGATTAAGTGCTGGAAAATAAAAATGTCAAGAAATATTATGGAGTTCTGTCTTTTAAAGATAATACTGGTGACCTCACTACTTTTAAATGAAAAAAATACATTGTCAATTGTATAACCTGGGGAGACACTAAATAATATTTATAATACCAAGCACAGAACATTGTGCTGTATCCTTAAGAAAATACAATTATCTTGAAGTCCCTACTGACAGGCGGCAAAAGCCTGAATGATATTCTGTTGTATGTGATTGAGCTCTGCAAAATTATATCAATGTGCATTTTCGTCAATGAAGATACAGAATAGGGATGAACTTCACTGATCACGCAGTCCCAGTACAATAAGATAATTTAAATCTAAGTTATTTCTGGGTCATGGACACGCTGCATGTGTAGGTCACACAAACTTCAGTATCGACGCCTTCTAGCGGTCGCAACTAGAAATAAATGCTGCTACTCTAGCCAATCAGAATGTCCTTTACATCAAAGATAGTCAGTTATCAAAAAGTATCACTTTGATCAAATATTATTTCACCGTCAACATATATTGCTAATGCCTTAACTTTACTTAATATAACATTAATAATGACACAATCACTTCGAATTAAAAGAAGAAGAGGGTGGCGCAAGAACCTCACATTAGGCTGTCACCAGCATAAAAGCGAAAGTTTTTGCATTGCAATAGTGAGAGTCTACTTATTAAATATAATATTTATTCTTAGACAGGTTTTATGCAGGCTTTTGTGAGCTCCATGCGAGGTGAATGAAGCGAATACGTCCTGCATCGCCAAAACATCTACGGTGCTCGAAAAACACTTCAGAGTGAGAGCTCTTTACTTCCTCTTTCCCTGTTGGCTGAAGGTTGGGGTTCATAGGTCAAAGGCTACACACGCAGCTCCGCATGTTTTTGTCAACACAATCTGTAACGCATAGAAATTACCTGTAGAAACATGGGGAAGCATAAGAAACATCAAAGTAACGAGTCAGGAAAACAAGTCGGGGCCGGGCGACGTCCAAGGTAAATAAATAAGCTAATGTATAAAGAAATAACAGCTATTTCAGTTAGCTGCTAATAGCTCCTCAAGTTAGCTATCAGCTGTCTAAGGTATTCAGCTAGTCGATGAAGTTAAAACATTTCTCTTCGTGTGAGCGTGTTTACGTCTAATGCAATGTTGACACATGTTCCACTGTTTTTTCACCTTTTTGCGGGCTATCTGGACTGTTACATGTCTAAATTCAAGTGACAAGAAGCTTGAACGAGATGGTAAATCCAAGAAAGCCAAGCAAGGAGACCACCTCAAACACATCCCCTTCAGGCTCCGAGAGATAATGAAGAGCAAGGAGAGGATGAAAACGGGATCCCCAAAGGCTAAAAAGCTAAAGGAGAGTGAGTGAAAAAAGCTTATACGGTTTATTCTGTTTAGCTAACCTGGGTTTGTTTATAACTACTATGTTTCTGTCTCTTTAGCCAGCGCCCATGACAGTAAGCCAGAAGATTCTCAGGATGGAGATATACCAGTCCCACATTTCAGGAGAAGAAAGGAGGAAAGTGAGAAAGCATACCTGCAGCGCATGGAGACTGAAACAAAACATGTCCTCTTCCTCACCAAGAATCAAGTAGACAGAAAGCCAGAGCTGGATGCAGACAAGGGCAAATCTGAGAATAAGAAGGAGTGAGTAATTCTCTGCCATGTATGGGCTGGTTAAAGTTTCTTTGTGAATATGTGGCAAATGCTTTAATGTGCCTGACACAAGTACAACA
The DNA here is from genome assembly GCA_034779795.1 of Ctenopoma multispine. Taxonomy (NCBI): domain Eukaryota; kingdom Metazoa; phylum Chordata; class Actinopteri; order Anabantiformes; family Anabantidae; genus Ctenopoma; species Ctenopoma multispine. Next base: position 11,830,417 of record JAUYWH010000026.1, read on the forward strand.
AAAACACCCTTCAATGACTGTCTGTTAAAATATACAAATCTAATTAGGTTTTTTATGTTTATTGTAGCATATTTTTCACCTTTAGGTTTTGTATAAACCTTAATAATACAATAGGAACATTAATGTTTGCAATAATTTAGGTCATTGAAAACAATAATTACCTTTTGTGAAACTGAAATATACTTTTCATTTAGGCTAGTTAACTATTATTTTAATTTCCAATTACTTTGGTAATGGAAATAATATTTTTTGATTAAAGTACATGATCAGAAAATAGTGAAACAATATAAGAGATGTCTGATTTATGTGTTTGTTTATCTTGCAGGTCTGACAAAATCAGATTACAGAGGCTACAACAAAAAAAGCTGAACAGACAAGAGGCCATGATGGAAAAAGAGATGTTTGTTGGTAATGAAAGTTACGTTTCCTCTTTGAGACACCAGAAGGAGTCCAGTAAGGACCTGACTCTGCATCTGGCAGCTTCACCTGGATGCAGTTGATCCTTCCATAGCCTGAAAAAAACCTGATCAGGAATGCTCTTTGTGAAAGGAGAGCAGCCAAGAAACCAGTTTTTGTGATTCTGGTTGATCTAATGTAAAAAACTAAGAAATAAATATGTATCGACGTCATAGCATTGCTGAAAAACTAATCCAATAGTGGCCTAAGACTTTTACACAGCACTTTACGTACAGGTATATTGACGTGTTCGGTGCAAAAAATAACCCAAAAAACAGAAGTTATTTGCACAGTTCTTTTTGTTGTTGGCAGCTGCATTGTTAGTTTGCAGTTTTAGTGGGTTAGTGGAGACCAAAAGCAGAGGGATAAAAGGAGTAACATGGGTCTTAAAATTGTTAGGTGAATGTGAAGATGATTTTAAATGAATACCAATGTTGATGATGTGAATGGTGTGTTTTTAGATCATGTTGCTTTTGGTGAAGTTGCAATGGCACCACCCTCTTTAAGTGCCAAACCCAAGAAAGCTCCAGTCAAATCTCAGGTACCAACTCTGTGACTTTAATCACACTGTCTTAGTAAATTTATTGATGTGTCAAGTGTCAACTGTGTGTAATTTTATTCTCCGCTGTCCTTATCCAGAAAGCATCAAAGGAGCTTCTCCTCAGCTCTCTGCTTGGCCACACTGCTACTTCCACAGTTAAGCCATCCATGGCCAGACAGAGAATCATGGAAGAGGAGAGGGAGCGAGCAGTTGAGGCCTACCGTCATCTGAAGAAACAGAAACAACAGCAGCAGAAGATCAGAACTGTCAGTATTGAAAAGCTAAAGAATCTAAAGTGATTTATCACGTTTCTGCACTCAGAGAGTTACAATTCCTCATCCAACATCAGTTTGCACAATGGCAGTCATCAGTGATGTTCAGAAAGTGAGATCATAAGATAACCTTCAGCAGACTATGTATTATGTGACTCTGTGTGTGTGAGTGTGGACTTGCTGTGCGAGTGAAGGAGCCTACAAACACATAAAACAAACATTTGCATCCACAGGACAGGTAAGTGGCGCATAACATTTACCTGCCATTTTCATGAACATGTATTTAGTTCAAATGAGACCAGGAAATGATCATCCCAAACTACCAGGAAATACTTAATGGCTTGTGTTGATTTCTCATCCCATTGTGTGTTTGAAGAATGTAATATGCAGTTAAATGACAAAAAGAATAGTTGTCATGTGAAAGTGATTGTGTTTATTTACACTGTTTTCATATTTGCATCTTTGTGATGTGGTATACAATAAAACCTTTTAAATCTCCAGGCAAAGATATGCATTTGACTGTTTTGCCAGTAGATGGCAGTCTTCCTGTAGAAAGCTGTTTTTATTCTGATTGTATGAACATCTTATACAAAGGGAACTTAATTATTATAGACTTTTTCTTCTACATTTTCTAGTTACATCCCATAATGTGTAAACATACGGCTTCAGGCTACCCCGTGCCGGTGAGTGAGTAGGAATTTTGCACATTTTTTTATGTATAAAATGAAAAAAAAAAGAATTAAATTAGACTCAAACATTTATTCTTAAACCTGTCATATAATCATGTGACGTGGAGTTTACACTGTCATTTACATAATTACAGATGTTTAATCTTTTCTGAGAATTTCTCAATAATTAAAGCAGACAAGCTGTGGATCAGCTCATTCCTTGGAAACAGCTCATCAGGCAGCTGTTCTGTTCTGGAGCTTTCAGTCGTACGATATGATCACTGATAAACCTGATATGATTTCATAATATGATTTTCAACATCAGAAATTAACTTTGAACCTCAACATTGAGAATAAACTTAAAAAGTATTGGGGGAAAAATATGAACTTGAGTCCCTTTGTTCCTCTCAGAGAGTCTCAGCCATTTTAAATTCGGAACACGTATTAAAACCTGGCAGAGCTATTTATATTTGTAATCCTTAAAAGGTTTAGCCTCATGAACAAGGCCTTTGTTTAAATATTGGCTTATGGCACAACCTGCACACAATTCAGATGTTTTACAGCTTGATCTTCGACAGCGTCCCGTATATACAGTTAAAACTAAAAACTGGTTTCTACCCCAGCCAGTTGATGAGGTGCCCTCCCACCCTGCACCTGATTCTGCTGGCGTTTTTTCCTCTCCGCTGTAGCCTAGTACTTGCTTAAAGGGAGATTTGTGGTGACTTGGCGCTATATAAACAGAACTGAATTTAATTTAAACATTACACTAGTATTTCTACTGAATGATGTCACCAGATATTACCTATAAATACTTAATACCTGTCTGCTCTGTGAGTTTTTCCTGTTTGATCAGCTTAAGTAGTGAAACCCTGTGTGTGTGTGTGTGTGTGTGTGTGTGTGTGTGTGTGTGTGTGTGTCTGTGTGTGTGTGTCTGTGTGTGTGTGTGT